>OZ012662.1:41066400-41494239 GCA_963942545.1 Oxycera nigricornis
ATGAGTTGTTTGTTGCTATATCTTTCGCACTTTTGTTGTCGCAATGCAAAATCATACTATTTAATTTGATTAAAAAAATGCCATACCATAGACGCCTCAGCCACACTGCTTCTTTGATCGCTGCTATTACCGACATGTATTCGGATTCGGTGGATGATAATGCAATTGTTTTTTGGCGCTTTGAATTCCATGAAATTGCACCTCCTTGGAAGATAAACACATAGCCAGTGGTTGATTTTCTTTCGTCCAAGTCACTGGCATAATCAGCATCACAGTAGGCTTGAATTTGAGTTGGTGTACTTGTATAAATCAATCGCTTGTTGATTGTGCCTTTGAGATAACGAAGTATACGTTTTGCGGCGCCCCAATGTACTTTCCCTGGATTAGACTTGTATCGTAAATTTATACTGAGTTCAGGCACACATTTCACATCATGAATTGTTACAGTTTGATTCGCGTTATTGCCGTCGAGTGTCAATGAAACGTCGCCAACGCACTCAACATTTAGTTTGCTGTTGTTGGCAATGGTAATGTTACCTGATACATTTGATGCAATACTATTAAATGTACTATTGTCGTTGTTCATGTGTGCGGTTGCACCGGAGTCGACACACCACTCACTCTCTTGCTTTGTCGACGTCATCAAGGCCGCATACAGTGCTGTATCTGACATATTTTTCGACTGTTCTTTTTTTTTATTCTCGTTCTTTTTCTTATTCTTTGAAAAACAGAATTTGGCAATGTGACCTACCTTGTTGCAAAGATGGCAACGAAATTTACTTTTTTTTTCATTTTTCGTATATAATGCATTGCCACTGTTACATTCCTTATCGAACTTTTTATCTTGTAAAAGGGTATTTTTCACAGAGTCTAAAGACAATGTGTCCTTTTGGTTTTCCAATGCGAGCACAAGCGAATCACATTCAGACGGTAGGCCGGCTAACAAAAGAGATGCTTTCAAATCGTCTGCTAATTCAAAACCGACACTAGCGCACAAAAATGCAGTTTCTGTAAATGAATTTACGTAATCTTTCATATTTTCAAAGTCTGTCATTTTCATTTGTGTTAATGTTTTTAGTAGGTCTACTTTTCTTGTTAAACCTTTCGCTTGAAATGCACTTTCTAAATTTTTCCAAGCTTCGTTTGCAGTTTTCGCATCTGCGATATGACAAAAGTTATACGGCTCTATTAATAGAGTAATTTCAGCCAATGCTTTTTCATCCAATTCTTTTTCTGCTGCTGTTGCCTTTGAAGCTCCCTCTTCTTTTATGGCAATCCATAAGCTTTTGATGATTAAGTACGATTTGACTTGTCTTCTCCAGATTTCAAAATTTTCGCGACCGCGTAATTTTTCTATGCTTAAATTTCCATTCGCGTTTGCCGACATTGTTAAATCGATTTTACTTCACACGATTAACACAGAATTTTTTGTTCGGCTACGATTTGATACGTACGTGCACACGTGTTTCACACAGATCGGAAAAAATCACATAAAATGAAATGCGATCGGTCGATAAAAACCTCTTCAATGAATTATATTCACTTGTAGTAATAGACGCGGGCTCAAATATTTTTGCGTTAAGGCCATAACCTGTTAGAATTGAGGCGAGAATGTGAGTAACGCTGTGGAATGAAATATTCTGAGCCGAGAAATAAAACACGTCTATACTCGATTAAGCTAATGAAAAGAGAGGTTATATTGAACAAGAAACTGTCATAAATCAGCCAAGTCAAATTGTCTAAATGTCTATTCACAATGTAACATCTAATGTCTATACACAATTTTAACATTTTCCAAAAAATATTTAATTCATGGAGTAACATGAATATTTACAATTAGTAAAGAAGCGTTCATTAATTACGTAAGGATTCTTTGTAATTTCTTGAGAGTTCGTAAGATTTCAGTTACTTCTTCCTCTATCTTACGTAAGATTTTATTTATTTTACACACATCACTTAATAAATGCATGTCAGATGTTGTTTTATAAAACAAAATAAAAAAATGGTTGTAAGTCTTACTTTTTTCAAATGGAGAAATTATACAAATAAAATTTATATACAGTAATTTTGGACGCTTTTACCACAAATAGTCATCACATGAGAAAATTTAGTTCAGTCGGCGTAATTCTACAAAATTTTCTACAAAATTTTCGTTTACGCCTTCAAGTATCAATTTCAAAATTGTCACTTAGCCACTTCAACCCTCTTCCGATTCAATCTGATCCCCACCCACCAAAAGCCTTGTAAAGTCAATAGATGATCTCTAAGATGATACGATTAATATTAAGCTAATCCATTTGCTTTAATGTGCTCCTATCATTGTTATTATTTGAAGAAAATATCAATTATTTTTCTTATGATTGTTATGAGTAATTTTTTTGAAATTGAGTAAATGAAATCAGAAAGTACGAGTATAGCCCCTATGATCCATTTATTCAATACATAAGTGGATTGTTTATGGTTTTTGGTATGAACATGTATTGCAATCATATGACACGCTAGTTTTTTAGTATAAAAGCAATTCTTGAAAACATATGATCTCATAAGTGACAATTTGGTTGAATATTAAAATCAATACCGATTTTAATAGACTTTCGTTGAAAACCTGCTCACATAAAACATATGTTAATACAATTCAAGTGACACCAGTAGATCCAAAGAATTTTCGTAAAAATATTTGTATTAATTTCATTATCATATTAGCTTTGATTTGTTTGTTGTTTCTCTACTATTTTGTGGATTGATAGAAAAACATTGGTTATTTAATTGCTGAGAACTTTTCAGAGTTTTCAATATTTAGTTTTCTTGCAAAAAATGACTACAAAACATTTTACTATTTAAAGCGTTGATTACCGCAAGTGCAAATTTGATTAAAAATTAATTTTTCTTCTTCAATATTTAAACTTTTTTTTCATTAAAATTAAATCACGGTATGAAAACTATTGAAAATTTGCTTAAATTTGCAAGTATCAGTAAACTTTGATTGACTTTACAACCAATGTCTTAAGAATAAAAGATATAAAGTAATATCATTCGTATGAACCCTTTTTACATGATAACTTTGAATGAATTTTTATTTTTAATTTAGTGTTTTTCATAATCATGGAAGAAAAATTGCTGGTATCTTTTCAAAAACTGATAAAAAAGTAGAAATTTTATAAATATTTATTACTGTCTTCTGCAAGTCAGGTTAAAAATTTATTATTTATGAAAAAACCCTAATTATTCGAATTTTCTTTTATTAGATTAAAAAGCGACTCCAATTAATTTTTTATAGCTTAAAACATCACAAAAATTTTAAAAGACGTCAATTGGCACCTTATTGATGCAAATGTCATATTTGGTTTGTGAGGTATAGTGAATGTCATAAATGATCTTGAAAGTTGTGACGACTTTTAATGATTTTTATTTTTAATTTAATTTGTTTGCAGTCATGAGCAAAAATTTTGCCATTTTTTCCACAAAAACTGTTTGGAGTATATAAATCTTATAAACATCAATCACTGTGTCTCGCAAATCGGGTTAAAAAATTATTTATATTTTATGAAAAAAGCCTAATTTTTTCACTTTATTTTTAAAAAATTAAAAAACGATTCGATCAAATTTTTTAGACATTGAACAAAGTTACACAAATGTCACTACGCGTCGATTGACACCTTAAATATGAAAATCGTGCGTTTGGTTCGCGAGATATTGCGCATGAGAAAAATGATTTTCAATAGGTAAAACAACAAATCACACCCCCCCCCCACCGAAGTGGCCCAAAAACTGATCAGATCGTAAGATTGCAAAGACGCTTTGATTGAAACCTAAACAAAGTCAATACAACTTTGTTTACGTGAGTTATGCTCGTAGAAAAACTGTCCACGAACTCACGTACACACTCACACACACATACATACTTCTTTCTAAAAACGCTTAAAATATACTCTAAATATCTCAAAATGTTAAGAAAAGTTGAAGATTTCGATTTCCGAGGCCATTTCTATAAGTTCTAGAATACTGAAAATAGAAACGATTACTTACATTGTAACACTCTACTTTCTTGAGCGTTCCTATTGTATTTTAATTTAGGACTAAGCCGGATTAAGCAGTTCAAATGAGAATTGCATTGCATCCCCGACATTTTATCGTAGAGACTACATCATGTGTTTTACAATAATGAATCGTTTCGCTTCTTGAATTTGAAACCGATCCGCCTTATTAATCCGTCTGTCCGTCCAAGACGAACTAAAAGTCATTTGCATTAATTCCATGGACTCCCCAATGCCCGGGACAAATTTCACATGTACTGCATTTCCATTCCATTCATTCTTTTGTCGGTCGCCATTACACATAACAAACGCATACAAAAGTCACGACTCGTTAAGCAAAAAGGGCTACACGCCGAGTTGGCTAAGGGTTGTTTCTGCCACTGTTCACCTTTTCGTCGGCCAGACAATAGTGCACCTGGATTATGCGGGCGGGACCTTTGTGATTCATAAAGACGATGTTTGACTAACAGCGCCCTTGTGTACCTTTTCGAAACCCATGTTAGGTGACATTATGTGGGCGAACCCTTCGAATTGGTTCAGGCCGAAGCCGGAGCTCCAGCAGACAAGCAGGTTTGGTAAAAAAAAGAAAGGAGGCTCAGACAGCAGGACATTATTCCAGTCGCGTGCCAGCAACACTCCTCGAATTTGTGAGCACCCTCAGGTGAACCCAATGGTCACGTAGAAGGGGTGACGGCTATTTAGTTTTATGGGAGTTAGTGTTTGAGTTTTTAATCAAATTGTTATTGATTTGAATTTTTTCTCAGTGTAATTTAATAGTAACGAGAAACAAATGAAATTTGGTATAAACTCAAAGGGGACTATGTATGGGAAAATAATACACTAAATTGCTATCGCAGCTTTGAAATTGCAAGCAATTAGCGAATGAGTATTTGTTTTACAGTCACAATCTCTTTTAAAATACTTTTAGCACATTTTTTCAATTTACTATCGTTTTTGTTACCCGAAAAAATATCATTTATTTGAACTCAAATGAATGTTTTTTTAATCCTGAACAACTTTTATACAAAAACATCACATTTTCACTCGTTAGCAAGCAACAAGGATGCAAATCCTCTTCACAAACACTCTCGACCGTAAAGTACTATTGGCAACAGACAATTTGGTGTTTATTCAAACACTGCATTCCACCATAAATCATGTGCCTTTCAAAGTAATTGCCAATTAGTATTTAGTAACGACCACAAACCGCAGTGTATTTGACTTTTATATTAATTACGATAAAATTAGCAAACAATTACGATGACATTTCAACTGAAATGTTCATCAGAGGCCGCACATGTTTGTTTCGGCTGTTTCAGTTGTTTACACTGCATTTTGAGATCTGGCAAAATTATTGTCAATAAGAGAAATTAAGTAGGAATCATGCGGTAGTGGCATTTTTGGACTTTTCTATAAGTTTTTTGAGCAAGATTTTACAAATGTATAATAAGAAGGTATAAGTGGGACGCTACCGCTGATGATCGAATTATTTATAGCGTAATTTTTACTTTTTTTTTTTGGAAAATACAAAAATATTTTTGTGAACAAAAATGATACGTAGAAAGTGTTAAATCACTCACCGCTATGTTACGTGTCAAACAAAATATCAATTCGAGAGTAGATTAGCGTGAGAAAAATTATTTCGCCAACTGAAATGATTGCAGTATATAAAGCTAGTAGCGACAATAATGTTTAATGCTTCAGCTTATATCAGTACTGCAAGATGCAGAGACAGTGAAAGCAATGTTGGTCTGAAAGGGGATGAGGTGAACTGTTATTTTATATCACTGTAGAACACAATCTATTGAAATGGAGCCAATATTTAGTTTAATCCTCGTCAGGCGATATAATTTTCAAACGTTAACAGAGAAGGGGGGCAAAGGCATAATTGTACATTCATATGAGAAGGGAGGATATTTTTACTGTAGCTATATTTTCCGTATAATAAATTCATTTTATTAGTTTCTTCAGAATGTTTAAGTAATGTTTCGCGTAGGCAACAAAACCAGACAAAAATGTATAATAGTAACAGTTATAGATAAAATAAAATCAGCAGGATAAAAAGCACCAAAGGTAAAAAATTGCACACATTTGCAAACTTCTCCACTTTTTCGTATTACAATAAATTTGTATACATATTATAACTCGATGCTGGCTCTGAAAAGTAAGTAGTATTTGATATTTGCTGATTTTGCTGCCATAAGAACGACAGCTGCAAGTTTGTTTTCGGATGAAAGGTAGACCGTTTCCTCGCGATGCATTATGGATAACGCTAACTGATCTACAATGGCGTGACCCTCGCATGTTTTTGGGATTACTCTACATCTCAAAGACAATTTTTGAAGCTTTGGGGAACAGCTGTGGTTTTCTGTTACTTTAGTACGTGAAAGTGAAATGCTGCTATTGCCACAGCTACCTTTGCCTTAGTAAAATCCTCACAGATCTCGTGGTACGTTTGAACTTGTCACCCTTAACCGTCTCGTGTAGGTTCGGTTAAGCTCATTCTCTTGAAAATGGTAAAGGTTGTTACTTTCCGGAAATTTCAGGTTACAATTTAGGAAATCTTGAGTCTTCGTCAAATTTCAGGATGCGGGCTGGTTTCAAGTAAAACAAAGCTAACAGCTGTTGCATACCAAGGTTTATCGAGTCTTTACAAGCAGGCTATTAGCAAACTAAGAGAATTTGATCTAGAATGAAACTGGAAATAGTTTGCAGACACGGTGTACCAAATCGACCAAGATCCAAGACATGGATACCTGCCAAGCATATCCTCACTTGATCGGTCAGCACTTCAGGTAAAAAACTAGATGATTGTGAAAAAATTGAGGCCAGCAATGAATAAGAGGCTGTCATCATCCCTAACAAGGAATCAATAGCTCTATTTTAGGCCAGTTACGAAATAGTTAGCAGCGTGTTTTTCGAAGAATACCACATTGGCAAATGGCAAGGCCAGGGGAAAATAGGAATGAAGACACTGGAGAGACTTTAGAAAGGGTGACTGTGACTTCCTCTAACTCGCATTTTCTCACCAATGACGGAAGAAGCACCATCTTCACTGATGAGTATTTCTTCAACATCTTAATCTAATTAAGGACAAGGCGATTTCATTATCTGGCAAGTAGTTTGATCTGGCAGTCATCGGTTGGAGTACTGAGCTTCATCAGCATCAACCTCTCCTATTATAAGTCTGTGCTGTCTGCTTCTTCACCTTGTACGAAAGTAGGAGTCTTGGGTGATAAAAAAGGTTTGTGGGCTCAAATTAAGTAAATACAATACGGCACCTCTGAACACCACACGTAAACCAAGAGTTTAAGTGTTAATAAGTTAAAGTTTCCAAGTCTGCAAAATTTAAGTTATATGGCCATCATTGCTTTTGCACTGGAGAAACAGTCCAAATCTTTTTAGGTTGTTTTCAGCTAGCATATAAAGTTTTGTCATCAGCAAGGAACGCGAAGTGACTCTAGTCAGAAGCTTTGCACGTCCTTAGATCATCTTCAGGTTACACACTCGTACATACTGTATGTAACCTGAAGATGATCTAAGAATCGAAACACGTCGTGCTAATAATAAAATTTTTGAGTCAAAAAAACTAAGTGTTTCATTTTATAAAGATTTTATTCTATTATGGCTCATCAAGAGAACACGCAACTTTCTATAACTGATAGTCGTTAACAGTTTTTTCAATCATCAATATAGATACTTTTACTTACTTACCTAAGGAACCAGATATCAAAAAATTTCGCCTATTCCGCAATGATATATTTCAAAACCTGCCGACGCGACGTTCACTACGGAATTAAATCAAGTTCCTTGATCACCAATTTGCTTCATCGACAATTAAGTAAATTGATTCTCATTAATCCTGTAAGGAGAAAGTGTAATGATCAAGTAGATATAAACAGCACCACAACATTATCATAACAAAGTCCTTGTGCTAAATTATCTGCTTTCTGGTCGACATAAGCATTATCAATTTGAGACATTGATTGAGTGGTTCGACAAGGGATGAATGCGTGTTTGTGCGGAAGTAATTTGTTTCAAATTTCATGAATCTTTAATTTTTTGAACGAAGATTTGGCTAGTTGCACACGGTCAACTTCCCAGTAATATCTACATAGACATCAAAAACACTAAACATAACAATAATTTTGCAAATAATACTACTTTAAATAATAATAATGAGAGGTATTCATAGCAGTAACAGGAATGAGTTAATATTAATCATAGCATCTACGGAAGGTTTTTTGGATTTCCAACATTCAAGCGGTTTTTTTATTAACACTAAAACACTGTGAAAACTATTAAAAATCTGCTCAACTTATGGAAATACTATAAAACTTGGATTGAATTCAAAACAATTTCCTTAGAATAAAAGATATAAAGTAATATCATTCGCATGAACCCTCTATACATGATAACTTTGAAAAAAAATTATTTTTAATTTAGTTTTTTTTTATAATCATGGAATATGGTTTTGCTGGTTTCTCTTCAAAAACTGATAAGAATGTATAAATTTTATAAACATTTATTACTGTGCTGTGCAAATCAGGTTAAAACATTATTTTTTATGAAAAAACCTGAAAGCCTATTTTTTGCATTTTCTTTTATTAAATTAAAAAGCGGCTGAAACAATTTTTCTCTAATGTCAAAAACATCGCAAAAATGTTAATACACGTTTATTGACACCTTAATGATGCAAATATTATATCTGGTTCGTGAGATATAGTGATTGAAAAAATGACCTTGAAAATCAAGATGACTCTTAATGATTTTTTAATCTTAATTGAATTTTTTACTTGATCATGAGAAAAAGTTTTGATGCTGTTTTTACAAAAATTGTTTGCGGTATATAAATTTTATAAACATTGGTTACTATAATTTCCAAATCAGGTTAAAAATTTAGTGTTTATAAACAAAAACTATTTTTTGCATTTTTTTCTCTTAAATTAAAAAAAACAGCTCCAATTTTTGTAAAATTTTGAAATTTGAAATTTTTTTGATTTGAATATTAGTATGCGTCGATTGACACCTTAACCATGCAAATCGTATGGCTATTTCGTGAGATATAAGGCATGACAGAAATGACCTTCAAAGAGGCAAAACAACAAACCCCCCGACCGAAGTGTTCCAAAAACTAATCAGCTCTTGAGATTGCAAAGACGCTTCGATTGACACCTTAAATAAGTCGATCGGACTTTGTTTACGTGAGTTATGCTCGTAGAAAAAACCGTCCACGAACGTACAGACGTACGTACGTACGTACACACACACATAAATCTCCCTTTCTAAAAACACTTTATATATACTCTAAAGACCTCAAAACGTAAAGAAAAGTTGAAAATTTCAATTCCGATTCTCGAGGTGATTACAGGAACTTCCCATATGCTGGGAAGTTAAAAATTAAATTAAATATTTTTTTATCCTGTTTTGAATGCATTATAATTATTGAATACTTAAAGTAAAGTAAGAATAACACCAATTAATATACAAATGCACATATTTGCAAATTAATTTTTTAAAAACCCAGCCAGTTTTGTTTTAAGACATGAAATCCATTCCAGTTTTTGATCTTGAACTTTCCATTCCACTTGAATGCAAGTCAAACTAATAGCTTCCCCTTGTCAAGTCATGTCAAACACGGTTATACAATATTCGATGAACTTTTAAATTAATTAACACACAAATGAATTTTCCAACAATTAATTTGTAATTTTGTAATTGATGAAATGCAAACAGAAAGCAGAAGGGTGTTATGGTCGCGTCACGCGACTCTCCCAACGCAAAGGAAGACCGCCACGAACTACTGCCAATAGTGGCCACATTTCATCGCGTCCGGAGCTAATTTGTTTGAGGTGCACTGAAGCGCATAAGCAACAGGGACCTGTGTCAAGGATATTCCCTACTGATATTGACACAGCAACGTTGGGACGGATGGAGGTTAAAATATCCTGGCAAATACGTTTTTTACGCCATCCACAGCTAATGCCACGTCACGGTATCGCCTTCTTTGTGAAAAGTTTGCATGCCTGGTCGGTTTCGTTCATTTATTAAATTAATGCTTTCACTTTTCGCTTCGATGCTGAAATCAGCAAGAAACCAAGAACTCTTAACCGAGCGAATCAAGGAGAAATTTATCAGTGCCTGACGATGGGATGGTAAAATTTTCAGAGAACATGAAGTACTGAGATTCTTCTAATTGGCGAACGGGTGTTTATTCGCCTCGAAACATATTGAATAACTTATCCATTTCATTTTGCAGGGGTTAAAAGGCCTCAAATTTGTTTTGAAAAAATAAAACCAATGAACAAGAGTAATGTTGTTTTAAAATTGTATACAAAGGTCGATTGAATTATTGACTGAAAGCCAAGTACGATTGCAATCACAAAATCCACGTGAAAATAGATATTAACAAGTCGCGAGGTGCGACCTTTGAGGTCCACACGGTCAACTTCCCAGTAATATTTACATAGATATTAAAAATATTAAACACAATAATAATTTTGAAAATAATACTACTTTAAATAATAATAATCAGAGGTATCCATAGCAATAAGAGGAATGAGTTAATATTAATTGCATCATCTACGGGAGTATCTATTGATTGCGTAAAGCTTTTGGTGGATGCGGGTAGATTGATTTGATGAAATAATCGGTGGGGACCTTTTCTACGTCATTTGTTATTTTCACATCGATGCTTGAAGGACAAAAGATCACTAGCAAAAATGAATGCAGTTTTTGTTATTACGCCCAATGAAGAGATTTTGTCGCGTGATGACCATTTTGAAATGTTGCGTTCAAAACTGCCATTGACTTCAGCATAATCAATGAATTTATATTTTTTCACGATTTTACATCAATGTGATTAATAATTACTTTATATTTTCTATTGGTCTTGAACAATTTTTAATATGCAGTCAAAAATAGGTTCAATTGCATGTAAAAAGTAAAATGTTTTACAAATGATGATGGAGGAAGTAACAGAAATCTTACGATTACAAAAGATTAAATCTACTTAAAACTACAATTTTTTATTTGATGAAAGCTTTTTAAAGCATATGATCTTGCAAAGTATTGACTATAAAGCATTTCAGCATTCAAAGCGTGGAAATGCAAATTTGATTGAAAGTTTGATGGTTTTCAAAATTTAAGCAGTTTTTTAATTAAAAGACTATAAAAACTATTAAAAATCTGCTCAAATTATCCAAACATTTTAAAACTTTGATTGACATCACAACAATTTATTCAGAATAAAAGATATAAAGTAATATCATTAGTATGAACCCTCTTTCCATGGTAACTTTGAATAATTTTTTATTTTTAATTTAGTTATTTCCATAATCATGGAAACAATTCTTAGTAGTTTCTTTTAAAAACCTGTGGAAAATGTATAAATTTTATAAAAATTTATAACTGAGTTGTGCAAATCAGATTACAACAAGCCGTGATGTGCGACCCTTGAGGTCCACACGGTCAACTTCCCAGTAATATCTACATAGATATTAAAAATATTAAATACAATAATAATTGTGGAAATAATACTACTTTTAATAATAAAAATGTACCTCTCATGGAAGTTATTGGAATGACTTAATATTAATCGTAACATCTACGCGAGTGTCAATTGATTACGTAAAGATTTTCGAGGATCGGTTTGATTTAATATTTACGTGGATCAATTGGAGGGGGAACAGGTTACAAAGCCTTTTCTACGTTATTTGTTATGTTCATATCGATGCTTCAAGGACAAAACAAAACAACTGAAGAGATTTTGTCGCGTGATGGCCATTTTGAATAGTTGCGGTCAAAACTGCTAGCACTTCGGCATAATCACTGAATTTGTATTTTTTCACGATTTTCCATGTATGAAACTAATAATTATTTCTTATTTTCTGTTGATTTTGAGAAACATTGATTATGCAGTCAAAAATAGGTTCAATTCCATGTAAAAAGTAAAATATATGTATTACAAATGATGAAGGAAGTAACTGAAATCTTACGAATATTGAAGAACAAAACTCCTAAAAACTACAATTTTTTATTTCATGAAAGCGTTTCAAAGCATATGATCTTAAAAAGTGTTGACTACAAAACATTTTACCATTCAGAACGTTCATTAACACAAATGTAAATTTGATTTGATTTGTATTGGTTTTCAAAATTTAAGCAGTTGTTTTATTAAAGTTAAAACACGGTTCTGTAAAGACTATTAAAAATCTCCGCAAATTATGCAAATAATAATAAACTTTGATTGACTTTACAACAATGTCTTTAGAATAAGAGATTTATGGTATACAAATTCGTATGAACCCTTTTTACATGGTGACTTTGAATGATGTTTTTATTTTTAATTCAATTTGTTTTGAAATCATGAGAAAATATTTTGCTAGTCTCTACATAAATTGATAAAAGTTGATAAATTTTATAAACATTTATTATCACGATGTTAATTTTATTAATTATTAATTAATTTTTTTATGAAAAAAAAACACTAATTTTCAATATTTTTTTATTAAATTTAAAAAATGGCTCTAAAGATTTTTTTTTAAATTTGAAAACATCATTAAAATGTTAATACGCGTTGATTGACTTTTTAATGATGCAAAAATCATATTTGGTTGTCCAGATATAATGATTGACATAAATGACCATGAAGGACATGATGACTTTTAATGATTTTTTATTTTTTATTTAGCTTTTTTCGTTATCATGAAAAAAAAATTTTGTGGTTTTTCCACAACAACTGTTTGGAGTATATAAATTTTATAAATATTGATTACTGAGACTTAAAAATAAAGTTAAAAATTTGATATTTTGAAAAAAAAACCATTTTTTTGCAATTTTTTTTAAAAATTAAAAACCCGCTCGAAAGATTTTTTTTAAAAATCTGTAAGGATCACGAAAATGTTAATACGCGTCGATTGACACCTTGATAAAGCAAATCGTACGTATGGTTCACGAGATATAGCGCATGACAGAGATCACCTTCAAGGGGTGAAAACAGCAAACCCTCCCGATCGAAGTGTCTAAAATATACTCGTAAGACCTCAAAACGTAAAGATATGTCGAAAATTTCAATTTAGATTTTCGAGGCGATTACAACAACTTCCCATATACTGGAAAGTTAATTATTCAAATTTGCATTTGTGGTACTGAACGCTTTGAAAAGTAAAATTTTTTTAGTCAGTACTTTGTAAGATTATATGCTTTAAAAACCTTTCATCAAATTAAAAAAATACAGTTTTTAGTAGTCTTGTTCTTAAGTTTTCGCAAGATTTCAATTACTTCCTCCATCATAGTTTTTTTTTCGTCGTTGGGAGGTGGAAATCTTAAAAATATACCAAGTTGCTCCTGCTTCTCGGCATGTCGGATTTCTACCGACTAAAACCACCTCCGTCTCCTCCAAAAAAGTTTTACTCCATTACGCAGCATACCTATGATACCTCTACCTCTAAGTATTATTATTTTAAATAGTATTATATTCATAAATATTATTTTTTTAGTATTTTTAAGATTAATGTAGATATTACTGGGAAGTTGACCGTGTGGACCTCAAGGGTCACACTTTGCGGCTTTTTAGCTTTTTTTTTCAATTATAAAAAATATAATATTAATTTTTAAAAAATTATAATATTAATTTCGATAATTGTTTTGGTGCATACGATTTTTATAATTATTTACTGCTGAAAGAGCAAATTGGGTAATGAAAAATTGTAATTTGTCTTATTAAACTATAAATCATATGAAAGTTAATACGTTTTTATTGATATCTAAGAACGACGATGCAAAATTTTATCAGCGAGACCTTGGATGTGTCATTACATAAAAACTGTCAAATATAATCTTACAAAAATCTAATCAGCTCTTTTTGTTACTAATACGCTGCGATTGATACCTAATTAAAGTTAACACATTTTTTTCTCGTTAGTTATCATCGTACAAAAATGCCTACATACACATACAGTGTTCATTCCAATGAAAGTTAAAGTAGCTAAGAAAATGATTAAGAAAACTTCACTTTAAAAGTGAGTTCCTTAAAAATTAATAGTGGTAGTAAGCATCAATATGTAGCAATTTCGTAAAATAATATAGCTTAAAACTTTATCTGCACTCAATTGAAGTTTAAACGTTTAAAAATTGTCCAATTTTACGAAACTTCAATCTGACCATCAATAAGTTATATATTTTCTATTCCATTACGCATAGAAATAGAATTCAGTTTCTTAATAGAAGCATTTAAATAAACGTTTAGAAGTTATCAATATCACTTCAGGCGTACTGCTCGATTGAATTAAATCGATAACCAATAAATTAATATATTGTTGGGTAACAACTATTCCCGTTCCCGCTTAACACCTTGCATAACAGATTCACCTCTTAAAATAATTGCATCGTTGCACACATACAACAAGCTTATCTGGCATCAAAACAATTTCAAGCTATTAAATCCTTTACAAATAGCTGTTTCCATCGATTAAGCCAAGCTTGTATCTTCATTCCGAAAATCAATTCAGTTTAGTGGTGAAAACTAATCTGATTATGCCATTTGATTGCATTTCCCGAATATTGCATTTCACCGTTGAGTAGATGCAATTTCGTTGCAGAGTGAATGGCAAGTGTCCAGCAAACGAGAAGACCAATTCATCGTTGAAGCATCCTTCGTCGAAGGATCGAGTGCAACCATTGACCAATTTTTAGAGACAAGTAGAGGCAGCACTATATCAACATTACAAAACGACGAATCTTTTAAGTGATTTTTCAACAACTCTCGAAGGGGTTTGTATCAAAGACTCAGATATTTTGATGAGTGCCAAAAGGGGATGTTACTGTGGACGACGACAACAAGAGTAAGTCAAGAAGAAACGAGACAGCTTTGACGTTAAATTTTCTGGAAATAAATCCCGCCGTATTTGTAGACATTTTATCAACGCAAGGCGGAGAACACATTATCATGGAAATTCATGAAAAATATGCCGACAGTTTCTATCAGAACGATTTGATGTCGAGGGCAGCTTTCGGCGCGAGGAATCCGCAACGAAGAGAAAAGACATTTTATCCGTTCTTGTCAGCTGAATTTCAACTAAATCATCACTTTTCCGAAGAAAAACTTTTCATTTTCAACTTTAATACCCACCCAACTGGTGAATGCTACGCTGTGCCACATGTGATGACGACGAAATAGGAGGCTACAATATATTCCTAGAAGAATGTGTGTTGCGAATGTTCGTAATAAATCTGCCAGGATTTAAATATGACAAATATATTTTACGCTTTCACTCGCACCTTTATTTAATCCGCACACGAGGGCCTGAAATGTGAATGAGAAGTTCGCGAAAGGTGGGAAAGAAGTGACAATGAAAAGCATCCTAATACAAACGGAAGGCTCAAATTCGATTGTGGTTTGAATCGGAATTATGGCAGCTGATCAATTTTCCCAACTCGATCTCAATTGGAAAATCTGAACATCCTGAATAAATTTTTCTAGGCATGCTACAATTTGTTTAACAAAATAGTCCTGCAAAGTTTCAATAAATTGTCATTTTTTCTTACAATAAATAGCACAGACAAAATTAAGTCAGGAAAAGCCAAGACGTGAACTTTTAAACATGGGAAATTCATATATAGGAGATTAAGTATAAAAGATACCTCGAACGATATTGACCGGAAGCGAGAATTATTCAAGGCAAAATTGTCCCTTAAGGGGGCAGACCTAGTTGGGACTAGTTCCAAAAAGCACTTTATGTACGATTTTTTTGGCCGAACCTTAAAATAGTTAATGACAAATAATTTTTCACATGGAGGATATGTATTTGAAGAAAATATTATAAATTATTCAAGACTAAATATTGAGAAATACAGTAAATTTCCGAGGGTCCAAAAACATGATTTTGCCGTTAACACATCCGCTTGTCATTGGATCATCTAGAATTTAGAAAAACTAGAAGGGATCATTAGCTAATGACATAGTCCTCCGAATGGACGAAGGGATTTGAAAAAAAAATGATTTATTGAAAAATGGCGAATTTTGAAATTCAAAGTTGTTTATTCGAACAAAATTTCACTCAATTTAAAATTAATCGTGAATGCCGTTCTTAAGTTACAGTGATCACCGACATCGTAAACATGGTTTTGAGAAAAACGCATTGAAAGTTTTGAGTACCATTTCCATGCAGATAAAATAAATTGTTTTGCAATTTACACTGAATCGTCTATTCCAGAACCATTTTTATTAATTTTACACTCAAGAAATTACATTTATTTGAATACACATGTGTGTACAACAACGTATTGTTCGCGAGCAAGGGTCAACCGATGCGTCAATTGTCGAATTTGACATATGTATATTCAATGTTTTGTCGTTAGTTCCATTAATTAGCTCAATTGAAAGTTATTCATTTCTATGAATAAAAGTCCGATTTGTCCAAAAAAAATTAAAGAATACTTTTAAAATATTCTGCTTTCAGAAACTGCAAAAGAAAGGAAATTGATTTTTTGAAACTCTGATCACGTCTACCCGCTTAACCACTATCGGGACACTTGGAGGTTAGCAAGTATTACAATTATCACATTAAGACCGTTCTATTGTAATAAAATGTAATGCGAGGTACTTGATTGGAATGAATACTAGATAAGATAAACAACTAGCAGTTGAGTTACTGTAAGAAGTCCACAAATTGTCACATCAGCTTTGTTTGCTGAAAACAAAGTCAAAACGAAAAAAAAAATTCAATGGTATTCAACCAAAGTATCCTGAATGAATCTTATGTTAGAGCTATAACGTAAGAGCTATAATGTTCAAAACTTAATATTTCGACAATAGCAAAAGGTTTAAAACTAAAATAATGAAAACTGTCTGTGAAAAAAGTTCCGACTATATATGCTAGATCCAATATTTTCCAACCAATCTTCTATGATATTTTAAGTCTTTATTTACTATAATAAAACTGGAGAAGGGTAAAACTAAGAATAAATATATTTGTCAGACAACATGTAGTACAAGCAGAAATAAAAATTAACATTTCTGGTATTTTTGGTGGGTTGTCTGGGACGCATCAAAAGGATTTTTTGGAACGGATTTCGATGAAGCTTATCATAGTGGAGGCTTATATCCTTGAACGAAATTTTTATCAGTTTTTATACAAAAAAAAATTAAACGAAATTTTGATATTCTGATTTGAATTTTGGGCAAAACTAGACACAATACACATGCCTTGAAATTTTCTATACCTGGGTATCCGGCGGCATGTAAGACGAATAGCGCATCTAAGTACCTTTTTTAACCAAAAGTAAACAACTGTGTTAAGCAAAGACATGTGATAGAAAATATGAATGACTTTTATTCGAAATAGAACAGTGAAGACAACAACTGATTTGTTGTTTGTAATTCATTTATTTGTGACTGAATTTGCGTATATGAAAGTTTTCAATTTAAAGTATATGACGTTGATTTGGTTGTTTTGATAATATAAATGAAAAATGATAAAAACTAACCTTGCCTAAAGTACACAAAAATTAAAGCATGCACAAAGCTACCACCAAATAATTTCAACTTAAGCAAAAAACTGAATTTATCTGGCGTTTAACGGTGAGTAATACCAATAACTACAAGAAATAATGCTCATTATTCCATGAATGCTGCTTATTTTTTAATACAATTGCCCATCAAGTAGATAAATGTTATCCATATTTTAAAACGTAAATATCCTTACTCATAAATCTTATGCATACTTTTCAATTTCCTAAAATAAGTTTCAAGTAGTAATCACTTCGCTAACAAGTTTTCGAACTTTGTGCAATCTTTAGAACTGAAAAAAGCCTTCTTCTTTTTCTTGGTTAAAGGTCCTCACAAAGAGCTAAATAAAAATAACCCATCACAACAACTCAAACCAGCAGCTCAAAAACGGACACCGTAAACTTTTTCCTCCAGGTTGCAGCTTTGGATTTTTTCAGCGTCACTGAGTATCGTCCTTCGGACAGTTCATCTAAAAATCGAGATGATAAATTAATATTGGGTCTAAAGTCACAAATTGCAATAGCACCTTTCAAATCTAGTCACTGAAATTTCAATTCGCTTATTGCACTACATTCAAGGTATTTTTTTTCAACGTTTGGAGGTGGAAATCTTCAGAAGATACCGATCAGCTCCTGTCTCTCGGCATGCCGGATTTCTACCGACTAAAACGACTTCCGTTTCCTTCAATCACTCTCCCCATCAAAATCTAGTAATTCTCCGTATTTAAAATTTTAGGACATAGTTACTCCCAGACGATAACAATCCATATAAGGGATCGTACCAAATCTGTAAGTTTTAGTGTCTGTTTAGATAGATTAATAGTTCAGACTATATGTTTATGAATCAATGTTTGGTTTTGAGTTTAGTGGAGCTGATTGTTCTTGTAACTTACTTTGAAAGATGGTCCTGAAGGAGATATTTTTTCAGTGTCGTTTTAAAGGAAGTTGGGTTCGCTATGTTTTTAATTTTGTCCGGTAGTGTATTGTAGAAGTTAACTGCATTGTTGAAGGGGTCTTCTTCCAGCCGATCAGTTCTGGCAAATGCTAAATTATTCATGTTTTTCATTCTGTGAGTGTTTTTCCTTTCAATTCTATCTAATTTCACAGTGGTGTACTCATTACGGTGTACATTCTTATTTATGAATTTAGCACTTTCCATTGAAAAACATGCCTTGCAAATTCAATTCTTGGGCTGTTTTCTAAACTTCGCTCGTTGGAGTTGACATATGGAGATTTTAAATGATCTTATACGCCTTGGTTACTAATCTGAGGATCATCATGAGGTAACCTTTAGAAGTTTGGCTCCAATTCAAGATTCCGTTGGAAATTTTGGAAAGGAGATGCGCATACATAATTTGGATTTTTTTTCTTTGGAAAGTAGTATAAGCGACGTAAAAGACCATGGAAGACAGCCAGTTTTTCCTTAGATCATTTATGTGTAAGGTCCGTGTTAGTTTCTAGTCTATTAACGTGCGAAGACCTCTTTACATGCGTAAGTCAGTGGATATGCCTCCATATGAGATCTTCGGAATCCCACATAAGTGTTTGATGAACGGCAGTTTTAGTTTGCATACTTATGATGGCCTTTGTCAACAATATGGTCAGTAGTAGGCAAAAATGGGTACCTTTCTTGATATTCTTATTTCATTGATGTTTTAGTCAATTTAATCTCGTCGCATAAACGGGAAACTTTTAACTATGGAAAAACAGAATCTTTCATTGTTTTAGCCAAGACTTGTAGCGCTTCAAAATATATTTTTTGAATCAAAAGGGTGACAGCTCTTATTTCGTTTTTTTTCCTTAATTTTTTTTTTGTCATCAGTTCAACTATTCGTGCCCAAACAAATGTACGTCTCATAAATGTATAAAATTATTGAATTCTCCTGTTCCCAGTTTGATGCAATACTATTCCCTAATTTGGTCTCCGCACAGCAAATTTGACACAGATTTAGCCAACCAATTCAGCTCAAGTTTACTCGTACTCGTACTACGCCTTAATTAATAGTGTACGAACACTATTATTTAAGCTCGATAATGGGCTGCCAGCCAATGGCTATGCAGGGAAAACCAACCACAAAAATAAAAACATTGTACCAAACAGTGACACGAAAAATGATCGGCGCTTTTCGGACAACACCCATATCTTGCATCCTTGCAGAAATGGACCTATACTTTTTAGAAGACAAAAGAGGCCGACTTCTAGGACATCTAGCTGCAAAACTCACTCATTCCTAACAATATATACTTCAAGTGGATATGAGGGCACTGACGAAACGAAAAAGGAAGCCAAACAAGCCGTGAGGTGCGACCCATGAGGTCCACACGGTCAACTTCCCAGTAATATCTACATATGTAGATATTAAAAATATTAAACACAATAATAGTTATGGAAATAATACTACTTCAAATAATAAAAATGTACTTCTCATAAAAGTTATTGGAATGATTTAATATTAATCGTAACATCCACGCGAGCGTCAATTGATTACGTAAGGATTTTGGTGCATAGTTTTGATTGATTATTCACGCAGATCAATCGGAGGGGGGACATGTTACAAAGCAGTTTTTTTAATTAAAGTTAAACATGGTGCTGTGAAGACTATTGAAAATTTGCTCAAATTTTGCAAATATTAATAAACTTTGATTGACTATACAACAATGTCCTTAGAATAAGAGATTTAAAGTATATAGATTCGAATGAACCCTTTTTACATGGTGACTTTGAATGATTTTATATTTTTAATTTAATTTTTTTTGTACTCATTAGAAAAGTTTTTGCTGGTTTCTCTACAAAAATTGATAAAAGTTTACAAATTCTATAAACATTTATTATTACGATGTGCAAATCAGGTTAAATATGATTTTTTTTATAAAAAACACACTACTTTTTTTTAATGAATCAAAAAAAAACGCTTTAACGATTTTTTTAAAATATAATAACATCATAAAAATGATAATACGCGTTGATTGACACATTAATGATCGGAAGATTATATTTGGTTCTCGAGATATAATGAATGACGTAAATGACCTTGAACGTTTAATGATTTTTTTAATTTTTATTTAATTTTTTACGTAATCATGAAAAAAATTTTGCTGATTTTTTCACAAAAACTATTTGGAGTATAAAAATTATATAAACATTGATTACTTAGACTTGAAAATCAGGTTAAAAATTTTGTGTTTTTGAAAAAAAAACCTAATTTTTTGCACTTTTTTTAAAAAAATTAAAAAACGGCTACAAGAATTTTTTTAAAAATTTGATCGAATCACATAAATGTTAATACGCGTCGATTGACACCTTGTTCAAAAAAATCGTACGTTTGGTTCGTGAGATATAGCACATAACATGGTTGACCTTCAAGGGGTGAAAACAGCAAACCCCCACGACCGAAGTGTCCCAAAAACTAATCAGCTCTTAAGATTGCAAAGACGCTTCTATTGACACCTTAACAAAGTCGATACGACTTTGTTTACGTGAGTTATGCTCGTAGAAAAACTGCCTGCGAACGCACGTACGTACGTACGTACGTACATACACACACACACATACATACTTCTTTCTAAAAACACTTTATATATACTCTATAAACCTCAAAACGTAAAGAAAAGTTGAAAATTTCAATTTCGATTTTCGAGGCGATTACAAGAACTTCCCATATACTGGGAAGTTAACAAGAATTCACGCCCATCACGTGTACTCTAGTTTGCAGCAGAACTGGACATGACAATCAACCCATTAAAAAAATTATAGCCTCGAACACACTATGTCGACTACCTACTACTACCTACTATATCATTCATGGTTGACTTAACAGACCAAGCGAAATTCACAAAAATTCTTTGAAACATACACAGAACCCCATCTAAAGTTTACCTGGAAGTTGATGCAGCCTCAAGATAAGGCAAATTCATAATATGCACAAACAGCGAATTAACGCATGTTGATACCTTTAAAAATATCAACAACTCCGACCCAATAATAACCAACAAAGAAACAAACTCAGCGAAAAATAAACAAAATTAAACTATCATCGGCACCAGAATACGGCAACACTCCAAAAAATATCTTCAGTGACTCAATCGCTCAATACGCGGCAACAACCCCGGTACACTCGCAACACACATTTAACAAAAAGGATATCAACTATTTGGTGTTTACAACTGCATCTTTGAAGTAATCTCGCTACGGTCATCATTACCAATCTCTCAATCCAAACAGGACATACAATAATCCCAAATAAAATTTCCACTCTGATATTTATGCAACAATGAAACATTGGCAAACATTAAACATACATATGTTATGCGCCTGTCCCGCCAGTTCAAAATTCAAGCAAACGTACATAATACCAGCAGATGCTGTCGAATAACTGACAATTCCATCTATCAACAACATCGAAAAATCAACGCTCTAGAAAAATCACTACAGATCAAAATATAAGAAAATTTTGACACCGATTCTGCAGATAGAATTATTTCATGCTAAATTGGACTATGTTACACATACATATAAGGCTGAGGCTCCACGTCCAATTCCAAATCGGTTTCGGTTTGTTTGTTTTTAAGAATGAACGTCATAGCGGCGCGACCTTTTCTTATTTTGCATGTTATCCATATGAGAACCGGGCGACCCTGCGTCCACGTCCGATTCGATCAAAAACGCCTGTTTTACGACCCGTCAGGTTCAGAATGACCCGGGTCGACGTTCCGATTCATAATCAGAACGAAGGCGCTTCCTTCTCGCTCATTTACACACTTTCGCCATAAGATCGGATGGCACCCGGCTCCACGGCCGGTTTTCAGAAACCAATTTTCTGTATGCGCATTCGTTGTGGTCATTCGTTAAAAGGCAGTAAACGGAGAAAGCCATGGAGCAGGTGATAACGGCAGTAGGAAATAATCCGATAATATGGAGTATTGCGGATAAAGACTACCACAACAGGGAATTGAATGATGCGGCGTGGGAGAATGTTTGCCGAGAAGTGTGCCCTAGTGCCAGAACTCATCCATTTTAGTATTTTAGCACTGACACTATCAACAACACAAGACAGATGTTTTCACGTTGAGCACAGACACGAGAATGAACACTGAATAAACAATCTGATTCAAGGGCCTCGCACGTTCTTATTTCAGATTTGGAATCGGACGTGGAGCCTTGACGCCCGTCGTTCTTATTGTTTACGCATTCCAAATAATAATCGGTTTGGAATCGGACGTGGAGCTTCAGCCTTACCCTAATTTGAGTTAACCCTAAGGACTTTGTAGATAGTGCTTTGTATAGATATAAAATTAAGCGTAATTTATTTTGTAAATCTTGATAATAATAATAATTATTCATGAAGAGGATGTCATCCGACACCCCGAAACCACACATTCCATTAAATTAACGATGAACCAGCATAAAATCGGAAACCTAAGAATCCCCATTAATGTGCAATAATAGTGTTAGTGAGTTGCTAACCAAAAAGTACAACTAGAACACGAAGTTGTTGACTAGACTAGGAGGTTCTATCCCATGATAAACTAAAAAACTTATATTCATGATTGTTCTTTCTTTATCTTTTTGATGTTTGTTTTGGTAATTAGTAAATTTACTTTAATTGGGGTAAATTCAACCTAGTTTTACTTTCAATCGTTACTATGTAATTGGATTCATCTGTTTAGAAGCTATTGTAAACACAAAACAACAATAAATAATACTGACATAAAAGTGTATTTTGTCACTCTTCGCTCACGCTGACCAGAAGATATTTATACATATGTATTATAAATATCTAATGAGCACTAATTTGAGATCTCTCTTCGTAGTAAAAACATCGTCATATATGTATATGAATAAAAATACTGGCGAAAATCAAAAAATCACTTAAATCGCAAATATTTTTTATTTTTTTAAAAAAAGTGGTCTAGATGCGACCCTTAAAGACCACACGACTAACTTTCCAGTGGGGCGAATAAAGAAACAATGATATGTTTTCATAAAAAAATATTACTCTAAATAATGCTATTTAGTTTTACTAGTTTTTTTACTTAGCCCTGAAAGCTTTGGCGGAGGAAGACGCCTCCGTCACCTGTCGTCTTCTATCAAAGCCTTGCCATCCTCCTCGGCCCCAGAATTCAACATTACCCCCACCAAATCCACCTTGTTCAAATGTTAAATGTACATTATACTATTGATCTCAAATGTTTTTTAAACATAATATTTCTGTATTAATTGCGTAATAACACATAACAATAACATAATGACACAAAACTTCAATGTAAAACTGTATAATATCATTTATAAGTTCGTAGTGAGAAGCTATTGTTTCGTATACTGTCAATATTATATTGTTTTACTTTGTGATTTTACCAGCTATTTAAACTGTTATGAATTTGAAATACTTCAAAAGATAAAGGAAAATTTTGATTTTCTACATTTGTAATGATATCCGTATTTTGCGAAGTGAAATCACGACAAATATTCAAGTCAACAAGACTTTTCTCGAGGCAAAAGGCTTGTTGACTTAAATATTCATCACGAATTCGTTTCGCTAAATAAAGATTTCTTTACGGATTGGTTCTCATAAGATGAGATAAATTTCAAGATAAATCTTTGTATTGATTTAATAAAAGACTACGCGAAGAATTATATTTTGAACTACAAAAGCAATAGTTCAATTTTTATTGAGATTGTTTTCAAACTAAGGCAAATATTCGATTTCTTTGGTCTTTTCTATGTTTCAATAACATGACGCTGTCCTTCATGATGGTGAGTAATTCACGCGGAGAAATTTATGTATATTAACAAAACTTGGAATATGCCCTTCTTTACGTTAAAGATTATTTTTCACAAGAAAATACGCATCTTGTTTGTTTTGAGAAAGCAACTCAAATTTAACTTTCATTGCGATGTAGACTGTTCCACAGTTTCTACCACTCAACAATAATAGAAAACCATGAAAATCCCTTCGCAAAATCGAAAAAGTCTCTGATTGAATCGCGTGGATGAGGTTGGCAAACTAAGAGGACAAACTCCTACAAATCACTCGGCTTGTCATTGTTATTTTCGGATCATAAACATATTTAAAACTTTTTTCGATACCACCATCTTCATCCCCACAAATCTCGCTTCTGTTAAGAACACTCAGGGTGTTGGGCTTTGAGCCAAATTCGTCTTCATCTGAGAAGCAACTGTGCTACGTTCGGGGTTATTTTCTATTATAACTTTGGGCGATGCAGGGTGGCTGCCTCCTTATTGCGAGTGTTCCCGTAGAAGATTCGAAACGATTTAGTGAAGAATTTTATTTGTTACTCTGTGTTATGTGCGGTGCTATTCTGTTTACTGTTATGTTCTCTCCCACAGGCAAACTTTTCAAAAACGGATGCAAGGGTGAATTTTCACATCTGTTCGAGGACGACGAATGTTTTGTGATTTGGAGAATATGACGTGGTGTCATGCGTTTCTATTAAAGTTATCCATGCGAAAAATACTGAATACAGATGAGATGATTGTTGGAACATTGAAAGATGGATTTTGTGCAAGTGTGATATGGATTCCTTGTTGAATGTAATGAATGCAAAATACGAATCTCAATTGGTTGAAAGGATTCATAAATGGAAATTTTGTAAAACAATCGGATTTTTGCCGGGAAAAGCCATAAATGGGAATCATAAAGCAACTCTACATTGTTGATCATATGTTCTGTCAAAAGAAAGGCAACAATCAACAAGCCGCACGGTATAAACTAACAACCTTCCAGTAACATCTATATAAATATTAAAAATGATAGTGACAATCTTGGCGAAATTCGAATTTCAGGATTATTGAGATTTTATTTCCACGCCCACTGAACTAGATTTTGTTGCGTGATTGCCATTTTGGATAGTTGGAACCGCAATTTAAATGAATGTTTCACAGTCATTGTAACTGTATAATAACACCATTTTACGTTGAAAAATAGTAATAATCATTTCAGATCATTTCATGTGTGCCACCCGTTCAAATACATGCAATAAAACATAGTAAGAAACATATGAAATATTACAAAAGATAAGGGGGAAAGTAATCAGCACCTTACGAACCTTTAAAACTACAATTTTTATTTGATAACAACATTTCAAATCATTTGATTTTGCAAAAAAATACAATTGCAATGAATCAAAATATTGAAAAATTAATTGTAATGGATTTATTGCGTTCATTTCTGGACCGCCTCGTTAGTGAAGTTATCCAGTTTTACAAACTTATTCACTGAAGTACTTTAGCTACGAAAAAATATGTATATCATCATTTTGTAAGGAAGCGTCCCTTATTTGTGCAAGGACCATATTTGAAATTATTACCCACAACACACCCCTCTTCTTCATTGGAGGGTTTGTAAAATTTCATTGAACCCCCGTTGTGTTATGTAAGATTTTATGTTATGTTTTTGGTATCCTTAAGAGGAGGCAAACATGATCACGAATTTGTTATCAGAACTTGGCTATCACGTCACATTTTTTTTCGAAGCTCAAAAAACCGGTCAAAATTTGCAAAAATTAACGTAAATGTACGAGGCGAAAATCAAAAACCAATCACATCCAAGTTTCATACAAATCCACCAGCAGAATTCAAGAAGTGAGTCATATTTTCTTTCTAACCTCAAAAAATGGTCGAAAATTAAACTTTCCAAATATGAACAAAATTGCGCAAAAATCACTATAAAGGGATTTTTAAGGTCGCTGATCACAAATCTGAAGTCTGATTTGCAAAATTCAAAATAGTGGATCCAAAATGGTATGCAATAATCGAATATTACAGATGAAATATGCAAAACAACAGATTTAAGCCAAATATAATGTAAGGGGTTTTTCAAGTTGCTGATTCCAAATCTGAAGTCAGTTTTGCTAAGTTCAAATTAATGGATCCAATATGACTGACAAAAATCGAATGTGGGATAAAATTTACAACAAAATAACAGGTTGCCGTCAAATATAATAAAATGGATTTTTCAGGTTGCTACTTCCTAATTGTGAGGTTTGCAAAATTCAGATGAACGGTTCTAATAAACACTCAATTAGCATAAAAATGAATAAATTAAAGCCAAAAGTAATAAGCAGTATTTTTTTCAAAATGTCAAAGATTTAACGGCACTATTCGGGCTACACAGTCAAAGTTCACGAAATACCCTTGCTATTTGTGCCTATGAAGAAAACGAAAAAGAACACTATACCTAAGTTAAAATCAAGACCGGCAAGAGAATCATTTACTCCTGTTCCAATAACAATTTATATGAGCCATTAGTAAAACCAGAAAAAAATCTTATCCCTCTACAAATAAAACTTGGGCTTACGAAGCAATTTATTGAAACATTGAATAAAGAAAGCAAATGTTTTAAATATTTGCACACAAAATTTCCGAGTATATCAGATGCTAAAATTAAAGAAGAAGTTTTAGACGGGTCACAAGCTATAAAGCTATTCCAAGATGCAACATCATTACTTAATCGAATGACCTTAAAAACCTGCTTGAATTAGTATTAACGAAGTGGTAATAAATTTTTTGTGAAATAAAAAAAGTCCCAACTAAAAAGACATCGTTTCGAAAATGATAAATAACTTCGAAAACCTAAGCTGTTTAATGAACTTAAAGTTGCATTTTTCTATTTCCACATGGTCGAATTTCTTGATAACCTAGGTAATTATAGTGAGAAACAGGGTGAAGACTTTCACCAAGATATAAAATGATTGAAAACCATTACTAAGGACGACGATATGTCAACATACACGCAGACTTTTGCTATTCAGTTAATATATCGAGGACAACGACGCGCAAAAAACGAACGATTCGGCAGGAAACCTATGAATAGACCGTTTACAAGAATAAAACAAGATACAGCCGAAAAAGAGAGGGAGTCTTTTAGTATCCTTTAATGAATTAGGATGATTTTCAATTGCGTAGTAACGTGGACTACTACACCTCGATGAATTGGTGATAAGAATTCACGTAATTGTGTCGATACATGGGTTTTTGGGAGAAGATAAAAGAAAGATGTGTATTTATTCATCTTAGAGATGAAGACCTTTCATTTGTGTTTTGCAGATAAAAAAAACATTCCAAAAATTCGTTTCATTGTCATTGTACCGGGAAAAAATGGAATCAAGTGGTTTTAGGCGCCTTGTGAATTGGTCATATCATAGAAATGAATTTATCAGGAAGACTTTGAATGAAAAACTCAAAAACTAACGTTTGAACCCTCGCAGATTCAATAGGGATTAAAACAAATCTGGTCCTGGCCATTTAACGGCCAAAAATGATCTAAGCCATCATACTGGATTCGTTGTCGCAAATTTTGCAGACTAGACTTCAGATTCGTGATCAGTGAACTCACAAACCTGTCTTTAGTGATTTTTGCATAACTCTGTTCATTTTGTGAAAAGCTCAACTTTCGATCACTTTTTTGAGGTTAGAAAAAAATCATGACTTGCAACTTCAATTTTCCTGGTGAGTTTGTATGAATGTGAATGTGAACGACTTTATTTAATATGTGTGACTGTGTAATTAGTCTTTCTAATGATAAATACGGAAATTTGGAATGTTTTTTTGGAATTTTCGAAAAAAAAATAATTGGAAAGAACAAGATCTCTAGCACCTTGTTTGCATAGTCCGTGGACTCGAACTTTTATTTTAGCGATAGTTTTCCGATTATAGTTATGGAGTATATATTGAACTGATCTTATATTTCTCAACACATTTCAGCTACGTGATGAATGGAAATATTATGGAAATATTGTTAAAATTATTACTGTCGACATCAATTAACATTTTTGATTCCGCAAACGTATTTGACCTTCTTAATTAATATTGAATTGTCGAAAACATTGATTTTTTGTATGCACAAAATACAAATTATATTTTTCGTGCCCACAGCTTTGGTCCTGGCACAAAAAACGTGGATAAATCGGTTTTACACAATATTATATTTTTCCTTACAAAACAAAAGGAAAACAATTTATAATACTCGGACCATTTTGTTGGGAAAATATTTATATCTGCGTTTACTTTAAACTAGCTCGTCTAATTTAGTATCTCTAAATTATATCAGGTAATTTATTCGTTCAATATTAAAGTCTTCCATTCGTACTAATAAAAACATGACAAGAAATAATTAGTTACAAGAAACAATTAACGTGCCAATAATAACTACTGATTAAAATATAAACTTAAATTTTCTTAAAGGTTAGGATTTCATCATCAACATGAGCATCACTTTCTCTTTTATCAGATCAGAAAGACGAATTCTCAAACATTGCAAGCAGTAAATCACTACACTACTACCCCTAGGCGTTTGTCAAATCAAGTAAATACATCATCTTAGCGGTTTCTTCCAAAAAGGATTCCACCGCCACAAGCTATGTATGCCAAGCACTCGCATTCTCAATCTAATTGACTGCTTCTATGTATACTCAATAATTCAGTTGAGATGTTCTTCTCCGTTTCCAAGCGAAAAGAAGTCGAGACCGTTATTTCGAGGCACAAAGAAGCGGGAACATTCGCTTTCTTTTGAAATTTTCGTCCTGTTTGGTTTCTTTGCGGGCGTTCTTATTTGAAACTCAGATCAGACCAAGCATATAACCGTTCTTGCAAATATTTACATGTATACCGGAATACTCCAATGGAATATCAAATCTAATTAGTTAATTTATCTGATGTCCTGGGGGTACAAAATGTAGAAAAAGAATGATATAAAATGCAAGTAGTAAGGATATTCAAAAGAAGAAGATTGTGAGTTTTTGGTTTGAAAGATAGTATGAAAATTTTCGAGTTTGCTTTGAATTAAAACCTGATTCCCGATAGAAATTCTATTCTTCCCGATAGAAATTCTATTCATAAATGTGTTATGAAGAAGAAGTTTAGACATTCTGTTGGATGATACAAAGCAAGGTACCATATCCCAGAATTTTTGGAATATTTCTGAAATTCTCCAAGAATGGTTCAGTTTATTGTGCAAACCTACATTTACCTCGGTAGAAACTTTGTTTAAACCAAAACGACACGCTTGTCATTGGTTTCGTGACGTATTCTGTCCGCAGTTTCCGTTCAGTGTTCGAATCGAAGTATGTCCAATTTCCTTGTAATTTTCAGGGACTGCATATCAAGTCTTCGTAAGACTTCATCCATATTTCTCTGAAAATATGAATCAGATTTGCTGTTATTATCATTTCCAAAAGCAATGCCAATCATCGATTGGCTCATTCACATTACAAGTTAAATTTTGCACACATCCTTTTGAAATATAAAGCAAATCAAATTTCTCTTATCACAAGGCACGTAGAGAAAGTTTTCTTTCATCAACTTGTGGGCAACTAAATTTGTTATGATGTTAACGCAGTGCTTTAAGGATATCATTTCTATAAGCTTTTTTCGATTCTCTTTAGTTGCTGAACAGTGAAGTTGACCAAGCAACATTTGTTACGCGGTCAGATTGTTCAACTTGTTGGACAATACAGTTATAATCTTCAAGTTTCTCGATTTGTAACCTTAATTGGAAGTGTTTCTTGCTTTACAATTTTGTAATGGTAACAAAAAAAAGCTTTTAATGGTTAACTTGGTGTGTTTGATGTTGTTCACATTGGAACATTGTGCTTATAAAATTTTCAATTGGTAAAACGAAAGCGATGACTTCCGAAGCATTTGGGAAGTTTTCCAATAAAAATGATTAAAGTGGGCTAAAAAGTTAAAAACCAACGCGAATACTATAGAAATAAAATATGACGCTATCAACCATTGAATTGTTGATGTCTGCTTCAATGCTTTGAAGCACGTGCATAAGTGAATTTAGGTTATTGTTTCTAGTACAGCGTGAAAAACGACAGCATTAATCATCTTTCTTATTTATTTCAAAAATATCAAGCCTTACATTGTTCGTTTTGTTTTAAGTAAACAATTCTTTTCCTTACATGTCTGCGAGAACTCCAGTTTTGATAACCCAACAAAATAAGCCGCGAAGTGCGACCCTTGAGGTCCACACGGTCAACTTCCCAGTAATATCTAGATACACATTAAAAATATGAAACACCATAATAATTTTGAAAATAGTACTACTTTAAATAATAATAATGAGAGGTATTCATAGCAGTAAAAGGAATGAGTTAATATTAATCATATCATCTACGGGAGCATCCATTGATTACGCAAGGCTTTTGGTGGATGGGTGATGATGATTGATAACCACAAATGCAAATTTGATTGAAATTTTGATGGTTTTCAAAATTTAAGCCGCTTTTTTAATCAACAGACTGCAAAACTATTAAAAATCTGCTCAAATTATCCAAACATTTTAAAACTTTGATTGACTTTACAACAAAGTCTTTAGAATAAAAGATATAAGGTAATATCATTTCGAAGAACCATTTTCATATGGTAACTTTCAATGATTTTTTATTTTGAATTGAATTTTTTTCGGAATCATGAAAAAAGTTTTGTTGGTTTCTCTTCAAAAACTGATAGGAATGCATAAATTTTATAAACATTTATTACTGTGTTGTGCAAATCAGGTAAAAAAATATTTTTTATGAAAACACCCTGAGTTTTCTAATTTTCTTCTATTAAATTGAAAAAAACCTGAAACGGATCTTTATAATGTTAAAATAATTAAAAAAAATTTTAGAACACGTCGATTGATCTCTTAATGATGCAAATATTATATCTGGTTCGTGAGATATAGTGAATGGAAGAAATCTTCTTGAAGATCATGATGACTGTTTTATTTTTTATTTTTTATTTAATGTTTCTTGTTCTCATGAGAAAAAGTTTTGAAAATAATTTTTTAAACATTGCTTGAAGTATATAAATTTTATAAAAATTGATTACTGTGTTCCGTAAATCATGTTAAAAATTTATTGTTTATGGAAAAAAACCTAATTTTTTGCACTTTTTCCCGGCTCCCACGATTTTTTTCAAAATTCAACAGATTCACGCAAATTTTAATACGCGTCGATTGACAATGTAAACCGTATGTTCGGTTCGCGAGATATAACGCATGACAGAAATGACCTTGAAAATCATGATGCCTGTTAATGATTTTTTATTTTTTATTTAATTTTTTACGTAATCATGAGAAAAAGCTTTGATGTTGTTTTTGCAAGCATTGCTTTAAATGTATAAATTTTATAAAAATTGAAAACTGCCTTTCGTAAATCAGGTTAAAAATTTATTGTTTATAAAAAAAGCCTAATTTTTTGCACTTTTTTCCTTAAATTAAAAAACGGCTCCAAAGATTTTTTTTTGAAAATTTTACAGATCCACAAAAATGTTAATACGCGTCGATTGACACCTTAATCATGCAAATCGTGTGTTAGGTTCGCGAGATATTACGCATGACAGAAATGACCTTCAAAGGGTCAAAACAACAAGTTCCCAAGACCGCAGTGTCCCAAAAACTAATCAGCTCTTAAAAATGCAAAGACGTTTCGATTGACACCTCAACGAAGTCGATGCAACTTTGTTTACGTGAGTTATGCTCGTAGAAAAAAGTGTCCACGAACGTACGTACGCACGTAAGTACACACACACATACATGTCCCTTTCTAAAAACACTTTATATATACTCTATAGACCTCAAAACGTAAAGAAATGTTGAAAATTTCAATTTCGATTTTCGAGGCGATTACAAGAACTTCCCATATACTGGGAAGTTAAAAATATTAAACCCAATAATAATTATGAAAATAATACTACTTTAAATAATTACAAGCCGCGAGGTGCGACCCTTGAGGTCCACACGGTCAACTTCCCAGTAATATCTACATAAACATCAACAACATTAAACACAATAATAATTTTGAAAATAATACTACTTTAAGTAATAACAATGAGAGGTATTCATAGCAGTAACAGGAATGAGTTAATATCAATCAAATCGTCTACGGGAGGGTCCATTGATTACGTAAGGTTTTTGGTCGATGAGGACAGATTGAATATTCACGCGGATCAATCGGTGGGGGCCTTTTTGGTCTTGAGAATGTTGTATATGCAGTCAAAAATAGGTTCAATTGCATGTAAAAAGTGAATTGTAATACAAATGATGATGGTTATGGAAATCTTACGATTACTAAAAAAACTACAATTTTTCATTCGATGAAAGCATTTTAAAGCATATGATCTTGCAAAGTATTGACTAAAAAACATTTTACCATTCAAAGCGTTGATACCGCAAATGCAGATTTGATTGAAATTTTGTTGGTTTTCAAAATTTAAGCAGTTTTTTTAATTAAAAGACTATAAAAACTATTAAAAATCTGCTCAAATTATTCGAATATTATAACACTTTGATTGAATTTACAACAATTTTGTTAGAATAAAAGATATAAACTAATATCATTCGTATGAACCCTCTTTACATGAATGATTTTTTATTTTTTATTTAATTTTTTCATAATCATGGGAAATTTTTTTGCTGCTTTCTCTTCAAAAACTGATAAGAATGTAAAAATTTTATAAACTGGTATCACTGTGCAGTGCAAATCAAGTTAAAAAAATATATTTTTATGAAAAAAAAACCAAAAAATTTCTCATTTTCTTCTATTAAACTAAAAAAATGGCTGAGACGAATTTTTATAATGTTAAAAACTTCACAAAGATGTTGATATACGTCATCTGCCACCGTATTGTTGCAAATATTATATCTGGTTCGTGAGATATAGTGAATGATAAAAATTACCTTGAAAATCATGATGTTTTTTAATGATTTTTAATTTTTAATTTAATTTTTTACTTTATCATGAGAAAAAGTTTTGATGTTTTTTTACAATCATTGTTTGGAGTATATCAATTTTATAAACATTGGTTACTTGGACTTGAAAATAAGGTTAACAAGCCGTGAGGTGCGACCCATGAGGTCAACACGGTCAACTTCCCAGTAATATCTAAAAAGATATTGAAAATATTAATCACAATAATAATTATGGAAATAATACTACTTCAAATGATAAAAATGTACTTCTCGTAAAAAATATTGGAATGACTTAATATTAATCGTTTCATCTAAGGGAGCGTCCATTGATTGAGTATTCATCGGAGTGGGGACAGGTTACAAAGCAGTTTTTTCATTAAAGTTAAAACATGGTGATGTGAAGACTATTGAAAATCTGCTTAAATTTTGCAAATATTAATAAACTTTGATTGACTTTACAACAATGTCTTTAGAATAAGAGATTTAAGGTATAATAAATCGTATGAACCCTTTTTACATGGTGACTTTGAATGTTTTTTTTTATTTTTAATTCAATTTGTTTTGAAATCATGAGAAAATATTTTGCTGGTCTCTCTACAGAAATTGATAAAAAATTATAAATTTGATAAACATTTATTATTACGATGTTAATTTTATTGATTATTAATTAATTTTTTTATGAAAAAAACACTACTTTTCCGATTTTTTCCAATAAATTTAAAAAACAACTTTAAAGATTTTTTTCACATATAAAAACATCATTAAAAGATAATACGCGTCGATTGGCACCTTAATGATGGAAATATTATATTTAGTTCTCGAGATATAATGAATAACGTAAATGATCTTGAACGTTTAATGATTTTTTATTTTTTATTTAATTTTTTTCATCATCATGAAAAAAAGTTTTGCTGGTTTTTTCACAAAAACTTTTCGGAGTATATAAATTATATAAACATTGATTACTTAGGTTTGAAAATTAGGTTAAAAATTTGATGTTTTTGAAAAAAAAACCTAATTTTTTGCACTTTTTTAAAAAAAATTAAAAAACGGCTACAAGAATTTTTTTACAAATTTGATAGAATCATACCAATGTTAAAACGCGTCGATTGACACCTTAGTCATGAAAATCGCATGTTCAGTTCGTGAGATATAGCGCATAACATGGTTGACCTTCAAGGGGCGAAAACAGCAAACCCCCCTGACCGAAGTATCCCAAAAACTAATCAACTCTTAAGATTGCAAAGACGCTTCGATTGACACCTCAACAAACTCGATATGACTTTGTTTACGTGAGTTATGCTCGTAGAAAAAAGTGTCCCGTACGTACGTACGTACGTACATACACACACACACATACATCTCCCTTTCTAAAAACACTTTATATATACTCTATAGACCTCAAAACGTAAAGAAATGTTGAAAATTTCAATTTCGATTTTCGAGGCGATTACAAGAACTTCCCATATACTGGGAAGTTAAAAATAAAACAGTCATCATGATTTTCAAGAAGATTTCTTCCATTCACTATATCTCACGAACCAGATATAATATTTGCATCATTAAGGGATCAATCGACGTGTTCTAAAAATTTTTTTAATTATTTTAACATTATAAAGATCCGTTTCAGTTTTTTTTTAATAGAAGAAAATTAGAAAACTTAGGGTTTTTTCATAAAAAATATTTTTTTACCTGATTTGCACAACACAGTAATAAATGTTTATAAAATTTATGCATTCCTATCAGTTTTTGAAGAGAAACCAACAAAACTTTTTTCGTGATTCCGAAAAAAATTCAATTCAAAATAAAAAATCATTGAAAGTTACCATATGAAAATGGTTCTTCGAAATGATATTACCTTATATCTTTTATTCTAAAGACTTTGTTGTAAAGTCAATCAAAGTTTTAAAATGTTTGGATAATTTGAGCAGATTTTTAATAGTTTTTGGCGTCTTTTAATTAAAACTATGAGAATCCAGCACTCGAAATTCGAGTGCAATGATGATTTTATTATAACTGACTCTAGAAATTCGATCGAATAATCCATCAATCTCAGTTAGAACCCTTATTTTCACGCTTTCACAAATTTAAGTTAATTCAAAAACCTTTTTCCAAAATTTCCTTAAAAACGTGTATTTAAACTATTAAAGCAGATGTACATTTCTTCTGGCACTCCCAGACTTCTTAAGTGTATAACTAATTCCCTAAGTTCTGTGTTTCTATTTTAATCCCTAACGTTTTACATTTTCATCACAAAATTTAATCAGATTCCCTAAGTTAATATTCATTCTAATCCCTACAGGTATTCTACTCTATCTATTCTATCTACTCTATCTCTATAGTTTCCCTTATGTAACTTGGTATATCCCAATTTTATTTCCTCCTTCCAGTTGGTCTTTTTCCGTCGATATGCTATTTTTTAGTTAAATACCGCTCTTTGGTACCACTTCGATGTTGTATTTTTTAACATGCGTTTCAAGTCCCTGTGCATATCCGAGAAAGTTATGAAGAAGTCTGGGTGTGCCAGACGAAATGGTTTTTGAATTTAACTTAAATCATCAATCAATATAATAAAACGGCAAGCTAAATTTGTTTTTCTATTGTGATTAAATAATGTTTATGAATTTTAATAATGTATAAAAATCATTATTCAATTATTGGCGCTTCAATGCGTGTCGAACGTATAACAATGCTAAGCGTTTTGCGCATGTCATCATTCGATTTTCACATTTTTGAGATCTACCAAACCGGTTGTTGTAAATAATGTTAGGAAAATCAAACATCGTTTTAAATCTTGGAAGTTTTCTTCAACTGAAGACGCTTTTTTGTGGAATGTTAAACGACCTTCAGCAAAACAAACTAAAAAAATATGACCAAATATTGATGAAATCTACGTATACATTTGCATAATGAACGGCGACGCCTCAGAGGGAAAACTATCACACAACACCGAACCAGTGAACGCACAATCCACATGAACGGTATAAAGTGTGAATGAAAATATTCCTAAATAAGGTGAAATTTGATGATTAGCTTCCAAAAAAGAAATTAAAACATTTGGACCAGTCCTAGATATGAACCTGGGACTCCCGCGTGCAAGGGCAAAACACTATCGTATACACTACACAACCTATAGACCTTTAGAGTTTCTATTTTGATAGTGACGGCTAGTATACCATTCGTATTTATCGCTGTGTGAACGTTCAACGTTGTGTATGTATTAGTAAGAAAATCTATTTTCCTTTCTCTCTCTATATTTTTCAAACAGATTTTCACAAAAAATACAATTTTGCACATCTACAGGATATTCTCTTTCCATTGATGTATTTCTTATGAAAATCGGTCCAGAAACAACGGCTAAAATGGTACCACAAAATTCATGTTAGCCATTTAATTATATAGATAAGCGGCTTAAATTTTGAAAACCATCAAAATTTCAATCAAATTTGCATTTGTGGTAATCAATCATCATCACCCATCCACCAAAAGCCAAAAAGAATAATATTAACTAATTCCTGTTACTGCTATGAATACCTTTCATTATTATTATTTAAAGTAGTATTATTTTCTAACTTATTATTGTGTTCAATATTTTTAATGTTTGTCTAGATATTACTGGGAAGTTGACCGTGTGGACCTCAAGGGTCGCACTTCGCGGCTTGTTAACTTCCCAGTATATGGGAAATTCTTGTAATCGCCTCGAAAATCGAAATTGAAATTTTCAACATTTCTTTACGTTTTGAGGTCTATAGAGTATATATAAAGTGTTTTTAGAAAGAAGAATGTATGTGTGTGGGTGTGTGTATGTACGTACGTATGTGCGTTCGCGGGCAGTTTCTCTACGAGCATAACTCACGTAAACAAAGTTGTATCGACTTTGTTGAGATGTTAATCAAAGCGTCTTTGTAATCTTAAGAGCTGATTGGTTTTTGGGAAACTTCGGTCGGAGGGGTTTGCTGTTTTCACCCCTTGAAGGTCAACCATGATATGCGCTATATCTCACGAACCAAACATGCGATTTTCACCAAAAAGGTGTCAATCGACGAGTATTAACAGTTTTATGGATCTTTCTTTCAGGATCTTTTAAAAAAAAAAGTGCAAAAAATTTGGTTTTTTTTTTCAAAAACACAAAATATTTAACCTGATTTTGAATCCTAAGTAATGAATGTTTATATAATTTATATACTCCAAATAGTTCTTGTAAAAAAACCACCAAAATTTTTTTTCGTGATGAAAAAAAAATTAAATAAAAAATAAAAAATCATTAAATGTTCAAGGTCATTTACGTCATTCATTATATCTCAAGAACCAAATATAATGTTGCGATCATTAAGGTGTCAATAGACGGATATTAAAATTTAATGATGTTTTTATATTTTAAAAAAATCGTTAAAGCGTTATTTTTGATTTAAAAAAAAAAATTGGAAAGTAGTGTTTTTTCATAAAAAATCATTTTTAACCTGATTTGCACATCGTAATAATAAATCTTTAAAGAATTTATAAACTTTTATCAATTTTTGTAGAGAAACCAGCAAAAACTTTTCTCATGATTACAAAAAAAATTAAATTAAAAATAAAAAATCATTCAAAGTTACCATGTAAAACGGGTTCATTCGAATCATTATACCTTAAATCTCTTATTCGAAAGGCATTGTTGTAAAGTCAATCAAAGTTCATTAATATTTGCAAAATTTGAGCAGATTTTCAACAGTCATCACAGCACCATGTTTTAACTTTAATGAAAAAACTGCTTTGAAACCTGCCCCCCTCCGATTGATCCGCGTGAATAATCAATCAAACCAATGCACCAAAATCCTTACGTAATAAATTGACGCTCGCGTAGATGTTACGATTAATAATAAGTCATTCCAATAACTTTTATGAGAGGTACATGTTTATTATTTGAAGTAGTATTATTTCCATAATTATTATTGTGTTTAATATTTTTAATATCTATGTAGATATTACTGGGAAGTTGACCGTGTGGACCTCATGGGTCGCACCTCACGGCTTGTTTATCTTTGTGCTCGCCTTTGGATATTTTTTTACATATTTGTAGAGTTAATTATCTGAAAGGGATTTTTGAGCGCTGTCGTAGTCGGTCATTACATATATTACACACACACATGCAGGCGTGTTTCTAGAAAAATCTTTTGAATTAATCCAAAGATCATAAAGATGTGTTAAAAATTTCAATTTCGATGTTCGGACCAACTGCTTTAACTTTTTCATATACTGGCAACTTAAAAATTACTATTATCACAAAAAAACCTCTGAAGGATCAAAACAGGTGACACCTGCGCCTTCTACGGTTTTGAAGGCAGTCATATTTATCAGAAATGATAAGGCAATGTGCAGTCTATAGTTGATTTCTTTAACACATCTTATGTAATGGAAACTATTTGCTGTCAAGCCAAAATTACAAGAACATGACACCTGACAGTGCATCTAGTATGGAAAATTGACCCAATTATCTCAAAGGTAAACATGGGGTTGAATATCAAAGTAAGGACAATAGCTGTTTTCGTATAATTTTCAATATAAAATAAAATATGAAAGTTCACAATTTTTTTTTAAATGTCAAGCATTGATTAATGTTCATTTTGTATCATATTTTTGATAAACAGTTGAATAGTTAATTTCTGCTGTAAAAAAGCTTTATTAGTCTGCTTTATAGTTTACATTAAAAAGGCAAACAATGCAATATAACCAGCAAAAATTCTGATTTCTGAACATTGCTTTTTTTATAAGTTTTGAGGTATGATTTTATTGAATCAAATCATACATTGATAAAAATCACTGGTAAATGCTTCTAGAATATGTGAAATTAGAACTTAAACATCAATGAGGAAAAGACACAGTGACTTGTCCCAACTTTGGTATTTTGTCTAATTTTTTTCTTACCTCAAAAGGAGCTTACAGTCCTTCTTTAGCTTTTCGCTCAAATAAAATAAACGATTTTGAAAATTCGCTCATTATCAAAATGAATGGATTTCACCATTTGTGCCAAAATGATCTTACATCATTTTTTCAATGCAAACGTCGAATATGGTGGGAAAAATATGGTATTAATCTTCAATACCGAAGTTTTGAACTATTTGCCTAATTTACGTAATAATTTAATTTAAAATATGTTTTCAGCTTTCCTAAGCTATGCAGCATAGTTTCGTTGCATCTATCCATGTTTTTTTCACTAATTTCCAAAAGCGTTCGTTTTAGTAGGTACTCATCAAAATAAACCCATCGAAACTGAGTCGCCTAATCTATACATTCTTCCATCAGGATCAGATTGTCCACCCTCACCAATATTCTGAGAAATCCACCCAGCAGCATATTAAGATGGCATTCCAATTTAATGATATCTGAAATGAAATCGAGAATATCGGTAAATCTTATGGATAAAGGACAATGAAAAAAACTGATTTTGACACGCAACGATATTCTCGTCCGAGTCCAGTAATTGACTTTTCAAGATTTTTCCGGGCAGATAGTGTCACAGCTAAGGAAGTTGCTGTATCTGAAGCGGTAATCATAATCTTCTTGAGCACCTTGCAGACACTTCCCGTTTCAGATAAAGAAACTACGACGAGTAGAGAAAAAACGAAATTTGAATATTAAGGTAGACCAGCAGGTAAGCACTGTCTTCATATGTTGATCGCCCTGTTGCCGTCTGGTTCGTCTTTTGATATTGAGAAGTTGCTGAAGATAAAACTGATATGAAATATCTATAAATGAAGGAAGTCGTTGAGAGTCGAGAGTTTCCATTATTTGAAGATTGAATTGAGTTTTTGTAAAGCCATATTGTGCAATGACATTCAGTTAATAATTTCAGCTGCAAATACTAACCAGCATTTTGCCAATGTTCTTGCAGTAAAATTGTGATCCTCATAGTTTCCGAAAACTAAGAGTATTTATTTCTGAATAAAATGGGTGACAGATGACACCGTCAGTTTCCACTTTTCCGTCTTCACATCGGTTATCCCCGCATTTCACTAGCTGGCACACTATGTCAGAATGAATTCTGGCTTACCCAGGAGCAGAAGGAAAAACATTTCAAGGGGATGAAATTGACTTTCAGTTTATTGCATTCCAGCCTATATCCTGCGTTCCATCTATGTACGTTTAAAGTAAGTGAAAATTGATGGAACTTTAAGTTATGTTAAGACAATTTTGTATAGGTGGCGATTTAAAGGTAAAGCTTCTCAGGAGCTCTTAGTTAAAATGATAAGCAAATAATAATAACTGCAGATATACAACTGATATTTCTTAAACAAAATACATTGCGTTTTATCTGTTATTAATAATTTTAGACAAATTAAGTTTTACTCGCTGCAGTTGAGTTTGTCAGCCAATCTTTAAGCCGTCAGCTCAAAAAACAACCAACGTAATAAACCGGAATAAATGTTAACTGCAAATAGGTGACTTGGAAACTTACGAAGAGGAAATAAAAATGATGAAATTTAATGCGATTTAAATTAAAATAACTAATTAGATAAAAAAACACAGCTTTTACAATTATTGATAATTTTGATTGACCTAGACGAAAACTGTTTTATTGTCGTTCAACTCATTGGAAGATGATTGTAGTTACTCATTGTTTTTAGAAAGTTAGTCAATAATAAATTTGCTGTTTTCGATAAAAACACTTAAAAATAAAATAATAATACACTAAATAATAATCAGCATAAGAAATGATTACAGTAAGTGGATTTTCGTAGAAACCGTTTATTGTTTATTCATCAGATTTTGTCAAGAACTGATTGGCAGAAATGCAAAGTAGATAAAACATTTTTTTGGAAACATAGTTAAATAATTTTGTAGTTTTTTTTATAAATTTCAAAATATCTGAGCTCATTTTATTGAAATTTGTATCAAATCATATAAATGATAAAACGCATTGATCGATATCAAAAAAATGTCAATAGTGTAAATGAAATTTGGTAGTATTATTTGCATCAACCCTTTATTCATAGTGACCATATATGTTTATAGGTTTTGGATTAATTTATAATCAAGAAAATATATTTCGTTCTGATTAACAGTGCAAAGAGTGTCTGAGTTTTCAAAGCATCGATTGCCTAAAAGGCAAGTCGAATTGAAAAATGTTTTAGTTTAGAAAAAAAATATAATATTTTACTAAATTAAAAAAATCATTCTTGGCAGCGTGACAGATTGCTTTTGGATGTTTCAAAAAAAAATACCCAACTTAATCTCACCAGAATCTAAGCAGCTCGGTTACTTGCAAAAACGTTTGGATTGAAATCTGAATAAACTCGATATGAGTTTCGTGAGATATCGTTCCAGAAATAAATCATTCAAAAATATCTACGTATACCCACACATACACACTTCCTTCTAGGAAAACTTGCAAATTACTCCTAAGTGAAATTTTGAAACATAAAGATATGTTGAAAATTTCGAATTTGATTTTCGATCCAATTACAATTCTGCAATTTTTATAACCTCACATATGTGATTCCACTTGCTATAATGTCTTGTTTTGATTATTATTATTAACTTCCCAGTATATGGGAAGTTCTTGTAATCGCCTCGAAAATCGAAATTGAAATTTTCAACACTTCTTTACGTTTTGAGGTCTATAGGGTATATATAAAGTGTTTTTAGAAAGGGAGATGTATGTGTGTGTGTGTGTATGTACGTACGTACGTACGTATGTACGTTCGTGGACACTTTTTTCTACGACGATAACTCACGTAAACAAAGTCGTATCGACTTCGCTAAGGTGTCAATCGAAGCGTCTTTGCAATCTCAAGAGCTGATTAGTTTTTGGAAAAGTTCGTTCGGGGGGGTTTGCTGTTTTGCCCGTTTGAAGGTCATTTCTGTCATGCGTTATATCTCGCGAACCTCACGTACGATTTTTTGAGCAAGGTGTCAATCAACGCGTATTAACATTTATGTGATTCTATCAAGTTTTTAAAAAATTTCTTGGAGCCGTTTTTGAATTTTTTAAAAAAAAGTGCAAAAAACAACGGTTTTTTTGAAAAACGATAGATTTTTAACCTTATTTTCAAGTCGCAGTAACCAATGTTTATAAAATTTATATACTTCAAGCAGTTTTATTGAAAATAACATCAAAGTTTTTTACTCATGATTACAAAAAAAAAAAATCATTAACAGTCATCATGTTCTGCAAGGCCATTTCTGTCATGCTTTATATCTGACGAACCAAACATACGATTTGCATTGTTAAGGTGCCAATCGACGCGTATCAACATTTGCGTGAATCTATTAAATTTTTATAAAACCTGTTGGAGCCGTTTTTTAATTTAAGAGAATAAAGTGCAAAAAATTAGATTTTTTTTCATAAACAATAAATTTATAACCTGATTTGCGAAATATAGTAATCAGTGTTTATAAAATTTATATACTCCAAACAATATTTGTAGAAACAATTTCAAAACTTTTTTCATGATTACGCAAAAAATTAAATTACAAATAAAAAATAATTAAAAGTCATCATGATTTTCAAGGTCATTTTTATCATTCACTATATCTCACGAACCAGATATAGTATTCGCATCATTAAGGTGTCAATAGACGTTTATTAACATTGCTGCAATTTTTTTAACATTACATAAAAATTGTATCGGCAGCTTTTCAATTTAATAAAGGAAATGGAAAAATTTAGAGTTTTAGGGTTTTAAGGTTTTTTCATAAAAAATAATTTTTTAACTAGATTTGCACAGCACAGTAATAAATTTTTATAAAATTTATACATTCTTATCAGTTTTTGAAGAGAAACCAGCAAAACCATAATCCATGATTATAAAAAAAAACTAAATAAAAAATAAACAAGCCGTGAGGTGCGACCCATGAGGTCCACACGGTCAACTTCCCAGTAATATCTAAAAAGATATTGAAAATATTAAACACAATAATAATTATGGAAATAATACTACTTCAAATAATAAAAATGTACTTCTCGTAAAAGTTATTGGAATGACTTAATATTAATCGTTTCATCTACGGGAGCGTCCATTGATTGAGTATTCATCGGAGTGGGGACAGGTTACAAAGCAGTTTTTTCATTAAAGTTAAAACATGGTGATGTGAAGACTATTGAAAACCTGCTTAAATTTTGCAAATATTAATAAACTTTGATTGACTTTACAACAATGTCTTTAGAATAAGAGATTTAAGGTATTATAATTCGAATGAACCCTTTTTACATGGTGACTTTGAATGATTTTTTATGTTTAATTTAATTTTTTTTGTAATCATGAGAAAAGTTATTGCTGGTTTCTCTACAAAATTTGATAAAACTTTATAAATTCTACAAACATTTATTATTACGATGTGCAAATCAGGTGAAAAATGAATTTTTCTATGAAAAAAACACTACTTTTCCAATTTTTTTCAATAAATTTAAAAAACCACTTTAAAGATTTTTTTAACATATAAAACCATCATTAAAATGATAATACGCGTCGATTGACACCTTAATGATGGAAATATTATATTTAGTTCTCGAGATATAATGAATGACGTAAATGACCTTGAACGTTTAATGATTTTTTATTTTTTATTTAATTTTTTTCATAATCATGAAAAAAACTTTTGCTGGTTTTTTCACAAAAACTATTTGGAGTATATAAATTATATAAACATTGATTACTTAGGTTTGAAAATTAGGTTAAAAATTTGATGTTTTTGAAAAAAAACCTAATTTTTTGCACTTTTTTTAAAAAAAATAAAAAACGGCTTCAAGAATTTTTTTAAAAATTTGATAAAATCATATCAATGTTAAAACGCGTCGATTGACACCTTAATCATAAAAATCGCATGTTTGGTTCGTGAGATATAGCGCATAACATGGTTGACCTTCAAGGGGCGAAAACAGCAAACCCCCCTGACCGAAGTATCCCAAAAACTAATCAACTCTTAAGATTGCAAAGACGCTTCGATTGACACCTCAACAAACTCGATACGACTTTGTTTACGTGAGTTATGCTCGTAGAAAAAAGTGTTCCGAACGTACGTACGTACGTACGTACGTACGTACACACACACACACACACACACATACATCTCCCTTTCTAAAAACACTTTATATATACTCTATAGACCTCAAAACGTAAAGAAATGTTGAAAATTTCAATTTCGATTTTCGAGGCGATTACAAGAACTTCCCATATACTGGGAAGTTAAAAATCATTCAAAGTTATTATGTATAGAGGGTTCATACGAATGACATTAATTTATATCTTTTATTCTAAGGAAATTGTCGTAAATTCAATAGAAGTTTTATAATATTTGCATAATTTGAGCAGATTTTTAATAGTTTTTACAGTGTTTTAGTGTTAATAAAAAAACTGCTTAAATGATGGAAGTCCAAAAAAAACCTTCCGTAGATGATATGATTAATATCAACGCATTCCTGTTGCTGCTGTGAATACCTCTCATTATTATTATTTAAAGTAGTAATATTTTTAAAATTATTATTTTGTTTAATATTTTTAATGTTTATCTAGATATTACTGGGAATCTGACCAAGTGGACCTCAAGGGTCGCACTTCGCGGGTTGTTTAAATTTTTATTATCTTTATTATTAACTTCCCAGTATATGGGAAGTTCTTGTAATCGCCTCGAAAATCGAAATTGAAATTTTCAACATTTCTTTACGTTTTGAGGTCTATAGAGTATATATAAAGTGTTTTTAGAAAGGGAGATGTATGTGTGTGTGTGTGTGTGTGTGTGTACGTACGTACGTACGTACGTACGTACGTTCGTGGACACTTTTTTCTACGAGCATAACTCACGTAAACAAAGTCTGATCGACTTCGTTAAGATGTCAATCGAAGCGTCTTTGCAATCTTAAGAGCTGATTAGTTTTTGGGATACTTCGGTCGGGGGGGTTTGTTGTTTTGACCCTTTGAAGGTCATTTCTGTCATGCGTTATATCTCGCGAATCAAACATACGATTTCCTTGATCAATGTGTCAATCGACGCGTATTAGCAATTTTGTGAATCTATCAAACTTTGGAAAAAATTGTTGGAGCCATTTTTTAATTTAAGGAAAAAAAGTGCAAAAAATTAGGTTTTTTTTAATAAACAATAAATTTTTAACCTGATTTACGGAAGACAGTATTCAATTTTTATAAAATTTATATATTTCAAGCAATGCTCATAAAAACAACATCAAAAATTTTTCTCATGATTACGTAAAAAATTAAATAAAAAATAAAAAATCATTAAAAGGCATCATGATTTTCAAGGTCATTTCTGTCGTGCGTTATACATATCTCGTGAACCAAACATACAATTTGCATGGTTAAGGTGTCTATCGACGCGTATTAGCATTTGTGTGAATCTATAAAAATTTTAAAAAAATCGTTGGAGCTGTTTTTTAATTTAAGAAAAAAAAAGTGCAAAAAATTAGGGTTTTTTTATAAACAATAAGTTTTTAACCTGATTTACGAAAGACAGTATTCAATTATTATAAAATTTATACATTCCAAGCAGTGCTTGTGAAAGCATCATCAAAACTTTTTCTCATGATAACAAGAAACATTAAATAAAAAAATAAAAATCATCAACAGTCATCATGATCTTCAAGGTCATTTCTTCCATTCACTATATATCACGAACCAGATATAACATTTGCATCATTAAGGTGTTAATCGACGTGTTTTAAAACGTCTGTGATTATTTTAACATTATAAAGATCCGTTTCATCGGTTTTTTTTAATTTAATAGAAAAACATAAGAAAACTTAGGGTTTTTTTTTCACAAAAAATATTTTTTTAACCTGATTTGCACAACACAGTAATAAATGTTTATAAAATTTATACATTCCTATCAGTTTTTGAAGAGAAACCAGCAAAACTTTTTCATGATTATGATAAAAATTCAATTAAAAATAAAAAATCATTCAAAGTTACCATATGAAAGGGGTTCTTCCGATTGATATTACCTTATATCTTTTATTCTAAAGACTTTGTTGTAAAGTCAATCAAAGTTTTAAAATGTTTGGATAATTTGAGCAGATTTTTAATAGTTTTGCAGTCTGTTGATTAAAAAAGCGGCTTAAATTTTGAAAACCATCAAAATTTCAATCAAATTTGCATTTGTGGTAATCAATCATCATCACCCATCCACCAAAAGCCTTACGCAATCAGTGGATGCTCCCGTAGATGATATGATTAATATTAACTCATTCCTGTTACTGCTATGAATACCTTTCGATATTATTATTTAAAGTAGTAGTATTTTCAAAATTATTATTGTGTTTAATATTTTTAATGTTTATCTAGATATTACTGGGAAGTTGACCGTGTGGACCTCAAGGGTCGCACTTCGCGGCTTGTTATTTTTATTAGCCACGTATATATAACAGGGATGTGGTCCACATTATCCTAAAAGGTCACACATCATGGCTTGTTATCGTATAAATTTAGTGTTTGAATTTTCTTGAATATATAATAACAGTACTATGAACGAATAATGGAAAATTGTTGGAACTGTTTAAAGCCTATTCTAATATTTAAGTCATTTTCAATCAAGTTCAAATTTTGACTGCAACGTCTCAGAAAGAAAATCTAGAGCGACACATAAGGTTTCTCCTATTAAGTAAAACGAATAAAAATTTTAGTTCAAAAAGGTGTAATTTTAAAACTAATATTAATATGAAAACAAAATTATATGAGTGCGTAAAGCGCTGTTTAACTAGGGTGAAGTTTTGAAACGGCGCGAAACGCACGAATGACGATTTTTTTTGTCACACATGCATCAAATCATAGTTACGAGTAGGCGAAGAAAAGGGTTCAGGAATCAGCTGTTTAGTGACTTTTTACGCAAACGAGAACTATCGGACTGGATGAAGTGGTTTTATCAACTTCAGGTGACACATACATAGAGAATCCAATACCGACTCTTATTTCTAATCCCGGGATTTCGGGATTTTTCATTGCCTATCCCGGGATCCCGGTATTATCCCGGGGATTGAATACTGCATTATGAAAAAAGCAAGAGGCAAATAAAAACAGTTTTAGTAGAAATCAAATCGACGTTTTATTAAATTAGTAATTCCGTATTCAATTGTTAATCGTTTGGCGCACATTGTTAATCAAATATAAAATTAAATTTTAAAAAATCAACAAACATAATTTTTGATTAGATAAATCGTTGTGACTTGACATCTATAATACATAATCTACAAATATTATTTTAGACTTCAATATACTTCGAATAAAATAAAATAATGCAAATCAATAGCCTAGTAAAAAGACTATTTAGAGTTTCGAAAATGACAACGGAGAAATAATAATGCGTCCAATGTTTCATCAGCGAGCCTGCTCCCCAAATTATTACAAATATATGCAGCCGCAGAAAAGACACGTTCGGGCTCAATTGAAGTTGGAGGAATTGACAATAAATACTTGTAAGTTTGCTCCAAATTATATCCTCGAATGGAACTAGAGGATATCTGATATAGGTTCATCTCTTTTTTAACTATTTTAGATAAATGAGTGTTTTTATTTATTTCAGGTGTCAATATTTTCATACTGTTTTCTATTTCAAACTGAAGCTTTTCTTTGAGTGTTAGCTCAATTTTGCTTGTTCCTGTGGGTTCGATTCGCAAAGTGTCTGCCTCCTTATTACTTTCATAATGGTTCTCTCTGTTGGTTCTTTCAATTAATGAGACTATCTGCCTTAAAATTGTTGTGCTGCTGGGAATTGAAAAAAAATCGTTTATTTCGGGCGATACTGCTGCGTCTAAGTTATGATTATTACGCCAAGGGTTTTGCAGATAACTCAAAACGCCCGATAATTCAGTTCGTCGGCAACTTTCTAAGTGCTCTAGCAAATGCGTTTTTAATTTATTAGCGAGCATGGACTTATTTTCATTTAATTGTTCAAAAAGAAATTTTAAAGCAGCATCATCTGTGCATAAATTTGCGTCAGAACGGCAGAGTGCATTCACGGTTAATTTGACTGGTGCCAACACTTTAATTATGTCATCGATTAGATGCAAGTCTGATTCTCTCAACTTTATTGAACAGTCTATAAGTGCTTTTTGGGTGCTATTTTTCAAAAGAGAAAAACGTTCGAGCATTGAAAGCAGACTATTCCATCTAGTTTTGCAATCAAGTAACAGGACAAGCTCTTTTCCATGCTCTAATATGACATACTTTTGAAGTATGTTGTCATTTTTTAACGATGATCTTTTGAAAATAAGAACAATTTTGCGAACTTTATTTATAAGCTCGTTAATATTCAGGTCATTCGTGAGTTGTGGTACCACATCTTGAGAATTATCAGTCTCTATGACTAATGCTGATGCAGAGCAGCCTAGATCTTCAATATCTTCATCATCTGAATCAGCAACCATAGGCTTTTTCAAAGAAGCAACTAATCTTCTTTTTTTGTACAGCAAATCACATACAGCTAAATGAATTCCGTGAGGAAAGCAAATTTGGTGCTCTGCATTAATAAGCTTACCTACTTTCAACGTTACGTTTGGACCATCAGTTACGACTGCCACAATATCAATATCCAAACAAATATCGAATTGTAAAAGTCGGTCTTTCAGGATAAGAATACAATTCTCTGCATTCAACGATTCACGAATGCGAGTGAGGCCTAAATTCCAAAACTTCTTTCTGGAATGAGCATTCACGTTCATGCACCTTTTATTAGAAGTGGATGTCCACTCATCGAACTAAAGCGTTCTCCTTCATTTTTCAATGATGTTAATTCAGCTTTACTTCTTTTTTGATTTTATGACTATAATTAACAACACGATTGCGTATTGTTGTCGCCACGATCGTGTGATATAACGCCTGCAGAGATCGATGAAAATGATTTCGTAGCCACTGAATGCAACCCGTATGCACATTTTCTTACGGCATAACCTTCCTCTTTGGATAACTTCTTTCAGGAGCGTTGAAGATTTTTAAGAACAATTTCGATTCGATTTAAATTATTCCAATCATCTCGTCTCATACATTCGTGAACAAATTTGATAAAAATTCACGCGCAAGCAAACAGTCTCACGAGTCTTGATAAAACGACGGTCGTCAGTGGAGCTCGCTAGGCATGTAGTGAAGTGCTTGTGCCTGGTCCCACCTTCTTATGGGCTACCAGTCTGTCCCCACATGTCAAGGACGTCTTCAAAGTGATTTAAAAACTCAATGGTCTTTAATAGATGAAGGCAAAATATTTTTCAGAAAAGTAAAACCTATATTCAAAACTTGTAAATAATTTAAATATTCAAAAAGTACCTTTTATGATGTCTAATATTGTAAGTAAAATTAAAATTTTTTCGCATCATGGACTTGAATATTTTTGGTTTTCCTTCGTATAAACCAATCGGATACACAACAAGCGGCGAGGTGCGACCCTTGAGGTCCACACGGTCAACTTCCCAGTAATATCTTCATAAACATCAACAACATTACAACAATGAGAGGTAATAGTAACAGGAATGAGTTAATATGCATCATATCGTCTACGGGAGGGTCCATTGATTATGTAAGGTTTTTGGTCGATGAGGACAGATTGAATATTCACGCGGATCAATCGGTGGGGGCCTTTTTGGTCTTGAAAAATTTTGTTGGTTTTCAAAATTTAAGCAATTTTTTTAATTAAAAGACTATAAAAGCTATTAAAAATCTGCTCAAATTATGCAAATATCTTAAAACTTTGACTGAATTTACAACATTTCTTTTAGAATAAAAAAATATAAAGTAATAGCACTCGTATGAACCTTCTTTACATGGTAACTTTGAATGATTTTTTTATTTTTAATTTAGTTTTTTCATAATCATGGAATAAAATTCTGCCGGTTTCTCTCCAAAAACTGATAAGAATGTATACATTTTATAAACTGGATCACTGTGCTGTGCAAATCAAGTTAAAAAATATTTTCTATTAAAAAAACCATAATTTTTCGCATTTTCTTCTATTAAATTAAAAAAAACGGCTAAAACGAATTTTGATAATGTTAAAAACTTCACAAAGATGTTAATACACGTCAACTGACACCTTAATGATGCAAATATTATATCTGGTTCGTGAGATATAGTGAATGACAAAAATGACCTTGAAAATCATGATGACTTTTAATGATTTTTTATTTTTAATTTATTTTTTTACGTAATCATGAGAAAAAGTTTTGATGAAGTTTTTGCGACCATTGTTTGGAATACATAAATTTTAAAAACATTGATTACTAAGACTTGACAATAAGGTTAAAAATTTATTAATTATGAAAAAAAACCTAATTTTTCGCACATTTTTTTAAAAAAATTTGAAAACCGCTCGAAGAATTTTTTTAAAAATTTGATAGAATCACACAAACGTTAATACGCGTCGATTAACACCTTGTTCAAACAATCGTATGTTTGGTTCGCGAGGTATAGCGCATGACAGAAATGACCTTCAAACGGGCAAAACAGCAAACCCCCACGACCGAAGTTTTCCAAAAACTAATCAGCTCTTAAAATTGTAAAGGCGCTTTGATTGACACCTCAATCAAGTCGATCGGACTTTGTTTACGTGAGTTATACTCGTAGAAAAAACTGTCCACGAACGTACAGACGTATGTACGTACGTACGTACACACACACACACATCTCCCTTTCTGAAAACACTTTATATATACTCTATAGACCTCAAAACGTGAAGAAAAGTTGAAAATTTCAATTTCGATTTTCGAGGCGATTACAAGAACTTGCCATATACTGGGAAGTTAAAAATTTGCTTCAGCAGAACTCTTTTAAACATGTGCTGCATAACAGATTTTTTTAAAAGAAGTTGAAGTAGGTAAACTGAACTTTATTTATGTCCAAATTTCGAAATAATATTTCTTCATGATCAAACACGAAAATATCAAACGCTGACGTAATTAATTTACCATGAAAATCTCCAGAGGGTAATTAAAAAAAACCAGCGAATTTTCATTTCATTCCGGTAAATATTCTTACTAGTATTTGCTTCTAAGAAATAGTATGTTCTTATAAACTGAATTAAGTCAGCAGAAGATTTGATTTTGAAAAATAATCCTTTTAATCTTACAAATGTCTCTTATTCTTTACTTGCACTTAAAAGTTTCCTATATCCTTTGTTTTCACGTAGGATGAAAGCAAAAGAAAAATAAACCTAAAAAGAGTTTTTTTCGGAAGCACTTCAGAAACTCTATAATGAAAATACGCTTGGCACACGGAACAGAGTTCATACTTGTGTGTGAATTTAAGTCGAAAGTCAAACCTTGATTCTAAAGTAAAACTTAATCATGATGAATCCTGGCAGAAGGTAGCAGTAGATTATACGAGAAAGGATTTATGTAGAAATTCAAAAATATGAAATAAAAATTTTGTTAAAGATTATGTTGAAGACGATTGATAAAATTCATCTTGAATGACAATAAATTGAACATGTTTATGGATTAAAACATCACACTTTTTAATTAAAAATGCTTGGAAAAATTAGAAGAAGAAAATTAGTTAGTTAAATCAACATTGTCTTGCATTTCACCTTAACACCATCCAAAGCTTCCTTAAAATTCATTTTTGTGAGTATCGAATGTTAAATTAAATAGAAATTGTACGAGATAGACTACGCTGTTTGAAAATCCACCAAAAACCATAATTCGGTAGACTCTAATCCTCAACTGAATTTTGAAGAAAAAGAAAAAATATTTGATGCAATCCAGACTAGATTCGCAGATTGAAAAGTGAACAATTTTCACTTGAAGTACTTGTGGCTACAACAAAGACAGAATGAAAAGCTTTTCAACGTCTGCCTGTTATGGGTTCAAAGAAGAAGAAAAACTTTCTCAAGCAGTCAACAGTAAGGATAAGTTTTGCTTTTAACTTTTTGTTACCTTACAGAAACTTTAAAAATTAAATTTTAAGCTGATGTGATTTTTAGCAAGGATTTTTCCGCCAACCTTCCCCTTTCAATTTATTTCGAATAAAAATCTAAACAGTTGTTAGATTACCAGTGATTTGTAATCACATATTTGTTTGATGTTGAGAAATAACAGAGAGCGATAAATAAGGATAATAAATTGGACTTATTTCTATTTTAAGCGGTGAAATTGTAGCGATTTTTTTTGACTTTTTTGACTCGTTTTACATGTTAAAAACTTGTTGTGGATTATAAGTTGCCTTTCAGCTTTCTCAGCCATTAACATTTTTCGATTTAAAAACTTGCATGCCTGTCTATTACAATTGTGCATAAATCTTTTCGGAATAAATTTTACAAAGTATATGATGCAGTTCTATTTTCAATTTGTTTTTTTTTGCTTAACTACAGAATTTGAATCATGAAAGAGGATATGGTTCTTCTATAAAATATGTTGTAAATAGTATTACATTCGATATATTTTTTAAAAGATTTGTACAAAACACAGTAAGATTTAAAAAAAATCTATTTAAAACTAAATTAAACACGTTTTATTAACTTCCCAGTATATGGGACGTTCTTGTAATCGCCTTGAAAATCGAAATTGAAATTTTCAACTTTTCTCTACGTTTTGAGGTCTCTATGTAGAATATAAATAAAGTGTTTTTAGAAAGGGAGATATATGTGTGTGTGCGTGTACCTACGTACGCACGTGCGTTCGCGGACAGTTTTTCTACGAGGATAACTCACGTAAACAGTGTCGTATCGACTTTGTTGAGGTGTCAATCAAAGCGTCTTTGCAATTTTAAGAGCTGATTAGTTTTTGAAACGCTTCGGTTGGGGAGTTTGTTGTTTTGACCCTGTGAAGGTAATTTCTGTCATGCGCTATATCTCGCAATATAAACATAGGATTTGCATCGTTAAGGCATCAATCGGCGCATATTTACATTTGGGTAATTCTATAAAATTTTTGAAAAAATAACATTTCAAAAAAACTGATTAAATTTTGAAAATACAAAAAAAAATCAAATTTGCATTTGCCGTAATCAATGCTTTGAATGGTAAAATGTTTTGTAGTCAATACTTTGCATGATGTTGCAAAGCTTTAAGAAGCATTCAACAAAATAAAAATTGTAGTTTTTAGTAGGTTTTTTCTTTAGTGCTCCTAAAATTTTAATTTCTTCCTCTATCATCATTTGAAATACATTTTACTTTTTACATGCAATTACACCAATTATTGACTGCAAATTAAATTTTTTTCAATACAAACTGAAAATAAGAAACAATTTTTAATCTCATTCGTGTAAAATTGCGTACAAATACAAATTCAGTGATTATTCTCAAGTGATGGCAATTTTGAACGGAACTATTCAAAATGGCCACCAAGCGACAAAATCTCTTCAGTGGGCATTATAACGAAAACTGCATTCATTTTTGCTAGTTGAAAAATCTTTGGAACCTAACCCCCCTCATGATGATCCACGTGAATATTCAATCAATGTATTCCACCAAAATCTTTACGTAGTCAATGAACGCTCCCGTAGATGATACGATTAATATTAACTCATTACAATTACTGTTATGAGTACGTCTAATTATTATTATTTAAAGTATTATTTTCTTCATAATTATTATAGTTTTTAATATTTTTAATATTTATGTAGATATTATTGGACCGTGTGGACCTCAACGGTCGCACATTGCGGCTTATTTTTTATTCTGCATAAATCTTTCGAAAAATGTTTTTTGAACGGTGGTGCGCAGTTATAAATTTTAAAATAAAATAAGGTAGTTTTAGACTGAGAATTTGATCGTGTGGGTCCTATTAAATAAACTTTGCTGATTTTTATTTACATTCAGGACGTTTTTTCGTCTTTGTAATGGCCGACCGTCTTTTGTACCCATTATATGACAGATTTTTGATTTCTTTTCGAACAAAAACGAATCTTTAAATAAGTAAATGTGGATTATTATCATTGTAACTATCGTTTACGTTCAGCAGAATAAGGATAAAATCATCAAATTAATTAACTACTTTCACGCCCAGCTTCGGGAGGATTTAAAAATGTGTCAAACCGTGAGGTACGACCCCTTGGATTTGCACTGTCAACTTCCAGTATTATCCATACCTATTAAAATATTGATAATAATAATAGAGATGCAACTGAGAATACTCTAAATAATAATGGTGAGAACTAATTACAGTAAAAGGATTGAGTTAATATAGTCGCATTATCGAGGTAACATTCGTTAATAAATATCTTATAAGCTGGTAGTACATGTTTTCTCAATAACGTTCACTGTTAAAGAAACATTTGCATATAGATAATTTGATAATACGTTTGACCTTTAATAAACAAATTTTTACATGTCAGTCGATGAGAACTCGTGATACTTCATCGAATAGACGTTTCAGTGACAAATTGTCAGATTTGTGCAATAAGAACATAACTAACAAGAGAGGTGGATAAACAATGCTTTTGAGATGACGACTTCGCGCCCCTAGCGATGAACAAGTGTGTTGATATTACCAAGGGCGTACATAAACAACACCAACAACGAATGTATAAATTTTATAAACTAGTATCACTGTGCTGTGCACATCAAGTTAAAAACATATGTTTTATGAAAAAAACCCTAATTTTTCGCATTTTCTTCTATTAAATTGAAAAAAACGGCTGAAACGAATTTATATAATATTAAAACTTGACAAAGATGTAAATACACGTCAACTGACACCACAATGATGGAAATTTTTTATCTAGTTCGTGAGATATAGTGAAAATCATAATGACCTTGAAAATCATAATGACTTTTAATGGTTTTTTATTTTTTATTTAATGTTTTACGTAATCAAGAGAAAAAGATTAGATGGTGATTTTAGAAACATACTTTGGAGTATATAAATTTTATATACATTGATTATTATATTTCGCAAATCAGGTTAAAAATTTATTGTTTATGAAAAAAACCTAATTTTTTGCACTTTTTTTTGTTAAATTAAAAAACCGCTGCAACGATTTTTTAAAAAATCCAACAGATTCAATATATTGTTAATACGCGTCCATTGACATCTAAATTATGCAAATCGTATGTTTGGTTCGCGAGATATAACGCATGACAGAAACGACCTTGAAGATCATGATGACTGTTAATGATTTTATATTTTTCATTTGGATTTTTTTGTAATCATGAGAAAAACTTTTGATGAAATTTTTAGTCAAATTGTTTGGAGTATATCAATTATATAATTATTGATTACTTGGACTTGAAAATAAGGTTAAAAATTTATTGTTTTTGAAAAAACCCTCAATTTTTGGCACTTTTTTTTAAAAAATTAAAAAACGGCTTCAAGAAATATTTCAAAAGCTTGACAGAATTACATGAATGTCAATACGCGTCGATTGACACCTTGCTCAAGGAAATCGTATGTTGGGTTCGCGAGATATAACGCATGACAGAAATGACCTTCAAACGGGCAAAACAGCAAACCCCCCGACCGAAGTTTCCCTCGTAAGATTGCAAATACGCTTCGATTGACACGTTAGCGAAGTCGATAGGACTTTGTTTACGTGAGTTATGCTCGTAGAAAAAAGTGTCCACGAACGTACAGACGTACGTACGTACACACACACACATACATCTCCCTTTCTAAAAACACTTTATATATACTCTATAGACCTCAAAACGTAAAGAAAAGTTGAAAATTTCAATTTCGATTTTCGAGGCGATTACAAGAACTTCCCATATACTGGGAAGTTAAAAATGTATAGAAAGGGTACTAAAAACGAAGCCAAACTTTAAACTTGATTTTCTCGAAATGACGTTTTTTCAGCTGGACGCTAGTTAATCTCCGGACCCACTCAACCGATTTTAATAAATTTTACAGCGTTTTATTTATTAACCTACTCCGCAAGACAATTTACCTCAATTAGACTGAAAAATAGAGAAGACAGAAATTTGACGTGCAATAAACGATTGAAAAAGCGGGATGATTTCCAAAAAAACTCAAAGCTCCGCCAATTTTTTTCAATCAATTTTTCGTAAACGGTGGTGAATTTTAACGTAAGATAACTTAGTCTTTAAACCCTTTTTTTTAACTTCCCAGTATATGGGAAGTTCTTCTAATTGCCTCGAAAATCGAAATTGAAATTTTCAACCTTTCTTCCCGTTTTGAGGTCTACAGAGTATATATAAAGTGTTTTTAGAAAGGGAGATGTATGTGTGTGTGTACGTACGTACGTACGTTCGTGGACACTTTTCACTACAAGCATAACTCACGTAAACGAAGTTGTATCGACTTTGTTGAGGTGTCAATCAAAGCGCCTTTGCAATTTTAAGAGCTGATTAGTTTTTGGGATACTTCGGTCGGGGGGGTTTGTTGTTTTGCCCCTTTGAAGGTCATTTCTGTCATGCGTTATATCTCAAGAACCAAAAATACGATTTGCATAATCAAGGTGTCAATCGACGCGTATTAGCATTTGTGTGAATCTGTCAAATTTTCAAAAAACTCGTTGGAGCCGTTTTTTTATTTAAGAAAAAAAGTGCAAAAAATTAGGTTTTTTTTAATAAACAATACATTTTTAAATTGATTAACGGAAGACAGTATTCAATTTTTATAAAATTTATATACTTCAAGCAGTGCTTGTGAAAATAACATCAAAACTTTTTCTCATGATAAAGTAAAAAATTAAATAACAAATAAAAAATCATTAACAGTCACCATGATCTTCAAGGGCATTTCTTCCATTCACTATATCTTACGCACCAGATATAATATTTGCATCCTTAAGGTGTCAATCGACGCGTTTTAAAATCTCTTTGATTATTTTAACATTATAAAAAACCGTTTCAGCGGTTTTTTAATTTAATAGAAGAAAACGCGAAAATTTAGGTTTTTTTTCGTAAAACATATTTTTTCAACCTGATTTGCACAACACAGTAATAAATGTTTATAAAATTTATACATTTTATAAAATAAAAAATCATTCAAAGTTACCATATGAAAAGGGTTCTTCCGAACCTTATATCTTTTATTCTAAAGACTTTGTTGTGAAGTCAATCAAAGTTTTAAAATGTTTGGATAATTTTAGCAGATTTTTAATAGTTTTTGCCGTCTTTTAATTAAAATAAGCGGCTTAAATTTTGAAAACCATGAAAATTTCAATCAAATTTGCATTTGTGGTAATCGATCATCATCACCCATCCACCAAAAGCCTTGCGTAATCAATAGATGCTCCCGTAGATGATATGATTAATATTAACTCATTCCTGTTACTGCTATGAATACCTCTCATTATTAATATTTAAAGTAGTACTATTTTCAAAATTATTATTGTGTTTAATATTTTTAATGTTTATCTAGATATTACTGGGAAGTTGACCGTGTGGACCTCAAGGGTCGCACTTCGCGGCTTGTTAATTTTCTGTTTCAGACTTGCAAATTTTGAGATTAACTGTGGGTCATGCGATGGAATACTCTTCGAGATGTCAACTTTGCGCCCACTATACAATAGCTTTGTAACGAAAAGTAAAAAAAAAAAATTTTTGTATTCTCAAAAGATATACATGTATGTATCGTTACATGTTCATAATCAATGAAGAAACTGAGAAAAAACTGATAAAAATCATTATTTTTTGGCCTTCTCATGAGTACTGGTGCCTTAAAAACACTCAACTAATATACAATGAAAATCTACGAAAAGCTTTAAGATGGAACGCTTCACTGCCAAATAAATTTTGATACTAATTTCGATGCACCCAAATGCAATCAAAAGTAAAAACTACCATTGCGTGCGGATGCATGGTCGAATTTCCCCACGTAGAACTGGGCAAATGTATTGTGGCGAGGTCACGATTGAGTTCCAAATTAGTGATCAAATGATATGTGTACAGATGCAATTTATAACACTGATCCGCGTGCAAAGTGTGTGAGTGTCTGAAAAACCAAAGAGAATTGAAACAGTTTGTGACGTTTGTTAAGCGAGATAGATAATCATACAGTGACATCAGTAAAACACGCTTCATAAACAGAAAGGGAAAAGAAAATTAATGAAGTTCATTAAAAACTAAAAATTGCATGATTGATAAACCTACCATAAACCATTCATATTAGGGAAGCGGTACCTAATATGTTTTCAGAAGGGATTTGGAGGAACTAAATTGAAAATTAGTTGATTTGAATGCATAAGCAACGCTAATCGAGCTTTTTTATGTTGGTGATAGATGCCGTTTTCAACACGTGTTCTGACTAAAATCCGACGCTAGAATATACATTAATAAAATTAAAAAGTTGAAGTGTTTCAAAAACTTCATCAAGCAGATAGAGTGCAATGTGGAATCAGTTTGTTCAAATATAAGTGGCGATGTTTAATCATATTGTTTGAATTGTCGTCAATTACACAAATGTTGGATTGTTTAGTGCAGAAAAAAACAACAATTACAAGAATATTTTTTGATATGAAAAATTTCAGAGTTTTCCGGTGTCCATAAAAGTTTTTTGAAAAAATATACATGTTCCCATCTTTTAACTGCTCGACAAAAAGTTATTATATTCGAGTCCATAGAAAACACTCACATAGGGTTACCTGCACTACGGAAACAAGTTTCTAGGAATGATCTGGATAAGTTTTGGGTAGCTTAAAGTGTACATCAGGTGGGAACAAGATTTTAGAAAAATGGATTTACAGAATTTATTCAAAATTTATGGAATCATAAAATTAAAAATATGCTTCGTTTGATTTATTAGCGACGTCCACACAAAGTTTCATTCGCGAGATATCGTCTGTGACGGAAATGACAAAATGTGGCAGCGAAGTTATCCGAAAATGAATTAGCTCGTCTCATTGCTACTAAGCTTCGATTGTAATCTTAACAAAGTCTAACCGACTTTTCGAGTGTTTATCATAAAGAAAAATGAATACACGCACATACACATACAAACTTCTTTCCAAAAAAATTTGAAATAAGCATTGCCGACTTTAAGACGTGAAGGCATTTTGAAAATTCACCTTGCATTGTCGGAACTATCACATGATCTCTTCATACACTAGAAAGTTAAAAATGAAATCTGAATAGTGAAATTGTTGTTGATATCCTCAACAATACGTTAGAGACAATGCAAATGGTTTTATGGATTATGTCGACTTCCTTCATTCTTCTCACCCGCCATTCGATGAGGTAGTCAGGTTTGTGAAAGTATTAACAGGGACCACTTTAATAATGTAAGTTTGTTGCATTATCTGCTGTGCAAGCAACGTCGCGAGCATCTTTTAATTGTAGATTGTTTTCTACTCGCTGTGCTTAAATTAGTGAGGCCTGAGAACGAGCATGATCGAATGGGCCGTCTCACACTAGTTGAAGAGTTCTCAAAGGGGTGAGGCTGTCGAGTGGTTCACTGTAGAAGGCACAGGCGGAAAACTGTCTTTAAATCGTACATTTTACATGTATTCTGTTTCATTTTAAAGCATCGATATTCTTAGCTACTTTTCCGATTAGATAAGTAAGGAGCACTGTAAGAAAAAGGGATCTGGAAAACGAGACCGATTAATATACATAATTGGTGGTTCAATTAGGGCTGATGAAGTAAATTTTTTGTCGGCTTCTCTTTGAAAACGATTAGAATTCATTTTTTCATGTAAATTATTCATACGTCTTTTAAGTAATCCAATCTTTTCCCAATCTCGCACTAGGATTCATCTAATTAACACAAACTTTTCAAACCAAGCAATTGTCTGCTGTAAACTATTTCGGCAATATTAGCATGCAAATAAAAAAATCATAGAACTCATGTATTTCTGCTTGATTGCTAGGAATGCTGCTGGTGTTTGATTTGATTATTCTCATTTAAGTCGATTAAACTAGAACTACATTTTGCATTAATTCATTTTGAGTTGGAATTAGCTGTCATTTGCAGTTGAATCCTTAGTAAGGACTTCAGATAATGAATAAATAATTCAATGTGCGTGCTGTAAAATTCATTACGCATTGTTTAACGCAATATTCATGAATATTGCATTATCAAGTCGATGCTGTTTAATATTTCACAATGTGAGCCCTATCCTATTGGTTGTTGCACGTTACATTTATTTAAAGTTCCAAAAAGCCATTATTTGATCTAATTATGTGTAACTAATTACGGAGAAAGCATGCACTCAACTAAATTGGACCGTGCCTTGTTGACTCAACTCATTATATGGGTTCTGAGATTTTGATTAGGCATCTAAAGACACGAACTTTATACCATCGGCAGAATTTTTTAGCGACGCAGTTATACAGTGCGTGATACGATTGAAAATTGACTCATAAACTATCCTTAATTGATATATCTATTAGATTTGTTCTGCAAAATCATCAAACAAAAATTCGTTAGTAATTTGCAGTCAAAATGGTCTCAGAACATACATTGCCCAACAACGAGCACATATTTATCAAATGGATAACTAGCGTCCAAAAACACCTGAACAAATATCGGCTTGCCCCAGATTACTGAATCAACATACCAAGGACGTAATATACGACACCAAGCCTGAATTGGTGCAAAACCAACATCAGTAATTTTCGCAAACATGTTTATTGGGACATTTCGGACTGTGATTGATTTTGTCACCGAGCAATGAGCCTAATAACGAATTCAACATGTTTGCTTGGTCCTTCGGCACTCATGTGATTGAGGTTACACATTTTCAACAGCTTCGGACTCTACTGCAGGCTTGCAATTCAGGATTTTGTAGGTTTCAAATGAAAGGTAGTGTGATAATTAAAATTGGCGGGAACCATCGTTTGCTTTTTAATTAAAAGATCCACTCCACTTGATAAATTTCTATGGTGTGCTTGAGATATTTCTTTTGAATTGACTGGAAGTTAATTGAACATTAATTGACGCAAGGCGACATTCTTTAATTATTATCAATTTCAGTATTAAGGTATCCCTACTGCCAAATTTGGTTCACCAAAATATCCATATAATGTCAATGTGTTTCAATCGACTACTTACAACAATTCTTAAAACCTTTCATACCAAATTATTAGCTATTCCATAAAGTTTATCTGAAAAAGTAAAAACTTTTTGTCGTAAACGAAGATATACGCGTTTTTTATTGCCTCTTGCCGCCATAAGTTTTTGATCAATTCGTCAACTTGTGGAATCGCACGACACCATAAATTTCGCCCATAATCTCGTCACAAACACCAATAACGACCTGAATCATCTCCATGAGGGAAGAATTACTACACAATTTCATAGCTTTTTGCTGTTCCTCCCATGTCCTACATATTAAAGATTCTATGAGACAGACGCTGAAAACATAGCGGAAACATCCTTTTCATCGAAAAACAGAAATAGATCTTATTCAGGATGCTAATAGGATGATATGTTTTGGTTGATAAGTTTCTGTTATGGACACTTAAAATTTCCATCTTTATTGTGTCCATTAAGAATATATAATTAATTACGGTGAACATCACAGGACGGCAACGGTGGCTGGTTCCGTATGCTGGTAAGGTTGCCAGCAGCTGCATGCCTTTAAAGCTCTAGTCATTTCGTCCTTTTCGTGGGCGAATTTAGAATGTCTCATAAAGCGAATTCGTCATAAAGATGAGCGTTAATGGCGCCTCCTTTATTTCCAGAACGGCATACAGTCTCTTGTAGATTTATTCCGGTCGATTAATGGCGAAATAGAAAAATTCGCTCCATCAAAAAACCTATCATGGCTACGAGATCGTTTCCATAACATTCAGTTTTCCATTCCGGACGTGGAGCATACACACACGCAAATGCCGGAAAAACAAGGAATAAATTTCCTTAAAAACGAAGCTTACCCTGTATCAAAGCAAGTGGGAGTGGGTCGTGAAAGGAGGCAAGGATTCGGATGCGTGAGTGATGTGAAAAGATCAAAGATGATGCACTAAATAAATGCCTTGACACTCTTGGAAGCATTTTCGCTACTATGCCTTGCCCTCTATGGGGCGTAGTCGGGTTTAAATGGAATATTAAGTAAAATATGATGCCAAGAAACTGAAAGATGATGGAAAACATAGGAACGAGATGTTCGAAGTTCATTCAAGTGTTGCAGGAAATGTGAAGCAGGGATGGCCCAGTTAAGTAAGAAATAGCTTTTTGTTGCTGTGACTCACTTCAAGGTGAAAGGATGCGTATTCAAGTGTTTGTGGAGGCTTTTAACGAGTTCACTTAATGCCAAACTGGCTTATTTCTGATAGGTAGACTAGCAGGGTATTGGCGTGTGTTAAATGAACCAAAAGCATCCTAGTACGGGGCATGATTAGAAGTCAACACTTATTTAGAAGTGACTAATCGTTTTGCCGCGGTATGGGAGCATAAAATTGGGCTATGATTAATAGATCTTCTTGTGTTTGGTGGGTAAAAGTTCATCGTCATGACGTGCTCGTGATCGCTTGTGGTTTCACACGTAAGTGTATTCAAATGGTGCATATAGCGAAAAATAAGATATTTTTGTAAACCAAATGAGCAGTGAAATCTCGGCAGTAGAGGTTAAGGAACAGCAAATGTGTTTCTTGCACAAGTTCTCGCATATCTTATTGGCAATGATGAATACAATTATCGAAAATGTGCTACTACGAAGCTCTTTGAAGAAACGTAAATTTTTCTCAAAGTTTGCGTAAAAATTTAGGCTAATACATTTTTCACCAGGCCATATTTGAAAAGAAAACGTCCTCTAGGACCTAAGTTTTTGGGGATAGATAATACGCTACTACGTAAAAGTAAATTGCTGAATCTTGAACCAGCGACTACAATGGACTCTGTGGACACACTCTTGCTAAATTTAATTATAACTTATATCTGTCAATCGAACCGACAACTTGATTTGAGCTCCTGTGTCAATTATGTGTAATAACTTGCATAAGTCCTTTTTTATCTGTAAAGAATATGGTAGCTTATTGATTGCTCACTAGTAAGATAAGGATCCAAAATTTTCAAGACCAAAAAGGCCCCCACCGATTGATCCGCGTGAATATTCAATCTGTCCTCAACGACCAAAAACCTTACGTAATCAATGGACCCTCCCGTAGACGATTTGATTCATATTAACTCATTCCTGTTACTGCTATGAATACCTCGCATTGTTATTACTTAAAGTAGTATTATTTTCAAAATTATTATTGTGTTTAATGTTGTTGATGTTTATGTAGATATTACTGGGAAGTTGACCGTGTGGACCTCAAGGGTTGCACCTCGCGGCTTGTTACAAAATGGTCATCACGCGACATCTCTTAAAGAGTTTGATAGGTTACTATTTTCAAAAAAAAAAAATAGTTTTTACCATTTTTCCAATAGAAAGAAAAAGAATATCATTTTGAAATTTTTAAAATATTGATATTAATTGGTACTTTGGTTTTACAAAAAAAATCGATTTTTTATTGTGTTAACAATTTTTTAGATAACATCAAAAAATTAAAGCGGACGTGGATTCAGAGGACTGAATGATCTGGGAAAAAACAAAATGCCAAATTAATTCTTGTTTAAGTACTTATGTCAGGTACCGGAATGATTTGTTTTCATTGAAAAATACGAAAATGGTGGCCATGTAAAAAAAATATTTTTGAAAATGCAAAATGGAATGAATATCTGAAAATAATGATTTCGTTACCGGCTATGGCCATATATGTGTAAAGTGACATATTAAAAAATTAGATTGATCGGTTGAGTGTTATTTTTTAAATCGTGTGCGGCCGGCTTAAAAAACTTGAATTCGAAGAAATCACGTATACTTTTGTATACGATTTTTTTTAAAACGCTATATACCTCCACTCTGCTTTGCCTGTCTCATACAAAATTCCTTTCTTTTTTTAAACAGCTCCTGACTAGTTGTTAGTTGTCTCTCTCTGCGAGCTGTTCTGGTTTTTTTCAAAAATTGTAATCTTAAAGTCCCCTTAAGTCGGTGTTATATCAAAACTGCATTCATATCGCTAGCACTATTTTGTCTTCATGATATAAAAATAAAAAATAAAGTAGAAAAGGCGTTGTAACTTACTGAATATCAAATTCATTTAAGCAAATGCAAATTTTAAGATTTCAAGCATTTTTTCCTTGAATTACAAAAAACGTATCAACAATAATTACTGAAAATCATTGAAAATATGATTATGCTGTGAATAACTCTACAATAATTCCACTAAAAATGGGTTTATGTAATATTAATAGTATCTATTAATTGTTCATAATTTTTATATAACTTTTTTTTTGTATTCAGGAAAAAAACTTTGATAACATCATGCAAATGATAAATCGTTGCGAGCTGCACCTTAATGACGTAAACTCAACATTTGGCCTGCAAGATATTGTGCGTGACAAAAATGAAATTGGATGTAGCAAAACCACAAAAACACCAGACCCATGTTTTCTAATGTATAATCAACTCGTGTCATTGCAAATACGCTTGGATAAACACCTCCACAAAATCGTAAAAACTTTTCTTCTAGAATTATCGTCGTATAAAAAAAATACCAAGAATATACAAACACACACATACATACAGACTTTTATCCAAAAACAAATATAATAGACGTCATATGTTAAAAATTTAAATTTGAATTTTCGGGACGATTATAAGAACATTAAATACACTGGAATGTTAATAAAAGCTACAAAGATGCTCACGTAAAATACCAAAGCTGATTTTTGACTGAAAACAGTTTGAAATAAAGTCAGAATCCGCACATGTCAACTAAATTTGGATGTATACGAGGCTATCTTTGGTTTTCAACTAACTACTAATCGTAATCTGCCAACGACAAGTCGTTTGATTCCAAAGATAGGTTCTGAAGGAGGGGTTGCTATTGTTCCTGGAGGAAGCTCGGTTATGCAACGGGTAGCTTTCGCCTCAAATGAAAACTAATCAGGATAATTTTAAACTGTAACGGCCACACTGTATGGTGAATGTAACATACTGTATTTTTATACTTACTCTTGCTTTTTCCAACTTGAACAAGAATTATCGCTAAGCCATTTTCAAAAATCCACCCTCATTAGCGTGAATACTACAATTCTTCATCACTGAATGTTGAATCCGAGCCCGTTCTCAAATTGTTTTATGAAATCTTTTAAATACTGAAAACTTTTGAAGCTTGTCGATGCAAACGATGTGCAATTTTCCGAGTGAGACAATGCAGAAAATGAGTCTGTGTAATTATCTCTGCCAAAATGCAAAGTACTCTGCAGTGTTTGAAGTAGTGTTGAGAAAGCTTCAGACCAGCATCATTCACACTTTTCTACGGTTCGCGTTTGAAACATTTCTCCAGAGGAAACTGATAATTATTTGTCCACAGCACGAATGTGTGAATGTGCTAAGCTGCACGAAAAGCATGAAGAATAATTCATTTTGAGGATTTTATAGCACTTGCAAGGTTGAAATTTATATACATATGTTTCTGCTAGTTTTTTTTTGGTGAGGGATGGATATTTTTTGAAAATTCAGTTTTTCAAATAAAAATTTGAACAGAATTTTCAGAAGCTTGAACGCTGCATAAAGTGTAGAATCAGATTTCATTGCGTTGCTTATTTTCCTTGAAAAATTTCTTTCCAAATGATGGTTTTATCTTATCGTCGTTATAATTACTTATTGTTACTTCTCGGAACATATTACGCCTGATTTTCAGCACTAGTCACTGCGGTGATCCACCACTCGTCTGATGCTTATATCTTACCAGAGTCAGACTAGCGGAAGACCCGACTGACTATGATAAAACTGATAATGGCTCACTGAACGTGCTAGTCTGCCTTGCGAGCATTCTAGACCGACTATGATGTGTATATCCTGACAAAATTTTAGTTACAGTTTCCGAAATTGCATTCTAATTGAATATGATAGCACCGAGATAGTGAAGCTCGTTTGCCAGTTCCAAATGGCACCGACCACGACGACAAGGGCACACCACGTCTGTCTAGCGAAGTTAAACTGCGATTTTTAACACCACTACGACAGCAAGAGGTTGTTTGACGCTAGCTATGCATTTTCATTTCAGGGTACACATTTTACTTCACTAAAATATAAATTGAAACTAAGCTAAAGGCTTGGTATAGGATGCCCAGCCATTCATGCCTTTCATGCTGCACTTGGCTCCAGCTCTATCTTTTAGAGCAACACAAAAGGCATTTCAAAGGATTCATTCGGAGCAATTTCTTGCATTTGGGCTATGCTCTTGCTAAGTATACTTTAAATGCTTCTAATTAGGTGTCTGCGGGGATATTGTGCACTTGTACTACGGAATCAGAATGAAAATTCAATGTGGAGAGAAGTGATTGCGGTAACATTCACATACTATATGAAAACGATATACGTTTTGTGAAGAATCTTAGTACCAATTATGGCATACTCAGATTGATGTGGGAATCATGTGCAATTTACGCACATAAATATGTTCGACATAACAAGTCGCAATTCTTTGTTCTTACTTTTAGAGATTATACTTTTTTTTAACTTCCCAGTATATGGGAAGTTCTTGTAATCGCCTCGAAAATCGAAATTGAAATTTTCAACATTTCTTTACGTTTTGAGGTCTATAGAGTATATATAAAGTGTTTTTAGAAAGCAAGATGTGTGTGTGTGTGTGTGTGTACGTACGTAAGTACGTCTGTACGTTCGTGGAAAGTTTTTTTCTACGGGCATAACTCACGTAAACAAAGTCCTATCGACTTCAGTAAGGTGTCAATCGAAGCGTCTTTACAGTTTGCATGGAAGAAACAACAATTGATTTTCGTTTCTATGGGTGTAGATGGGCGCAAACAGTGCAGAAATGAAAAATTGCACCGTGTACGGCAGAAATAGGAATTATGGGATATGAGTTGTAAAGTACGCATGTGAAAATAATTGAATTATTTGTAAGAATAAATTAAGATGCACCATTTTATCATTGAAAGCGTAAAATATTTACATAATAAGTAAATAATTTGGATTTTTAACATAATTAATTTACCTCCTCATGCATTGATTGAAAATTTATATAATTTATTCATAGACAAGACTTATTTTGCATCTGAAATTCTATTGCATGTTAACTTACTTCATATGGTTTACTTTATCAGCTGTATGATGTTCATAGTTTTCACATAAAGCTAATTAAAAGCAAATGTATTCCAATGTTTTTGGATGCAAGTGTTTTTAAGAAGTGTTAAATGGATATTATGTACATCTTGGTTATCTATGTAGAAAGTATATAAAGATTTTTCCTTTTGATTTTCCCAGACCCAAAAACGACAGTTTTCTTGCTGATTTAGCGGAAATCGAGTAAGTTTCTAGTGATTGTTTTTTTCAAAGCAATTTGTTATTCATAAAGCTAAATTGATTGCTTAGAATTAGATATATCACCAAATTTCCCCCATTCTTCTTCTCTGCGCTCTCGTCGTTATCTTTTTATTCAAACGAATCTGTTGAAGTTTTATTAGATCCTGAAATGCAATATAAAGTTTACTTCTACTTTAAAATATTAGACCAAGCTATAAGCTCTACTAGTGAAAGATTTTAGCAGCTCCGAAATCATAATAGTATTATTTGTCTCTTGTATGATATCCATGAATCGGCTTTATTAGATAATTTGAATATCCTATGTAAGAACCTAGAAAATTATTTAACATTTATTGACTCAAAAGATTTAAATGTAAATGTAAAGTGCATTTGATAGGTAAGTGCTCTTTTATATGTGAAAAAAATTCAAACTTCCATCTATATATGCTTTAGTTTCTGACATACAAGATTTGAAATCTTTGAATAAATTTAGATTGCAAAATGGTTTTGCGAAATCTACTTTATCGGTTTTGATGAATATTTTTGTGCTGTTTAATAGTATTATAAATATTTTTAAGGCAAACTAAGAAAGTCGTAAGTACATTTCAAGTGGTAAAAAAATAAACGAAGGCGGGTTTTCCCAATTTTTATATTTATTTATTACGGGAAGGGTAAAACATTTCAAAATTTTAAACCAATCATATCTTATAGAAAATTTAATACGGAACTTTTATTTCATCACAACTTTGTTCTAAAATGAATCGTTTTTAAGTTTTTAGAGTTTTTTGAATAATTTTTAAACATTTCGGTTTATTTATTGATGTTCCTGACTTTTTTGAGAGAGAGAGGATAAGTCAATTATTACATAACAAGCTATTCTATAACTTTTCCGCAAAAATTAGTGTGTCCCCTCTTAACAGCTAAATGAAGTCGCTGTTATTTAGATCCGCCTTGGTCTAGTAGAATATGATAAGAGGTGACCAATCCAGGAGGGGCTACGAATTGCACTCCACTCGTTATACAAAAGATTGTAGACTTGAGAGAGTTGGATTTGTCATTTCGACAAATTGCCATCCGTCTAGAGTGTTCCATAAAACTATTTAGGAGGCATTGTTTCATAAAAATGATTTAGGAGGCACTGCAAGACGTGCAAAGCTGCAGGAATGTTTGATGAAAACTATTTGAAGCCTCTGATTTTGAAAAGTATTGACTATCATTGTTTCAGCTCTATTTCACTATTTATCCTATAAATCATTTCTAATTTAGAAGTTTATCATAAAATAACAAGTAATATGCAATAAAAACTGGAGATATGATTATATTTATGTAAAATATATAAAATCTTTTATACGATAGAGGAACGCACCCTCACAATAAATGAAATCAAAAATTCGACAAATGTTTTTTGTGCAATTTATGGACGCTCATTTATTCTTTATACATATTTATTGCTTTTTGCTTTGCGAATATTTCTTGAAAGTATAAAAAGCAGTCCCTTACTGCTCGCTGCTCTGGGAGTGTCCGGTAGAAAGTTAAGCGACGTTTTGCAAATGATTATGTAAATGTTAAAAGTTGTATATAGATGAATGCAGTAAAAAATCAGGAATTAATGTGGCAAATTCACAAACCTAGGATGCTTATAATATGACTAAATATTATATTTTTTATTGCTTTTATTCACACAAAATAACTTGAAGTAAAAACAAACAGAGGGAATGGGATTTGAACCCTCTACCTCACGAGAAAGTGTCGGGCGCTCTGCTAACTGAACCAACCGCTCTACTTTCATATTTGTACATCATTGCTATGTTTTGTGCTCACTTTGAATTTTAAGACAAACTTCCGTTCGTTTTTTCGTTCGGTACGCTTTTTCAGGGCTCACTCCAATTGTCACTTTTCATTAGAAACTCCGTAAAGGACGCCAAACTTTAAAAAAAACTGCATTGTTTTATTTGATGAGCATCGAAAACATCCGATTTCTAAAAGCACTGATTGACAACAAAAATTTTCTTTAAAAGCAATTAATTTTTTGCAGTTTATTTTATTAACTCAAAAAGAAAAATCCGCATTGATTTTATTGAAAATTCGAACAAATATTACAAATGATAGCTTGCATCGACCAATTGCACATCCATATCATTAGAAGAAGTGAAATTAGGTACTATTATTCTTATCAACCATTAGGTCTGCTCACAATTGACGTACGAGCCCGGGAGTTGGCCTAGTATGGAACGCTTTCTAACACTAGCTGCTTTGCTAAATTTGAGATTCGTTCCGGCAAAATGTGGAACGTTTCGTTAGAGCTTACGTCGAAGTTGACATCTTCGTTAAGCTTGAATTTCTCGGGTCTGGACCCATCATATCTATAATTTATAATAAATATCACCGTTTTATTGTTATTATAAGAATTTGTTTTGCAGTTTGTTATAAGTAGAAATTTTTAAAATATCTGACGGTTTTATGCAGTTTTTTCTATTTAAATAGAAAACCAATTTAGGAAAATTTTTAACAATCTGCTCAAGTCATGCAAATATTAATGCGTTTTCAGTGACTAAAATAATTAAGTCTAGGCCTTACATAATCAAACGATTGAGACGAACTCGTTGCATATTTTGCAATAAGTTCTTAGCGTTATTATTATATAGAGAATTTTCATTTTTCATTGTTTTATTTAACATTTTTAAGATTTATGTAAATATTATTGGTTCAAGGGTCATACTTTGTGACTTTTTTCGTTTCATTTAAGTTCGAATCGGAACTCGGCTCATATTCTGTGTTGTATATTGTCTTGTATTTATTGACAAATCGAAGGGTATTTTAAAAATAAAATACTTCCAGCATCATAATTTTTCATTATAAAAATATCACAATACGCTTCAATTGGTTTAAAAATGGCAATACTACCAATATTTATCCAGAATGTTTGAGGTCGATTATATATGTGAACATTGTAATTTATGATAGTTTTAAGTATTAAATGCTAGTAGGTAATAATTTAACAGTGTAGAATCGTGTAAAATGGCAATACCTTAAACGCACTAGATAAATACATTCAACATACTAAAGGAAATCTATTGACATGTGGTTACTGCTTTCAGTTGTATTTGTATTTCTCTTTACGATGTTAAATTGAAGGTTGAAATTTTCTAGAATTCATACTTTCCCGTCCAATTTACGTAAACAAACCAATCAGCTTGTACAACGTGCTGCAAATATCCTGACAGTCGTAAGCTGACAAGTAATATATCAATTTGTGTAAGCATAATACTCCCTAATTGGCACCAGCATCTTTAATCCTTTTGAAAGTCAGCCTTAATTAAAACCATCAAATAAAGTGAATTGTGGAAAAATCTTAATCATAAACGAAGTACAATACTTAATGTAGCATTATGTTTACTTGCGGTTGAGTAAATCAACACTGTATGAATCATGCAAACTTCAGCCTATGATATCTTGACGTGGATACTTTAAATTTGCTGGCTCTTATTTTGACTGACACTAAGAACTCTTCTGTGGAAAGTGAATGCTAAAAATACTTCGTATTGTTATGCATTTGCATATATATGTCAATGTGTTGATATATATATATATATATATATATATATATATATATATATATATATATGTATATATAACAACGAAAAAATCGTGGATTGAGTGTTAAGTTGCTTCTTTTGCTTTAGTTTTCATTCTTAATAGCATTCCACTTTGGCCAAACAAAAGCCATTCACAGAAAATGTAATTTTCTTCTTTATCTTCTCTACTTCATCTGAAAAAATATTTCTTTCCACAGTAATTTTTCGTATTTCGTAGTAAGCTTTTGTCTAGTGATATTTTTTTAAGGAAAGGGAAATTTTCTGGTGATTCAATTTAAAAAAAAATTTCAAGAATTCTCTGCTATTTGTACATTGTATTTAAAAGGCCTATATTTCTGCTGTAAAGAAATTGCAATTGTTTTTATTATTACTGCAACAGTGGCGTCAAAACACCATTAAGGGGGATAGCCACTGTGATGGGTCAAAAAAAAAAATTTTTTTTGTTTTAAAGCAAAGTTTATATATTCAAAAATATGTGTACCAAATTGCAAGTTAAAATTTAAAAAATTGACTAAGTTACAATGATTGTAGTGAGAGCAGGTAGGCCGATCAGCTGCTCAGTATCGCATCGAAAAAGTTAATAAAAAAATTAAGAAAGTCAACAAGACCCCTGGAGATGAAGAGGAAGATCCGTCATATGGTCCAGGTCTCGATAGTTTAATATAGGTATGAAAATTTTGAATTTTTGTTTATACATGATTTCATTACGAGAGAAATGGACTAAACTCTTTAAACGCATTTTTTTCGTAACGACTTTTTTTGAACTGGTCGCATCAATAACTCGAACAATTATTAATCGATGTCTAATTTTTTGCTTTTGTTTTGTTTGGCTTAGTAGTGGTTAAAGTTAAGCGTAGCCGATTTGCAAATTTTTGTGTTTTACTATTTTTAAAACTATTTGAAAACCCAAAAAAAAAACAGCCGAAAAATTAAAATATTGTCAATTGGTCACCATTTTGTGAAAAATCAAAATCAAAAATAACGACTACCTACAACGATAACTACATTCATACAGATTACATTCATTAGATTATTTTTGTTTTTTAAAGTACCGACTTTTAAAAAATCGATGCGACCATGAAGGGGGAATTTTTTTTCAGGCGCTACGGCATCGTTTGTATTGTTAAAACTATTTAATATTTTTTAATACAAATTTGTGGAAAAATTATTAGATGTGTACTTAATAAAATAAAAAAAAACCAATCCAAAAACTCCTCTACTTACTCGGTAAAAAATATAAAAATCACTAATTTTTCGGTTGCCACAGTGGCTATCCCCCTTAAACATCAAACATGACTTACATTTCAACTCTAAATATGAACTTTTGAAGCAAAATCGAGGTGCTAGATTTTATACACAAAAGGCCACAATATTCTGATTAAACAGTAATGAAAAGGTGTATTTTTTAGCTGTAAAACGATAAATGAAGACATTGATGCTTATTTTATTGCCTAGAATTTTTCGTTGAACAATGTTTAGTAAAACAATATGAATCTAGAGAGTTTTGGTGACATTTTCATCAGATATTGTTTATCTATCCGCTGTTCTGCTCAAAGCATTGCCAAAAAAAATGAAGTGAATACAAAAGATTTCCAAACAGATAATTCAGATTTAGATCAACTAGAAAAGTTGACTAAACAGATAAACATAATTGATTACATTGCTAATTTGTTTCAGTTACCTAAAAGTATTATTTTCGCTGAAATTTGTTTTTGCAGTAAGCATTAATATACCAGAAGGGCCTGGAAATGTTCCTTAATTGTATTTATTTTTAAACACTTCAGTTCCCATTTAACATACATCTGCCCAAAAATGGAAACAGAAAGATACTTCTCTCAATTCGTTCCATTTCAAGCATTAGCTGCGAATGGTGTGTTACACACTCACATTTTTTGAATTTGTTGCAGCAAGCTACTAACGTTCTTACAAAATCAAGTTTTACACACTTCGGTAAAGCTCCACTTGTTCCCCAGAAACCCTACCCTTTGCATTATAGAATTACCTATGATGTCTTTCTAGGGTATCTTGTTTGCAAAAGGAATTTTCAAGATGTGGTCGCTTGATATAAAAAATGCTGCAAATACGTTGTTTCGTTAAAAGTCCTTTGGCGTGCTATCTCCTTGTCGAGTGCTCAAGGAAAATGAAGCTCTCGAGACGTAACGAACATCCTCGAAACAAAATAAGACGAAAGAGAATCCTGAAAAACGACTACTAAAAGGAACGGATTATATTATTGTAACAGGATATTATGCAAATAATTCAAGAGGCAAACAGAAATTCGTGAGCTTTGAATTTGATTGGGTTCACTTACGAACGACTGTAAAAATGTACATTGTCAGGGAATGTTTACCAATCCAAATGACATTGTTGCAATTGATTCAAAAAATCAATCGATTGTTTACAATATATTCTTTTGATAACTTTTTAAAGATTTTTTGTTGTAGGTATCACTAGCTTTTGTGAGAACACAATACACGAGCTTTTATTTTTATTTTTTTTTGTTTTTAGTTCAAAGGTTATAATAAAAATAATAAAAAATTTCAGGCATTTTGATAACAAAATGTAAAATTATTTCGATACAAGTGATAACAAAACTTAACAATCAGTTTATTTGCAGCCATCTTACAATAGAAGAAGACTCATGTTTTGATTTTTATTATTTCAAAGTTATTGTTTTTGACACTTTACACCCTCGCTTGTGATTTATTATGTTAAGTGTGACAATGTATACCATAATTTACCTCAAGCAGAGTTGTTAACTTTGAAAATGCAAGAGTTTGTAAGAAACACTCATGTTATACACCTTATTCTAATTGAATAAATCAATTAACTTTATTAAAAACATTGCACAGAAACAATACTTTCAAGATGGCAACAAAAATTGAATCAATCTTTGCTTCTGTGTACACTACGTTATTTTTCAGTACATTCTCTATTTTGATGATTTGATGATAATATTAATAGTAAATTCTAAATTGGCATCTACTTATTTTTAAGCGGTGTGAAATATTAGAGATTTACTTTAAAAGTTAACAGTTTTATAAATCAATTTGGCTAGCGTTTGGATCATTTTGAAAAGAATTAGTTATCTCCAAACTTACTGCGAGTTTACTTTTTCCATCAATTTATTTCATTTATTCCATGCATTCAGTAGGTTTGCAGAGATTAGTATAAATTCTCAGTTTCAAATGAAATAATTCTCCTTCTATTAGTACACCAAGACACCACGTTTGCCTAGCAGCATTTAAGGACCTGGCTACTACCAGCGTGTCCATGTTGCCCAACGCTTTGGCCCTCATGGTGGTTTTTGCATGCTATTATTTAATATTCTTGACAAAATATTGTTTTAAAATATAAATGAATGACAATTTTTCGAAGTATTTCTTACTAATTATTTTTCAAACATATATAATTTTCATAACAAAATGCGTTTTTCTTCATACTACAGAAAGAGTGAAAGCCGAAAACTTTATTTCCAAAGCATTATTATTGTACATGTCGGTCGGTTAACTTGAACAAACAAAAGACTCTTTCATAGAATAGCAGTAATGATTTCGGCATCATTTTAAGTCAAAAATTTTACCCATTTTTGTCGTTGCTTTCCATAGTAAGTACCTGACCATTTTATAATTTTCACAGGCTGAAGGTGATTATGAAGTATTTGATACCTTTCAATGAAAAAAACTTCGTCAAGTAAGATAAATTGGTCGTTTTCTACAGTATCTGGCTTTAAGGTATCCTGAAGAGATTTACACAGGAATCTTATGTTTTATATTCCTAGGTGCATCCATTTCAATATTTATTGAGCTTATATTCAAATAAATATTACATTTAAAATTGCATATTCAAAAATATTTGTCATACACTCTAATTATATAATATGAGCATTAATATCCCTGACAACTATTGCGAACTCAGCTATAACGAATGAAATCCTTTTTTTCTAGGTTTGTACCAAACAGTAAAATTTTTACCATTTGAAAGTGTCTGCGGGACTATTCTGTCTATTCTGTTTTCAAAATATTTGTTTTATTTTCTTCCTAGAAAATGATTTAATTTTGGCTAAAAGCGTGCTGAGAGAAATGGAACGTCTTCGATAAGTACGTATTGAATCACTGCTGGTATAAAAAAAGAGTAAGAATGTTGCTATTTTATAAAAGTGAATAATGAAAAGAAACATTTGCGACGAAAAAACCATTGGGTAACTCACACAGAAATAAATTCATCAAATTTGTAGGATATAACAGAAGAACTAGCTATTATCAAGGAAAGCATAAAAGAATATTCAAAACGACAAGTTTGGTTGCAGTGAATGCAAAATATAATGGTATTTGCTACTATGATTTAAAAAAATTTACTGAAAAGCTGCTTTGATTATGCAAATGTTAAAACGTTTTGATGAACAAAATAGCAATGCCAATAGAATAAGAAACATGACATGACATTCACAGTGACTGTTAAAGTTTCTTTTGTATTTGTTTTAATTTGTACTCATAAAAGAATCTGCTTTTAGGACAACTGATTAAAGCATCTTAATTTTATAATTGTTGATGGGTGGTTTGGTAAATTAGGTGAAAATTTATTTTTTAAGAAAACAACTCTAATTTTTTGCATTTTTTTATGAAATTAAAAAATGGGTCCGATGTTTTTTAAATTTGATAGAATCATGCCAATTTAAATGCAATTTGTTTGATCCTTCATTACTGCAAATTTAATATTTGATTTGTGCGGTACAGTGCATGGCAGAAATGATCTTGGAGAGATCAAAACAAAACAAAAACCCACCCGACCGAAGTTTTCCAAAAACTAATCAGCTTCTAAAAGTGCAAAGACGCTTCGATTGACGTCTCGAAATCGATACACCTTTTTTACGTAAGTTATGCTATTTCCGTACTTTAAACTCACACACACAGATTTCTTTCCAAAATACACTTTGAATATACCTTGAAAACCTCAAAACGTAAGGATGTGTTGAAAATTTCAATTTCGTTTTCCGGGCGATCACAAGAATTTCCCATATAATAGGAAGTTAATAAAACGAATATCATGAATTGTTCATTTTGGCTTTGAAGAAGAAGAAGAAAAGATGAGGAGATAAGTCTTAGGAGTTCCTTTGCGGGACTTCCTTCCTTCATGACTGTGGTATGGCCCCAAATCTATGGTGTTAGATGTGCTAGTCCATGGTAAGGTGGGCCCAGGCAGCTCGATATATGCCTGGCGAGTGCCGCTGACGTGAAACGGCCGCTCGATACTCGTGTGTATTTAACGCCATATATTTTTTTCGAGAGTCTTGCGTATGAACTAGTTTTATTTTGGCAGTCTCGGGAATGTTTACATTGAAACATCTTTCTCGCTACGCAAACAAAATGACATTTTAACCTCAAATGTTGTTTTGGTTTTATTTTATACGCTTGGATTTGCAAATAGTAAATGAATTTAGTTGAATTAATTTTATTTTTTAGGGTGTTTATTATTAATTATTTGTGTTGTGATTAGAGTAGCTATATTTGCAAAATTATCAGACGTCACATTTTAATCGATTGTCAAACGCAATGATCAGTTAGTAATAAAATGTTCGAAAATACAAATTCATCTGCTCCCCTTTAACTATTCTCTTGGTATTAATTATGACTGTTGAGAAAATAAACTGGAAAATTAAAGTGGTTAAAGAAGCAAAATGTACCTGATTATCTTATGCAATAATGTTTAATATACGTCTCCGGTTACTTATATCTCTTCCTCACAAAGCAGTACCCGTAAAAATTCAAAAAAGTTGTTCAAACAAATAAAACACAACTGTAACTCTTCATAATTCTGCAGTTCATATGTAAATGCACTTTTGCTAATCAATCAATAGTGAAACTAGAAATATATATAATTATATATTATATATAGTTTGTACAGAATAATGTAAATTTTACTTTAAAAACTACATATAATATATGAATAATATTTTCTCTGAACAAATGATAACTAGTTCCAATAATAAAATATTTCGTAGAAACTATTCAGCGCATTTTTTAAAATACAATTTTTCTACGAAAAGGCGAAAGTTTTTTATATGAGAAGTTCCAAATTATCATAATTTTCGAAAAAGGTTTTAAATTGTCAAGAAACTGTATAGAATTTGTGCCCTCCGGTGAATAGTACAGACTACTTTTCAAGAATTTAACATACTGCATATACATCAGTGGATTAACCTTAACATCGATTTCTGTCTCATCAATCAATTTTGTTTGACTGACTTCACATACTATTTGTTTCTGTAAATAATATAATATATATGTATATATATATATATATATATAATATAAGCATTTCAGAAGTAAAATTTTCTTCAAACATATATATACATCCTCAGAATCTATGTTTCGTCAAGGATGAATTTTCGCAATTATCATTCTGCTTTGTCCAAAGCAGTCAAAATGTTTTGGATAAATGAAAATGTCTCTTTTCCCTTAAAGTATACATCAGTTGGCCGAAATTCACACGAACCTTCATCAATTTTAAATTCATCAATTTGTATATAAGCACAAACTAATACAAGTCACGCACTAATCTGACAAGCGGCAAAATAATCCTGTCTGCATAATGAGTTCATGCCCCTAGATCCTGCTCAATCCAAAATATATTTTAATATACTAACAGCAATGTCTTTTTCAGCTTCAATATTTTTTCGTAATAAATTTTAGAATGTTCTAAACGTTATGAAGCTACGAGTAAGGTGGTAAAAAACTAGTAAAAAACTCTCCTTGCTTGGATGTAGTCATGGTAAGGATATTAATTGTAGACGTTCCGCCGACGACAGGACAACGAGGACGACGCTTATGTTAGCCACGGTGATGGTGAGTTGTGCCCGTCCGAAGGGAAAGCGATAAATCCTCAACGATTAATTCCTCAAGTCATAACCATTACTGCCAAATCAAGTCTATCCGCTTGAAATAGGGTATTCGGCGTGAAGGGAGCCGTGTAGACTAAAGAAGAGGGTTGTAAGCTTGGACAACAAACATATAAAAACGATATACACTGCCGTAGGTAGATATTTACACAGCAATTATTTTAATCTAATTCACCCTATGTCGATGATGTCTGCTAAACAATAAAAAGAAGACACTGATCTCATATGCACTATAAATAAATATTAAAAAAAATAAAGATTTTAGTAACATCAGACAATCGGTTGCAAGATATTTGGTGGGGGAAATTTAGACAGTTAGTCGTAAAATAGTGGTAACTGCATTTTCATTAAACTTTAACTTGTTAAAATAAGAGCAAAATCTTTTTTTACGCAATGAAGAGCACGGCAGTAGTTGATGTAATGCAAATGACATTTATCAATGTCATTCACTGTCTGGTTAGTGCTCGAGTTAAAATTAATAACAAATATTCAATCATTATTGACCAATCTGTAAAAAAGGCGCATTTCTTTTAAAACATCTGTTTTGTAAAAATCAGTATCTTGTGATTCTTTAATAAGATTAATCCTTAATCCTTATGCTGGTGTATCATTCAATATCATATTCCATAGATTTGCTTATCTATTTATCTTTTAGTTCCTGCTATCAAAATTGCAAAGGTACAATTTTGTGTTCTCTGTTCAATATCTATGAGTACGAGTAGCGTTTGGATCAAAATGAAACGTTGATCATGAATCAGTTAAGTTCAGTATTCAAATTAATAATGTTTAATGCTCTAAACTAAATGAAGTGTTAGTGATAAAGTGTAATTAAAATTTTAAAACAAATATTTCAATTAAAACCGAAACTTGGGACAATATGTTTTTAATAGTTTAAAGCCTTACAAAGTACAACTGACGCAGCTGCTATTCCAAGTTGAGAGAAATTGTAATGCAAACTTAACAAAGTTGAATAGAAAAATAATCCATTTATCCTTAAACCGAAAACAATTGAAATTTTTCAGAAGTGTTCAAGTGAAAATCTATAAAATTTAGTCATCCGAAACAAACTCGCATAATCTTAATAAACGATTCCAAATATGTGAATTGAAAAGTATTTAATTGAAAAACTGATTTTAATAAAAGCAAACGAAACATAACAAACAAACAAAACCATAAAAACTAACAAATAAAACAATTATAAAAAAACTAAAACACATATTGAAATCATAATATCTTGGTCGCAGAAGTCATCATTGAAAAAAGATATCAGATATCGTGTATCATGTACACAACACAGTCAGTTAGATTCAACTTTTTACGAAATGGCAAATGAACAAAATCAGCATCCACCAAACCCGTTGCAAATAACCTCTGAGAAGCGTACTAAGGATACGCAACGTCTTGCTATTTACACCGAAAATAATTGAAAACCCAATTGAAACACATGGATATTGAAGACATTTTAAATTTATCAAAAAGTATTTTAAACAAAAAAATACATGCAGGTTCCTCAAAAAAATTAGAGTACGTCTCTATAACAAATACGCAGATTACATAAATGAAATGTGAGTGGAAGAAAATTTGAAACACATACATATGTAGTTCATGGTTTTAAATTTTCTGATTCACCAATTTCAACGATTATAGAAATAGTAGATAAAATTCGAGAAATAGTTACTGAGTTGACATCCAGAGCAATTTACAAGTACTATAAAAGTGGCAAACGAAAAAAAATGATCAAACTTTTGCAGGACACGAATGATTTCATAAATTAACGAAACGAACGAATTTTCAATGTTTTCTAAAATTGGTGAAATTTTTGAAGAGCAAGTTGGTACGGATAATCAAGCTGCTGAAGAGTCGAGTAGTCAATTTCGATGACCAACTCGCATAAGAAAACTGTACTTAAGATCAAATTTTTGGAATCGACAAAACAAAGCTTGATTGTAACAAGATCCTGCAATAAAATAAGAATGGACTTGAAAGCACTTACTGAGCAATTAAGAAGTTTCTTAGACAAAAATACTGCTGAATATATATTGTCATCTTTTATAATACATTGGTCGAGAAATGCAAGAGCATTTAAAGAATACTTGTACGCTACAAGTGCGATTCCGTTCAAATGAAAATGCTTGATTGGCACAATTATTTTATGAGGACTAGTTTATGATTTACCATTATTACTGCACCTTGAAATCCACTACATTTTGGCAACCTATCTCGTAATACACAAATAATTTTTCTATCTTGAAACACCAACAATACCACCACTCAAAGCACCATACACAGTTTGCACCACTTTTCCCAGTATAGCTTGCCTTAAGTCGCCAATAATGCGTCAAATATTGGCTTCCAGGTCATCAATAGTTGCTGGTATATCAGAATAGCCAAGTGACTTAACGTACTTTCAGAAAAATCAGTTCAATGAAATCAAATCACATGATCTGGGGGACCAGTTCACATATCCATGTGTTGAGATGATTCGTTCACCAGAAGTTCGGCCCAACCAGATAATGGCTCACGCACTGTATGGCCTGTTGGGACCATTTTTTTCTTAGACAATTAGCATTGATGCTGAGAATCAAAAATGACGAATCATTTGTCGTTAGCGATTGCCATTAACAATAACTCTAGTTCTGTGTTCTGATTTGAAACGGAAAGGACCAATTATGCCGCCGGCATGCAAACCGCACGATACAGTGACTTTTTTGGGGTGTAATTGGGCTTCTCAAGTATCTTGAGGATAATCTTCACACGAAAATCGCCAACTTGGCTTATTTATGAACCTATTAAGCTAGAAATGAATCTAAACACTGAAAATGTGGATCAACTTCAAGCTCATTCTCAGTTCATTCACCGAACGTACGAAGCAAAGGATAGTCCAGTGGCTTCAATTGCTGCACTAGTTGGATTTTATTGGGATTTAGTCCAAGATCTTTCCTCAACAAGCCGCTAAGTGCAACCATTGAGGTCCACACGGTCAACTTCCCAGTAATATCTAGATAAACATTAAAAATATTAAACACAATTATAGTTTTGAAAATAATACTACTTTAAGTAATAATAATGCGAGGTATTCATAGCAGTAAAAGGAATGAGTTAATATTAATCATATCATCTACAGGAGGGTCCATTGATTAAGTAAGGTTTTTAGTCGATGGGGACATATTGATTCGATTGAATATTCTTGAGGATCAATCGGTAAGACCCTTTTCTACGTTATTTGTTATTTTCATATCGATGATTGAAGGACAAAAGAGCTCTAGCAAAAATGAATGCAGTTTTTGTTATTACGCCCATTGACGAGATTTTGTCGCGTGATGGTCATTTTGAATAGTTACGTTCAAAGTTGCCATGACTTCAGCATAATCACTGAATTTATGTTTTTTCACGATTTTACATCAATGTGATTAATAATTACTTTATATTTTCTATTGGTCTTGAACAATTTTTAATATGCAGTCAAAAATAGGTTCAATTGCATGTAAAAAGTAAAATGTTTTACAAATGATGATGGAGGAAGTAATTGAAATCTTAAGACTACTAAAGAATGAATCTATTAAAAACTACAATTTTTTAATTGGTGAAAGCTTTTTAAAGCATATAAGCCTGCAAAGTATTGAACAAAAAACATTTTACCATTCAAAGCGTTGATTACCACAAATGCAAATTTGATTGAAATTGTGATGATTTTGACAATTTAAGCAGTTTTTTTAATTAAAAGACTGTGACAACTATTAAAAATCTGCTAAATTATGCAAATGTTTTAAAACTTTTATTGAATTTACAACCATTTATTTAGAATAAAAGATATAAAGAAATATCTTTCGTATAAACCCTCTTTACATGGTAACATTGAATGATTTTTTTTTATTTAGTTTTTTTTTCATTATCATGGAAAATAGTTTTGCCGGTTTCGCTTCAAAAACTGATAAAAATGTATAAGTTTTATAAACATTTATTACTGTGTTGTGCAAATCAGGTTAAAAAAATATTTTTTATGAAAAAAAACCTAATTTTTTGCATTTTCTTCTATTAAATTGAAAAAACGGCTGAAACGAATATTTATAATGTTAAAAAAATTATAAAAAAGTTACTTCACGTCGATTCACATTTTAATGATGCAAAGATTGTATCTCGTGCGTGAGATATAGTGAATGACAGAAATGACCTTGAAGATAAAGATGACTTTTAATGATTTTGTATTTTCAAATCAATGTTTTGTGTAATCATGAGAGAAAACTTGGATGATATTTTTAAAAATATAATATATATATATATATATATATATATATATATATATATATATATATATATATATTAACAAAAATGTCAATACGCGTCGATTGACACCTTAATCATACGAATCGTATGTTTGGTTCGCGAGATATGACTCATGACAGAAATGACCTTCAAAGGGTCAAAACAACAAACCAACAAAATTAATACACGTCGAATGACACCACAATGATGCAAATACTATATCTGGTTCGTGAGATATAGTGAATGATGAAAATGACCTTGAAAACCATGATGACTTTTAATGATTTTTTATTTTTAATTTAATTTTTTACGTAATCATGAGAAAAAGTTTTGATTGTATTTCTACAAACATTGTTCGAAGTATATAAATTGTATAAACATTGAATTCTATATTTCGCAAATCAGGTAAAAAAATTAATATTTATGAAAAAAAAAATGTTTTGGCACTTTTTTCTTACATTAAAAAACGGCTCCAACGATTTTTTTTAAAATTTGATAGATTCACAGAAATGTTAATACGCGTTGATTGACGCCTTATTCATGCAAATCGTTTGTTAGCTTCGCGAGATATAACGCATGACAGAAATGACCTTGAAGATCATGAGGACTGTTTATGGTTTTTTATTTTTTATTTGATTTTTTTGTAATCATTAGAAAAAAATTTGATTGAATTTTTAAAATAACTGTTTGAAGTATATAAATTGCATAAAGATTGATTACGTGGACTTGAAAATAAGGTTAAAAAGTTATTGTTTTTGAAAAAAACCCAATTTTTTGCATTTTTTTTAAAAATCAAAAAACCGCTCCAAGAAATTTTTTTAGAAACTTGATTGACTTACATAAATGTCAATATGCGTTGATTGACACCTTATTCAAAGAAATCTTACGTTGGGTTCGCGATATATAACGCATGACAGAAATGACCTTCAAACGGGCAAAACAGCCAACCCCCCGACCGAAGTATCCCAAAAACTAATCAGCTCTTAAGATTGCAAAGACGCTTCGATTAACAGCTCAACAAAGTCGATACGACGTTATTTACGTGAGTTATGCTCGTAGAAAAAAGTGTCCACGAACGTACAGACGTACGTACGTACGTACGTACATAAACATAAACAAACAGCTGCAGAATATCAATCAAACATCATCATGCAAAATAAAAGAAATAGATAGAAACGAAAAAAAACTTATCAAGCTATTCAGGAAAAACAAGACATGCTATCATAAAATTTTCTAGAACGTCGAAGTCAGAACTGTGCAAACATGGAATTTCCTTCAAAAACTAGTACAAATATCGCAACAAATTGTTTTAATGAAATAAGCTCAGACAATGAAAATATGTACATGTGTTACTTTAGTTTACGTAACACGTTGCATTGGCTTACACATTCAATTTGCTGATCTTCTTGTTGTAAATCTTTTTTCATAATATTCGATTTTCAACCTGTGTATAGGAACCTATTTAGGACGAAAGTCGAGGAATACCTGTAGTTTGGTTTTATTCACTTAAAAAAAATGTGATCATGGTTCGAGTCTATAATGTTTTCTTATTCACGGTCGAATCGTTCCAAGAGCATCTGAAAATCCCATTTTCCGGCTTCACTTGAAGCTGATAAAAAAGTGTCTTTAGAACATCTCGTAGCCATTCTTTATTTTGTAAATTGTAATGCTATTTTTTTAATATTTTGCTGTGCATTGAGCTTCCCAAATATGTAACAGTTCAGTCATTAAAAACGTATGTAAGATATTTTTACTGCACACAAAAATATTTAAGTCAACCAAAATGAGCATATCTTTTTCAAAGAGTGCTTACTATCGAACTTCTCAAGTATCCTTCAAAGTTAACTGGATTTATATTTAACTGAAGTTCAAACAAATATAACAAAAATGTTTTTGCGCTGTCCCCTTTGTGCTTCAAAAGAGAAATTCATTTGGAATTTTACAACATCCTTTATTTCAATTTGAAAATAGTCAATTTTGCTTTACCAATTTCACCCATTTTACAGTACACGTGTCGTGCCAGATATCCTTCCGCCATAGGAATGATTTAATTTCGTTAATTGCTTGAATCGTGTGTGTGCCAAAGTATCGACGACCGCATCGACATCAGTCTGGACGCCATAAATTAAAACGACTCGCGTGCTTCAATTTTCCATTTGCAGCAGCAAAAGTACTCTCCCTCACAAGCCATCTTCAGGCTCAGCCTTTTGCATGTTCTGCTCGCTGCAATGATGACGTTACGACGATAGCCTAGCGATCCCTCGGAAAACGTTATAGATGATGGTATTATCCTGTGATGATTCCGGGCTCTCTATCTTTCACATATTTTTTCCTTACAAAAATTGACAGTGATAAAGAAAAGAGTTAGTACGTTTCAAAATTGGGAGTTTTGCAAACTTAACGGCATGAAATTAGTTTAAGTGGATGGCGTTTTGCTGAATTCATTCATAAAATCAAAACAAATTTAACAAAATTAAGGGTATAATTTAACAAAACTAAGGTTATAATAAACCTTCTAAGGAACCAGAATTTCGCGTTATAATAATAAAAAAAACTCCTCTAAACTTTTTTGTAATGTCATTACTTTAGAAGACTTTTAACACTAAGTGCATCTCAATCAAAGCTAAACATAGTCATTTCACACTTTTACAAGCACTTCTTTAAAAAAAATCTTTTCCACCGACGTGATGCCCATTCGACTAGGAATGTCATTTTTTTTTAACTTTTCACACGTAAAATGAAACCCTTGAATTTTGTGTCTGTCTGGCGTCGCATGTATTCACTTATGCAAAGGAAGAACTCATTTCGCATTCACACGGGATTCGGATAAAAAGCACTACATTCATTTCCAGCTCTTGAATATATTTGCGAATCGTAGTGAAGACCAAACGAAGCCAAATATGGTTAAAGGAATCGATTGCTTCGGCTTTTGTGTTTCCTTTTTCCCGATAGGCTCCTTCAAGTGCGACTACTTTGCATTCTCAATAAAAAGGAATGGGTTTCGCTATTGATTTCGAAATGAAAGTCAGTGTCTGCACGAAGCAGATTCATGGTAAGGATATCTTTGGCGCAATCATTACAGCAGAGATTAATTTCTGGTATCATTTAATGTATGTATGTATATATGCATATGCGGATATTTTTTATAAACATCTTCGCATCCTTTACTGTCGAATGCTATTGAAACTTCTTTGCAATGGCTTAGCTAGTTTTAAACATTAATTCCTGTTTAGATTATCGCGGATCTTTATTGTAAATTGTCTGAAAACTCAGAAAATCCAACACGAATATCCCATTAGGTGAGATCTCATATCAACAATGCTGCTTGGAAAATATGTCGATGTTCACACGACTCCTATCTATAGCAAGAGTGGTATATTTTTCACGGTAAGGACAACGCCAAGTACAGTGATGCACAGGGGTAGATAGTGCCATTTGTCATTGCTGGGGCTTCCACTCTGCAAATGAAGTTTTTAATCCGGAACAGGACGATCGAAATCCCATCGATTGATGGCTTGCACTGAGAACGAAGCCAAAGCTCAATGTGCTGTGCATATGAGATTTTTTTTCATCCTGTCTCGTGTTCATTGTTTTCATGAGTCCTTTTTCAAGCGATGCATATACCGCTAAAGACAGCAATTTCAGTGAAGTTGTCAACTCGTAGTTTCATAGGAAATTTATGAAGCATTGGTCTCTACAAGTGACGTATATTCAAATAATCAGGTATAAATTGCTGAAAATAAACGGACAATAAAACTCCAAACCATTCAAACGAGATGAAGGAAGAATGTGATTGGATTTATGGTTGGTAAAAATAATGCAATTGAGGGTCGATCGAATAAAATCGAAGTTATTTAATGAACTGAAATGTTTTACATAGGTTGTCTTCTCATCATCAATCATAAAAAGTTTGATGTGGCCAAAAATGATTAAATTTACTCAAGAATAGCATTCATTTACAAGGCTTAAATATCCAAACATAGCATAAAATCCAAAGTTACATATATCCAGCTTATTATCCAATAACAACACCAGCAACATCGTCGTATTTCTGTGTATGAAGCCGTGTGTAACCAAACATCTATGTTAATTGCAATTGTAGCCGAAACATCTGTGCAGGATGTTTTCTCAACTGCAGACCTGGCGGAGTAAGTGTGTTTTGTGAACGCTATCGGACCGAGATCCTTAAAGTTATTCAAGTGCCACTTTGCCCTTAAATAGCAAACATCATGTTAGGACGCTCTGTTGTTTTACACCATCAACACCAGCACCGCAGCGCAGGATACAAAACAATTTAGGGCTATGGTTTCTAGGTTTCCTTCAAGCAATAATGAACGTGTAACACCGGCCAAGAGTTTCTTTTTATTTTGTTGCATACATTGATAATGTTTCATTTTATGTTTGGACGAATACTTAAGGAAAAGAGGACTCGGAAACGCAATCAAATTTATGACATTTTTAATGTTGACATCCTCACATTGGCGTTAGAAATGAAGATATGTCTTGTTTTAAATTATTTATTTTTTTGCTAGTTGAGTAAAAACTGAACAAGTTAGAGGGTTATTTGGGATAGCAAACTGTAAAGAAGAGTTTGGATGGTTTTAAAATGAATCTGATGCTCATTTCTGCATTATCATGTGAAAACTTCAATTAAGATCCCTATCTTTGTGATTAGTTATTAGCTTTTAATTCTGTGGAGACTTTAAATTTATGAAGGTTTTAAATATTTTTGTAAACATGCATATGTACAAGTAAATTATTATAAGATCATTTTTAAAAGTCTACTGCAAGATTCCCTTTCGAAGGTGTATTTATTTATTTATTTCGCCAAAGCAAGGCAATCACATGTCAACATATAAAAATATAAAATATAAATAACAACAAATACTTAACCCTAAAATACATGCTACATTTAACATTAATTCATACTGTTGTACGTGCGTCATAATTTAGGGTCAAAGGTGAAACAACACTGTTCATCTGGTTTTAAGAGTCGACAAATTCAGAAGCTCCAATCTAACTTCATAAGGAGGTAAGCTTTGATAGTCATCAGGGTTGTAAAGGTCTCTCAGAGCAAACAACAAGAATTGTTTTTGGACTGATTCTATTCTCGTATCATGAACTCCAAAAATTGGGTTCCATACATTGCAGGCATGGGCAAACCAGTGAAGTAAATAATGATTTAGTTACCCACAAATTTTTAAACTCTTTGGCTCGTCTTTTAATAAAGCCAAGCTGTTTATAAGTTTGGAGAGAATAGTATCGTAGTGCAAATTGAAGCAAAGTTTCTTGTTCAGGACAACTCCAAGGTCAACAATGTTTTTTTTCCTATCCAATACCGTATTGTTGAGAACGTATGCATTGTTCAATATTGTAGTTTTACGGGAAAAAGTCATTACAAAACATTTCTCAACGTTTAGATAAAGTCAGCATAAAGAAGATGTGATACGTCCGAAAGTTTTTCAGATAAATCTGATATAAAAACATTAAAAAGAAGAGGGCCGAGGTGACTGCCTTGAGGTACACCAGAGCATACGAGAATTGGCTAGAACAAATATCCCTGAAATTTGACTAATTGACTTCGGTCTCTTAAGCCGGTGATTGCTATTTTCTGCAACTTGGAAATAAGTATGGAGTGATCAACCCGGTCAAATGCTTTACTAAAATCTGTGTAGATTGCGTCAATTTGGTAACCCATCTCCATTTTACATAGGACATCAGAAACTAAAACCATGAGATTGGTTGTAGTTGATCGGCCCTTGTGTAAACCATGTTGTTGTTCATTTAGAAGAGGCTCAATAATAGCTGGGAGCTTATGGCAAACGATTTGTTCTATGTTCAGGACAGAGCGCTTGTCACCACTCTTAAAGATAGGAATTATATGGGAAGATTTACAATAAGTTGGGAAACTCCCATATGTCAAAGATTCAGTAAAAAGAAAGTGAAGAGGTACTTCACATACATACACTGTACCACAAAAAATGGGGAAAGTAAATCTGGGCCAGGACTCTTATTAACGTCAAGGTTGTTAATAGCTTGAGTGACATCTTCCTTGAGAGATACATGTCCATAAGCCGTACCACTGGATTAACTTTAGAGGACTCCGTGTCTACCGAAATCTTCGGCGGTGAAAAACATCTTGAAAATAGTCAGCGGAAAGATCACAGATTACTTTCGGAGATGAAGAAACGGTATTATTATTGGTCATATACGCTGGATAGCCCGATGATTTCCTCTTGAGATTAACAAAATCAAAGAACTTCTTAGGGTCTCTGATTATGTTTTCATCAGTTAAATTCACGTAGCGTTCATAGGTCTCGCGGTATTTGATTTTGTAATCTTCTGACAAATCAAAAAATCTTTTTTTAAATTTTCGCTAGCATTGTTGTTAAGCTTTAGTAATTTATAGACTTTGTTTCTCTCATTCCTTAGTGCGCGCAGATTGCTATCTAGCCATGTCTCAGATAACTAATTTTCTTCTTCTTAATTTCAGGTACGTACCTTTCAACGATGTCAAGAATTATTTGGTAAAATGAGGATACAGCCTCGTCCAGGTCTAACGTTGAAAGAGTGCCTAACCAGTCAACATTGTCAAGGTAAAGTTTAATGCTTGTATGATAAGGGAGTTTGAGCTTCAGTAGTGGAGAGTTCAACTGTGAATGCTGTGTGGTGAGGATTATTAGTGAAGAGATGCTACACAGCATTAGTAGGACTGACCACTACATCGTCATAGGTGTTGGTGAATATTAAATCCAACCAATGACCGTTTTGGTTGGGACTGGGAGCGATTTGCTTTAAGCCATTGCCATAAAAAGCACTTACCAGATTCATATCACAAGAGTCGAGAACGTTTGTAGGGAGAAGACTGTTATCATCTCTGTCCGTCATGGACGATAGATTGGTGCGGTTGAAATCACCTAACAATATTATTTTGTCATCTTCATTTAAAGATGCGGATAAGGAGGAGATTATCAAGAAAAGGTCGTTGTAAGCAGCTTCGTCAGATCTGGGAGAATGTAGAAAATGCCGATGTATAGGTAGTTTCTTTCGAAGGAACCCTGATAATCATATGTTGGAAACTCTTATGAGGAGCATTGTGGACAATTCCACTCGACATAGCCGAAGATAGCCTAGAAAATATTTCAAATTTCACAACCACGATGCGTCTGATCAACGCATTTCATTTCGATGAAAGCCCTATTTAGTCCTCGTAGTAAATTTCTTATTTTGCATTTTATAAATGTAGCAGGTTTTATAGACAATAACAACGTCAAAAAATCATTTAAAATCATAAATTAAATTTACACAAACAATTTCACGCAGAGCAATGCAGTATTAAAAACCTGTTATTCTATTCAAAAAGGGTGGTTAACATAATGAAGATAAATTGCAAGCAATTAGCTTTGGCATCAATATAATGCATTCTAGCTTAAACAATTGAATATCTGCTGCGAAAAGCATTGTAACTTTTTTTTATTATTGGTTTTTGAAGAGATGTAGTCTCTGTATGGAGTTGACTGCTATTTGATAAATGTAAGTTTTAAAACAGATATAAATTAGAAAGGTTTCCGAAATTGTTGTGTTGTGTCCAGTGTTTCTTTTACTCTCTCTACAAACAGCGATAATGACTCAATGAGCGTAACCGATTCGGACGAAAAGCACGAAAATGAGGCTGAAAGCACGATACAGGAAGAGAAAGATACAGCTTCCGTACGAAAACTTCCTTCACTCGAAAAAAATTAAAAGCCGCGACATTTGCTGCTAAACTTCCGACAACGAGGCGATTTCATATAAACATGTTATGAGTGTCAATTAGTTCGCTTGAAAACATTTCCACTTAACTTCCGTGCAGCTTAACCAAACTATTTTTTCAGCAAAAGGAACGATTCAAGTTTTTAACTTCCCATGTTATGGGAAGTTCTTATACTCCCTTCGAAAATAGAAATGGAAATTTTCAACATATCTTTATGTTTTGAGGTCTTTAGAGTATATCTAAAGTGTTTTTAGAAAGAAGGATGCATGTATGTGTGTGTGCATAACTCACGTAGGCATAGTCATATCGACTTCGTTACGGTGTCCAATCTTAAGAACTGATTAGTTTTTGAGACACTTCGGTCGGAAGGATTTGTTGTTTTGCACCCCTTGAACGTCATTTTTGTCATACGCTTTATCTCGCGAACCAAATGTAAAATTTGCATCGTTTAGGTGTCGATCGACGGATATTAACAATTATGTTATTCTATAAAAAAATTAAAAACTGTGGGCACCGTTTTTTAACTTAAAAAAAGTGCAAAATATTAGGTTTTTCACAAAAATTAAATTTTAAACCTGATTTGCCCAACACAGTAATTCATATTTATAAAATTTATATACCCTAAAGAGTGTTTGAAAAAAATCAAAATTTTTTTAATATTACCAAAAAAAATTAAAAATTAAACATCATTGTGAAAAGGGTTCATACGAATGATATTGCCTAATATCTCCCATTCTAAAGACATTGTTGTTCAGTCAATCAAAGGTAATTAATATTTGCATAATTTCAGCAGATTTTCAATGATTTTCACAGTACGGCGATAATTATTTAATGAAAAACTGCTTAAATTTTGAATAATAATTTTTTGTATAAAATTTACATTTGTGGTCATCAACGCTTTGAATGGTAAAATGTTTTGCGGTCAATATTTTGCAAGATCATATGTTTTAAAGGACTTTCATCAAATAAACAAATGTAGTTTTTGGTAGTCTAGTTCTTTAGTGTGCGTATGATTTCGAATATTTCCTCCCTAATCTTTTGTAATACTTTTTACACTTTTTTAAAACTAAACTGTTTATATGCAGTATTTAACGTTTTTCGAAGCCAACTGTAAAATAAGGAATAATCGTGAAAAAATACTAATTTAAGTGATTATGCCATGGCCATAGAAATTATGGACGCAACTATTCAAAGTGGCTATCACGTGACAAGATCTCTTCACTCGGCGTAATAACAAAAACTGCATTCTTTTTTGCTAGCGGTCTTTCAAGCGTCGATATGAATATAGCAAATAACGTAAAAAGGGCTTAGCAACCTGCTTGCTCCCCCCGCTACGGTTCATCCGCGTGAATATTCAATCAATCCCCTTCCCTCCACTAAAGTTCCTACGTAATCAAATAGCGAAATAAATCTAATGCAATAAATATCCCTTTCTGTTTGTTCTTGATAATGCTTCTGGCAATCGGAGACACTGAAAACAGAAAATGTGAAGTATCTTAGTTAATACCTGGAGGGAGTTGCAATAGAAATGTTGTAGTACTGGAATAAATATAATAACGAAGCAAATCTACTTTGATTCATTTCTGAAATAAAGCTAACAATGGGCAATTTTCAAAATTAATTGATGAATTTCAGCATGAATTGAATTTAATACGAAAAATCAACATAGCCATAATTCTCAACTGGGTTGTCTTGTACAATCAACAATTTGCAATGGTTTTTATTTAGTTTTTATGTTATTTTATATATTTGTGCTTTACTTTTTGTGTTCTAGCGTTATTTGGAATAAGCGCCCACTATTTGCAAGTATTTTCTCGATTTGTATTGTTAGAAATATTCGAAAATTTTCCATACATTATTTTAACTTGGCTAGCTAGCTCAAAACTCTCTCTATGTCTTCTTTACACAACTGGCTATTTTCATGCCGCCGCTTGAGAGAAAAAAGGGTGCTACCGAAAATAGTGGCGAAATTGGGCTTTTGAATACAGTTTTTGTTTCTAACCCGATTTAATTGGATTTTATCTTAGGTTGGCCATTTTAAATAGGCGCGTCTGAAATTTGCATGAGTACTGTATAAAAAAAAATATTAATGAGAATAATAATCATGTCGTATTTTGCAATTTACTTTTAATATATATTAAAAATGCGCTGTTTAATTGTATGTAAAAACTAAAAATTATAACAAAAGATGGGATAAGAAGTAATTCAAGTTTTTTGAAATCTTAAAAGCTAAGCTAATCAACTACTAATAGCTGCAATTTTTTAATTGATCAATGCTTTTTAATGAATCTGATTTTGAAAAGTTTTGATTACTATTGTATTTGCACCATTTTATATTATATTCACTTAGAATAATTTCTTATTTTAAAATTGGTCCTGAACATGTAATATGCAGTAAAAATTCGATGTCTGATTAAAGGTATGTGTATGTAAAACATAAAAAAACAATAGAGGAAGAAGTCGAAGTTGAAATCTTACAAACCCCTACAATAAATGAACTCCAAACATTTGACAAATAGTCTTTAAATATTTAATGGAGGCTCTTTTATTCATTACACATTTTCATTGTTTGTTGATTCTGTATGAATATTTTTTGGAAGTTGAAAAATAGGGTTTTTACTTGATTAGAACTTAAAACAGCTGAATTTAGAAAGCAATGATTAACAGAAGTGCGAATTGAATGCGCGAAATTTTTTTTCGGAAAAGCATACAATAAAAATTTCTTCAATTTTTTAAATAAATTCAAAAAGGGCGTCACGGAATTTATTTGAAATTCAAACATATCATGGAAAAATAACAGAAATCGATCAATTCCTCAATCACGTCAGTTCATTATAAATATCAGTGGTTTATTGCTTTTGTATGAGTTTGAATTGTCATTCTGAAAAATCATTAATTTTTCAAGTGGAAACAAATGCAGAATTGATTGAAATTTTTTTATAAATAATATGCAGCTTTTCCATTACTATAAGAAGTGGCTTTACGAAAAATGTTTAAAATCTGCTCAAATCATGGAAAAATTAATGCACTTTGATTGACATGACAATAATGCCTTTCAAATAAAAGAAACGAGGTAATTTTATTCGTTTCAAGTCCTTATTCACTTCCGTGTTTTTTTCATATTATTATGAAAAAAAATTACCTAATTTTTTTACAAAAACTGTTAAAAGTATCTAAAATTTCAAGCATTGATTGCTTATAGTGCAGTTAACGTGAGAAATAATTTTATAGGAAAATCAGCAAGTTGTTGCACACTTTTTTATTAAATTTAAAAAATGGTTCGATCAAATTGATTAGATATTTGAAAGCATCACATAAAGCTAAAACACTTTGGTTGAGATCTTAACAATACAGTTTTCTTGAAAGGATTATTTGTCTGTTTATAATTGCTAGCATACTACATACAACAACAAATCGATCGGCAACAAAATTAGTACTGTTTAACTGGAAGACAAAAAAGCCAAGCTCGAAAATCAATCTATAAAGATTCATGACTACCACAATTAATCTTAAAAACTAAAGTAAAAATTTTCAAACAAGAAAGTAATCTGAACACAAGGCATTCAAATGTAATATATTTTGAATTTAAACATCTCTACCGATGTATGTACTGCTAGAATAATAACATTTAGAAATCATCGCTTCGAAAATTATACTTTGAGTTTCCAAGTTGAATTAAAAAACAAATCAGACCGCAAATTCTTAGTTCCAAGATCAATCATTGGATGTGCAAATACCTATTCAACAAGCCGCGAGGTGCGACCCTTGAGGTCCACACGGTCAACTTCCCAGTAATATCTACAAAAACATCATCAACATTACAACAATGAAAGGTAATAGTAACAGGAATGAGTTAATATGAATCATATCGTCTACGGGAGGGTCCATTGATTATGTAAGGTTTTTGGTCGATGAGGACAGATTGAATATTCACGCGGATCAATCGGTGGGGGCCTTTTTGGTGTTGAAAATTTTTGTTGTTGACTATAAAAACTATTAAAAATCTCCTCAAATTATGCAAATATTTTAAAACTTTGATTGAATTTACAACAATTTTTTAGAATAAAAGATATAAAGTAAAAGCATTCGTATGAACCCTCTTTAAATGGTAACTTTGAATGATTTTTTATCTTTCATTTAGTTTTTTCATAATCACGGAAGAAAATTTTGCCGGTTTCTGTTCAAAAACTGATAAGAATGTATACATTTTATAAACTGGATCACTGTGCTGTGCAAATCAAGTTAAAAAATATTTTCTATGAAAAAAACCATAATTTTTCGCATTTTCTTCTATTAAATTAAAAAAACGGCTAAAAGAAATTTTTATAATGTTGAAAACTTCACAAAGTTGTTAATACACGTCAACTGACACCTTAATGATGCAAATATTATATCTGGTTCGTGATGATATAGTGAATGATAAAAATGACCTTGAAAATCATGATGACTTTTAATGATTTTTTATTTTTAATTTATTTTTTTACGTAATCATGAGAAAAAGTTTTCATGACGTTTTTGCGAGCATTGTTTGGAGTAAATAAATTTTATAAACATTGATTACTAAGACTTGACAATAAGGTTAAAAATTTATTGTTTTTGAAAAAAAAACCTAATTTTTTGCCCTTTTTTTAAAACATTTGAAAACCGCTGCAAGAATTATTTTGAAAATTTGATAAAATCACACAAACGTCAATACGCGTCGATTGACATCTTGTTTAAAAAAATCGTATGTTTGGTTCGCGAGATATAGCGCATGACAGAAATGACCTTCAAACGGGCAAAACAGCAAACCCCCCCCGACCGAAGCTTTCCAAAAACTAATCAGCTCTTAATATTGCAAAGACGCTTCGATTGACATGTCAACCAAGTCGATAGGATTTTGTTTACGTGAGTTATGCTCATAGAAAAAACTGTCCACGAACGTACAGACGTACGTACGTACGTACACACACACACACACATACGTCTCCCTTTCTAAAAACACTTTATATATACTCTATAGACCTCAAAACGTAAAGCAAAGTTGAAAATTTCAATTTCGATTTTCGAGGCGATTACAAGAACTTCCCATATACTGGGAAGTTAATTATATTGATATTATCTTATAAAATTCCTGCTGTTAATATCTTATATTTTTATACGTTTTTAAACAGCATTTATTAAAAAAACAAACAGATTGAAATTTATTTTCTTACTATCCTTATTTTGTGTTGTATATCCACTTATCTTATTTCATGTTTTTAATGTCAAAAAAATGTCTCGACCTTTTTGGTAAGTCGTCTTGAGCACTGTATCCATTACAAGTTTCATGGAGTTCGAAATAATCGTATGGAAACTTTCTGAGAATTCACGTGCAAACAATATAATCTACATACAAGCATATCTTGAACAAAACACATTATGTATCATACATTTGCCAAAGACAAATATGTACTTTAGATATCGATCCTCCATCGTTCTTGCTATTTGTATTGAAAGCTCTCAAACGAACCTATTATTTTTTCATAAAATGATACCTTCGGGGATTCATTTTTCAGTGTTCTATCGACAAAGATTACATATACATACATATGCGAAAATACGTACATGTTATAAATAAACTCTACTTTGAATTGAGTACTAAACGTTGGATAATGAGGGTTCGTTTTGGGGATTTTAATCCTCCGTGAATTTATATTTTAAGCAATTTTGTTGGTTTAATGCCGCAGAAAGTAAAGTTAAATGTAATCATTTCAAAACCGAAAAATTAAAGATAATTAAATTTTATAAGCAATCAAATCTGCACCAACTAGGATGAGATATAAATGGTTCCATCAATTGGTACTTAATTTGGAGTAAAAAAAAAAGATGAAGATGATTTGAATACATTGAAAAAAATAGAAACTGAATAAATATCTAAAATTATCCACTTCCTCTAAAGGCCGGTCCAGATGCTCCGTTTTGCACAACCTTTTGTCTGTGCAGTCTTAAGACGGAATGAAAACGTTGCAATTTTTAGAGCGTCCACATGGTGCAGAGATATCTGTATATCTCGCACAGTTTCAGTGATATCGTCACAGAGGTACTACTCTGTTCAATTTTGGCATACTATCTTGTTAAGAAAAATAATACCGTCTACATGCGCCGATTTGTCCGCACAGTTCAAGGAAATCTATGCTCTCTGGCTCAGTTATCGCTGCAACCATACAGTTTTCGCACCCATTTCAAAACTGCGCAATTTTCCTATCTATACGCAACGTTTTCTCTGAAACGTTTTGAACTGTGCAGGCAAAAGGTTGTGCAAAACGGAGCGTCTGGACCGGCCTTAACAATAGGAAATGTACGTGTTTAGTGATCAAAAACATCAATACTCTTGTGTGTTTCATCGCTGTTAAGTATTTGGTTGTCATTGGCTAAATGCCAATTCAATTAAATGACAGTTGGTATCATAGCAATTGCAACATGTCAAGTAAACTAAATATATTCTGATGTTCACATCTTTGACTTTTAATACTGGAAAATTGAACTAATCCAGCCAATTTATCGATAGTGGTAAAAAATGTAGAATCACCAACTGTTGTCAAAAAATCAATGGGTTCAAATACGATTAAAATGTTTGAAGTTGAAGTTCTATTACTAATGACGAGCAAACTACATCCCTTGCAAAATTAGTAAATAAGTAGAGTACTTAACACTAATAAATTTAATCGCTGGGGAAGACCGAACGATTACGGTCGAAAATCGATTACGAATCCAAATAAAGATACACAAAATTAAAAGGAAGTATTTCTTTTATGAAAGAACAACACGTATTATTTTGTGAAGATGAAATCAATTACTAATAAAGACGAACAAGAATCTAGAAACAAAAACACGATTATCAGAAACAATCTTAGCTTCACCATGTACAATGTTCCTTGACGTGTCTTCATTTTTGTTATTGATTTTCCGGAAGTCAGTATTAGAGTTTAAATTTTAAGTTCGTAGTTTAATACCGGATGAATGATCGTTACTCACATTCTCAACTTATTTTCCTTGTAAATTTTGTTGTAATTAATAATAAAGAAAACTAGACACTATACTTTCCTTGCCATTAAATAGATCTCCAGTTTGAATTCGTCCAATTACTCACCAATTTGTTAACATTTTCAATGTTAAAGTTGTCAATTATCATTTTCTGACTGATTAGCGCGGTTGTTATTGTTTTGGTCACGGGTTTGGTCTTCTTTCCATTGACTTTAAACCCGACTTCTTTATAGCGTATTTTCATTCCCATTACACTACATAGTTTTGCATCGTTCGTGATTTTGACCATTATCGGGTTCAAAATCACGTATTTTTTCAAACATTTCCAAATCACCTTCAGAACGTAATTTGCACAAAACCACGAAGCAAGGTTGTAATTAATGTTGCAATATGTAATAGATGTTGATGGTTGAATTCACCACCCAATTTGACAAAATATGTCAAGGAAATGCAGTGCTCCTAACAAAAGTTAAGGAGAGAGTCAGAGAGAGAGAGAATAATTCAGTCAGGTGCCATACAAATTTGCTCCGGCTGGGTTCTGGTAATGTGCAGAGGTTTATACAAAACGTGTGCGCTGAGTGACTTCCGACGGGTAAAATATTTTTGGTTAGAATTTCTGACAATGTATTTGGCATGTTTTCGTTCGTTAGAGATTTACCTCGAGGGCTAAATTGAAGAGTATTTTAGCGAGGCCATTATTTTGTTTTGAGTGCAAGGCGTTTTAAAAGTCTGAATTGAGATTTTAAAAAATGTACTTGTCAATATTTTTCAAATTCAACAATGATCTGATATATGTACATATTCTCATCACCAGCAACAGCAAGAGTTGTATGCATTTTTTTCAAACCATCAGTATTGTTATTGGCAAAGCTAAACCTACTTAATTACGGAGTGGTAGATTTTTCTAGGGACCATGAAAGATGGAGCCGATGGCACAAATCAAATTTACAAATAACACAAATGCTTGGAGGACTAAAATTTCTCAGGTTTGCCAGATTTGCAACTCGGCAGAAACATTCGTTAAAGTTAATTAACTGGTTTGAAATTCAAGTCAAGAAATGCATTACAAACTTTTGAAAATTGATAAGTTTTCTCTTGAGCTAATTTTCCATTCTAACGTACTCTTATTCTTTCAATGTAATAGAAATCAGCTTGCCAAGTTTCAGCAATGTTTTGTTGGACTTCTTCAATGTAACTACCAATTCGTGGCTGCGCAGCTGAATTCATGATTGCGTCTCGGTTTTTTATGTTCCTTTCCACTAGTCATCTGAAAAGTGCTAGGATAATTTTATAATATCTAGTAATCGTGGCAATCTATTTAAAATTCGAAATCACGGTGATAAATCAAAGGTATCCTTATATTTTTCTAGCGATTGCATCATTTGAGGAAACTTGCACAAGTGATATCTTCTTGACACTTTGCTGTACATTTTCATTTTCTGAATCGCTTTTGAGAATACACTTTTCAAAATGTTTTATTTCAAAGTTGTTTAGAAGTTCCAGTCACCCTATTTGTTGGATTTTTTTTAGGTAAACTCGAAATGACCGTAACCGTCATGTACTTGTTGTTACTTTTTTCATTGACCAGATCAATATGATCATATATGTAGATCGGACTATAGACTTGAAGATATAGAATCAAATTTTGGATAGTTTTTATTTTATAGATATACTAACTAGTAAATAAGCTTCATTGAAAACGTTAAGTCATCATAGAGATTCCCATGCCAAAATCTTAAAATATACCAATCAAATGCCCCCCTCCTCCCAAATTATGTTAAATCCTTTGATATGACATTGAAATGAGATTTCATGACTCAATTTAAAAAAAGTTTCTGAAAGTACTGAAAATCGCTGTAATCACTCACATTCCTTTTTTTGCAATATGCAATGCAGTCTCAATACGGTTGGCTGACAATCGTACAAAGTACACAGTTGACACCTGTCGGCTCGCACAAAAGGACGTTGCTGACCCTATATCGTTTGATCCCATCTCTCATTTCAACTTCATATCTCCAGCAACACACGCAGCAGCTGGGAAAATCCAACGATATTGCTATGCAATATTTGAAGGGGTGCAGTAAGGTGCCCGCAAGGATACCAATCTGCGTATATAATATTGACAAATACGATTAAAATGTACCCGTTTTCAAAAGTTGAGCAATCATACGCGTCAATACCTCCGATGGGAGACGACTGAAAAATGACTATACGTTATGGTTTCATGTCTCGTGAGAAACACGACACCTGCCTGCCTTCTACGGTTGGAAAAGTTGTTTTTTCGTTCCATATTCTCACATTCAGAAAATGCATGTCAGTCGATTTTCAAGAGAAACAACCCACGGCTTGTTTTGTTTGTGCGACCCTTGAGGTCCACACGTACAACATCCCAGTAATATTTACATGAATATTAAAAATATTAAACACAAGCCTTTTCTACGTTATTTGTTATTTTCATATCGATGCTTGAAGGACAAAACAGCGCTAGCAAAAATGAATGCAGTTTTTGTTATTACGACAACTGAAGAGATTTTGTCGCGTGATGGCCATTTTGGATAGTTACGGTCAAAACTGCTAGCACTTAGGAATTTGTTTTTTTTTCACGATTTTACATCAATGAAATTAATAATTATTTCTTATTTTCTGTTTATTTTGAGAAACATTGATTATGCAGTCAAAAATAGGTTCCATTGCCAGTTAAAAAGTAATATATATGTATTACAAATGATGACGGAAGTAACTGAAATTTTACGAATACTAAAGAACAAAACTCCTAAATACTACAATTTTTTATTTGATGAAAGCTTTTCAAAGCATATGATCTCAAAAAGTATTGACTACAAAACATTTTACCATTCAAAACGTTGATTACCACAATTGCAAATTTGAATTGATTTGTATTGGTTTTCAAAATTTAAGCAGCTTTTTTATTAAAGTTAAAACACGGTTCTGTGAAGACTATTAAAAACTTTCGCAAATTATGCAAATAATAATAAACTTTGATTGACTTTACAACAATGTCTTTAGAATAAGAGATTTAAGGTATACAAATTCGTATGAACCCTTTTTACATGGTGACTTTGAATGATTTTTTTTATTTTTAATTCAATTTGTTTTGAAATCATGAGAAAATATTTTGCTAGTCTCTACAGAAATTGATAAAAGTTTATAAATTTTATAAACATTTATTATCACGATGTTAATTTTATTAATTATTAACTAATTTTTTTATGAAAACAACACTAATTTTCAATATTTTTTTATTAAATTAAAAAAATAGCTGTAAAGATTTTTTTTTAAAATTTAAAAACATCATTAAAATGTTAATACGCGTTGATTGACTTCTTAATGATGCAAAGATTATATCTGGTTCTCGAGATATAATGATTGACATAATTGACCATGAAGGACATGATGACTTTTAATGATTTTTTATTTTTAATTTAGTTTTTTTTGTAATCATAAAAAAAAATTTGGTGTTTTTTTACGACAAGTATTTGGAGTATATAAATTTTATAAATATTGATTACGGCCACTTGAAAATAGAGTTAAAAATTTGATGTTTTTGAAAAAAACTACAATTTTTTACACTTTTTTTTAAAAAAATTCAAAAAACGGCTCCAACGATTTTTTAAAAATTTGATAGAATTACGAAAATTTTAATACGTGTCGATTGACACCTTAATAAAGCACATCGTACGTTTGGTTCAGGAGATAAAGCGCATGACAATTTAGACCTTCAAGGGGTGAAAACAGGAAACCTCCCCACCCGAAGTGTCCCAAAAACTAATCAGCTCTTAAGATTGCAAAGACGATTCGATTGACACCTTAACGAAGTCGATATGACTTTGTTTACGTGAGTTATGCTCGTAGAAAAACTGTCCGCGAACGCACGTACGTACGTACGTACATACACACACACATACATACATACTTCTTTCTAAAAACACTTAAAATATACTCGTAAGACCTCAAAACGTAAAGATATGTCGAAAATTTCAATTTCGATTTTCGAGGCGATTACAAGAACTTCCCATATACTGGGAAGCTAATAAAACTGTGATCAAAATCATTAGTTTTATTGGATGGCTTGTCCTTGTTATGATAATTTGAGTTTATCATAACCTTGAAATAAAAATCTACGATTGAGTTTGTGTTGCGCTTTTCCATTAGCTCATTAATCAAGAAAGAATTTTTTTTCGAATGTTTTGATAATATTTTGAACTCTTTCATTAACACAGACATTTCTACAGATCGTTGGAGACGTTTTCTATCAATTAACTTCAAACGGTCCAAAATTTCAATACTCTCTCTTGTTCAGGATTCACAAGGAATAAATGGCTTTCGGTCGTTCTCTTAATTTTATTGTTAACGTTCTCACAAATATAGTCAGGCATAATACTCTTCACATAAAATTAATCGAAAGTTAAACTCTCTGGCTGGCTATAAATTACACATTTTCCGAAAAAAATACAACCATTTCAATAAATTTTCACCACATTCACCCGACGAAACTGATAAATTCTACACGCCACCAACAATTGGATGGGAAACTGAAAGAAAAACACCGAACGGCAATCGTTAAAAAAATTTGCTGCTGTCAAATAAACAAGAGAAAAGCTAAACTAACAAAGGAAGAAAACTTGTGAAAAGTTAAAGAAAGAGTGAACCGGGTAGAAAGTAGGAAAGGCAAAGGCATTGGAAAAAGTAAAGACGGAGCAAAATGTCTTTCTCTGAGACTCTTATTGTTTGTTCAGGCTCTGATTTATTCCACCTATGAGGGCTTAAATGGATTTCTGTTGAAATTTTCGGGAGCTCTTTTTAATGCCCGCACCATGTAGGAAGTGTGGATGCAGGCATTGGTCGCTTCCCAATTATTTTCTTCCAATTTATACCATAGATGAATTCTTTTGAAACATGCATTGAAAAACAGTGGGTTATTTTCATATACATCCATAGGATACATCGTGGACATAGAAGGAAAACTCGCTTACTCCATGAACCAAGTTTCAAGATCATTAGATTTCAATTTACAACTCTCATCCAAACATTTTTCTTTTCTGGAGTTAGCGGAAAAAGGTGCTCCATCATAATGTGAAAGGCATTTTTTGGGGTTGTGACCAGGTATCCCTAAAAACCACACAAACATCATATTGAAGCCAACAGTTCGTGTTGGGCCGAAGCTCGAGTTAGCAGGTTTCTTTCTTCGCCCACGATATGCTGGATATACTTTATTTAGCGTAACACTCTATACCTAAATAGAAATTTATTAACTAAATTAACTGAAAAATTTGAAGGTGAATATCTCAGTTTATGTGAATTTAGTGAAAAACCAGTCGGGAACATTGAAACATTGGGTGCCTAGACTATCACAAATTCAACTTGATATACCATTTTTTTATCTAATTCTATCGATATCATGCAGCGTCCTCCTGAAATTGTCGCTCTTCTTGTCACTTTTTTACCCTGATAGAAAATTGCTCCCCATTGTGTTATCGAAAACGCTCCCCATTATGGTCGGTGTGTGATTGACATCCAATGATACCAAGCTGAAGTACCCATAAGTGGACGAGGAAGCGAAACAACCAAACAAACACCCTCGAATAATACATCAACCAGACACCATCGTGTCTTATTCTCAGATATAGACATTGCCTGGAAGGTGAACGTTTGTATCTGAGTGAGACATCGGCGACACCTATACCGATTACAACGGACTTTGTCGGGATAAGACGTCCATGTCAATTACCAGGATTCCCTTCGTCTTATCCACTTGATGGGCTCACTAATCACCACTTATACATATTGGAAGCGGCAAAAGACAGGGGGGACTTTATGAAATTTGGCCAAGTCGTCAATCCGATAGACAACGAGATCCCTTAATCCCAGGCGCTGTTGGCGAGAGGATAGACTTTAAGACTGTTTTCTTACTTCAAACAGACAATAATGGAACTTGTTAAGGTTTAGAGTTAAGATAATGTTAAACTGCGAGTTGGGTATAATTTATCACACGCTGGAGGTGATTGCGCGATCTTGCCTTATTTTAAATATACTACGGATGCGTAATAAATAGCAGTGTCAAAACAGTTCAATTCATTCCACATTTGGTTTTCGATTTTCTGACCTTCATCTATATTGCCGAACTAGCATAAAATGTCGTACCTGCAATTTATTAAATATTTACCTTAACCTTTCTAATAAGTCATTTTTATTTGCTTTGCGGTTCAAATAAAAGTAGAGCGTTCAACTTCGGAAATATTAATAAATCTGTTCAATAGCTTAGATTTTACTTCATTTTCAAAGTACCAAATTTGGTATTTGTATGTTAGATTATCTTATCAATAAAGATTTTGTTTTCTTATCGAACATTGCAGATATTGATTTGGAGAGAGAGAGATAGAGGGCCAATGGGAAATAGAAAACTTTAGTGGATGATTGCAGCCTAACTAGAGTAATGTGACTTTTAAGTAAGGAATTTGCTGAAACAATTATATAAGTTATACTAATGCTCACTAGAAATCATTGAAGTGCAGTATTAGGCCTACAGATTTTAGACGCCATTTGTTTTTGTGCTATTGTGGTTATCAACAATATTTTATACTGCAACATCATTCCAGATGTGGAAATATAATATTTTGCTTATCTCTTTGCCCGCACAAGCAATAAAAGGAGTCAAAATCAGAAACTCAAAAACCGAAAATAAAATCAAAAAACATTTTTTTGTTGCCCGGAACTTAGTTCTGGCGTCAAAATGTTTCACAATCAGTTGACATGAGTACTGAATGTTTATTTCACTTCCTTCTATGTTCAACAGTTAACAATCAGCTTCTAAGATAATTCTGTAACAGCTAACTTTCAAGTAAGATTAGTTCTTTAAAACAGAAAACAGCAAGTGGCTTTTTAAGATTATGTACTATCAAACTAAATTTGAAGTTATGAGGAAAGTAAAAAGTTTTGTATTTTTTAAGATACCATCAGACTATCAACGATATATTTTGAAATAATAAGATTCAAATTCGGAGCAAACATGATTCCAATAAAGATATGCATGGGTCAAAAAGACAAAGGAAATGGGAGTTGAATGGGAAGGAAATTTTCCATACATGGGTAAGTTCCCGAAAACGAAGCATTCAAGACAAACTAAGAACAGAATAGCACCAAACATTTTTCAGCATTGCAAATAGCAGAAAATATAATACATATTCTATATAAATATAACATAGTTGGTAAAAAATTATGCCGTAAGTCGAAACACACACCATTACGATATTTTCAGAGTTTTCGTAAGAACTTCTGAATATGTCAAGCAATCAATAACAATGTCTCACTGTCCCAACGAGTAAATGAAGGAAGAAAATTAGGTAAGGTAGGATTTTGTATTTCCGGCAGCGGCCATGGCTCATGTCACTGTAAATAACTGATGTTTTTTGCAATCTACCAGTGATGAGAGCTGCGATTCTACCTTAAGACCCTGGTGGCATACATTACCAGTAAATTCGAAATTTTCATAACGTAAAATGAAATTCATTGAAAGAACAAACAAATACTTAATCTCTCAATTATCACGATTTTACACTTCAAAGATGTTGAAAGGATTTTGATCTTTACATAAGGAGCTACATAACGTTGAAATGACATACATTAATTCGATGATTCCAATAATAATATGCAAAGGGAATCCTATAAAATAAGTTTTTGAACATATCTCCACATGGAAACCGGCAAACGTCGAGTTTAAGTGGTCAACAATTGAGTATCGGAAAATTGGAAAGGAGCGCTTAAGAATTGTTTAATGTCATGTTGGAAACACGTTTCCAAACTTTAAATATGAAATCGTGTTTTTTAAATGGGTGGGCGGTACGACTCAAGCAATTTTTATCTTATTGACCTCAATTTTAATTGTAGATATTTAATCTGGAGCGATATCTACACAAGATTCCTGCAATATTTTTTATGGTCAAATAAAAGTCGAGTTTTTAGCGAAATTTTCATTTCTTTTTTTCAAACTGGCGTGGCTTTTCGAAAAAAACTCAAATAATATACATATATTCTTGTGTGCCACTCTAAAAACATCTAATGTAAATAGCGTGACAAAAATTTATTTCCTTCAAGATATTGTTTACAAAATTTTATGTTGCCCACCATGGACCTCCTCCGAAAAGGTGTTTACGTTAGATCTGCTGCCACGCCGAAATTTTGTATTTTGAAACTAGGAAAAATTGCTCTGTGCAGCTGATAATATATAATAATTATCCTAGAACTATTTTTGTGTGCTTTCTTTCTAGGAAAAAGATTTTTTTTTCAGAAATGAGCCTTAGATTCAACAATTTTGTTGATCATACATGCCTTTCGTATCCTTGAGTTTTTACTAAGTACTCTCATACGTTTATAGTCATTTATTTCTGCCTGTTTAGCGGTACATTACTGTTTTTCACCCATCCTCGGATACTGATCGTAAAGCTAACCACCACGTCATACATACTTAGATAATATGAATGAATGTATGAAGCAAATATATACACAATTCTATTTATATTTTAAATTTTACTACCAGTGCATACTCTTTGTTGAGCAACTTTTCATGTTTCAAGTCATTGCTACCAGCTTTATTACCGTCAATTATATAATAATCCACCTGACTGCCTAGGTTATCATATTACTGAAAGATAACACGTTTTCCAGAACTAAAATTTTATTTTATATCAATTATATCTTAACTTGTGAAGGATTGAACATAGTGTGTATTTCTGAGAAGCAGACGTCCTAGCGAGAGATGGCACTGAGCTTTAGACAAATACACTAATATCATAGATCGACTGTCCTCTATCTTTAAAAAAGCTAGGATTCAAGCAGCACATAGGCTGCAAACACCAGGCAAACTTGGCACGCACTGAGCTTCAAACGCACGAAGTAGATCCTCAATATGACCTTTGGAACATTAAATTTTATCATATCGGTACCAACGGGGCAATGTCTGATTGGCAGACATGGATGTTCCCTTCAACGGTTTCATTTGGAGCTACAGATCAGAAGAAGAAGAAACGGTGCAACATTTTCTGCGCTAATGTTATTCAGGAAACGAATGCAAACTTCAGCATCGCCCTTCCTAGCCTCATGGAAGTAGCTAATTTAAATATAAGCTGCAAAGCCAGCTTCATAAGCGAACTTAAATGGTTTTCATCATCCCATAGCTAGTTTCAAGTACCGTCCCAATATTCTTTTGGTATCACAGTTGACCTGTCGTGGCTTAAATGAGCCATCTCTTGAAAAAGAGAGCTGCCACCACAACCAACTAACCTTGTATATCCGCCAAAAACAAGAAAACGAGCAATTGTTTAGGTCCAACATTCGTGAAGCGCGACATTTAAGTTTGCTATGATTATCTTTTCAGTTTCTCCATAGTACTTGTTTAAACTAATTGAAATTTGAGTATTGCATTAGTCTGTATTCTGATGCAATTGAAGTAAATAAAATTTTCAGAATGACTTCAATATATGTACGTTTCAATTAAAAACAAATTTTCTCGTTATCTCATTTCCAATTTCGTTTCAACTTTTTTGATACAGTATGAACTAATTTCCTGTAGTTTTTAGTGCTGATTCTTTTTTGTCTTTTTTAAAGTGATAAGTCTTGCAAATTGTTTTATAAACCAAAAAACAATTCAAAGCAAGAACATCTCCTATCTAAGGAAGTTAAAAAAAATTCTTAGCTATAGGTAAATATAGTATAAGTATATATAATATAAGTAAAGTAATAAGTCACAGTATTAAAGGTAATTATAAAATAATGTTTTCAGTCTTATGTATGCAAATACTTGCAATATTTTTGCTATGAAATCCTATTGCAAAATTTTAATTAAATCGAGTATAACTTTGCCCTGACTAGTATTTTTTACATTAATTCATCGTTTTTATTCAAACTTATTAGCTCAAGCAAGTTATAAGAACATTTCAAACAATTAAATGTACCGTCTTTACTTTAGATACATAAAATAACAAGCCGCGAGGTGCGACCCTTGAGGTCCACACGGTCAACTTCCCAGTAATATCTAGATAAACATTAAAAATATTAAACACGATATTAATTTTGAAAATAATACTACTTTAAGTAATAACAATGAGAGGTATTCATAGCAGTGACAGGAATGAGTTAATATGAATCATATCGTCTACGGGAGGGTCCATTGATTACGTAAGGTTTTTGGTCGATGAGGACAGATTGAATATTCACGCGGATCAATCGGTGGGGGCCTTTTTGGTCTTGAAAAATTTTGTATATGCAGTCAAAAGTAGGTTCAATTGCATGTAAAAAGTAAAATGTATTTCAACTGATGATGGTTATTGAAATCTTACGATGACTAAAGAATGAATCTACTAAAAACTACAATTTTTTATTCGATGAAAGCTTTTCAAAGCATATGATCTTGCAAAGTATTGACTACAAAACATTTTACCATTCATAGCGTTGATACAAATTTAAGCATATTTTTTAATTAAAAGACTAAATCTGCTCAAATTATGCAAATATTTTAAAACTTTGCTTGAATTTACAACAATTTTGTTAGAATAAAAGATATAAAGTAACATCATTCGTATGAACCCTTTTTACAAGGTAACTGAATAATTTTTTATTTTTAATTTAGTTTTTCTTCATTATCATGGAAAAAAGTTTTGCCGGTTTCTCTTCAAAAACTGATAAGAATGTATAAATTTTATAAACTGGTATCACTGTGCTGTGCAAATCAGGTAAAAAATTAATTTTTTATGAAAAAATCCTAATTTTTCGCATTTTCTTTTATTAAATTAAAAAAAACGGCTGAAACGAATTTCTATCATGTTAAAAACTTCAAAAAGATGTTAATACACGACAACTGACATCTTAATGATGCAAATATTAGAGTAACTTCGGGCACACCATAAGCTTTTTTGGAAATAAATTACAAGATTTATGAGATCAAACTGTCTTTATTGATTAAATCAGTTCTTTGAACTTAATAATAATCAACAATTATAATTTGAAGATAAATAACATCGAAACAAAGCTTTAATAAACTTTTTTTAAACTTAAGTAATTCATTAAAATTCAAAGATGGTAGGGCCATATTGGCCACAATTGAAGTGAGCTATATTGTCCACCATAACAAATAAAATCAAAAACTAAAAAAATTAACCTTGCATTACTTTGCAGAACAAAATTCGCAGAAGAAAACATCGGTTTCCACTCCTGAGCATTCTTCGTGAGCCCATAACTTACAACATAGGCATTGAATCCATGGTTCGCCTTTGTTATCCGTAGAATAAAGACCCTCACAATACAGACCCTTTGCATCCGAAACATTGCTCCTATCAGGACTTTCGTCAGAACTTTCGGCGTACAAAGGTTCATTTTCTTCCTCCGAGCTAGACATTTGTACCTCCTTATATTTTAACTTGGTCTTTTTGCCCTTCCTTTTTCCTTTTTTGGCTTTTTTCATATTTTTTTCGATTTGGTCTTGTTTCTTTTTTAATGAGTCTAGCAATTCTTTTTTGTACGGGGATTAAGTAAGTAACATCGACTTCGCTGCTCTTCTGCCTCGGTTAGTAGCTTTCCTAGGTGCTATTTCTGGTATCGATTGGAATGGCGTTATGAAGCTATGATTTCTTGAAGTTGATGGCTGTAGCAACGTCGCAATGGGAACTGCAATTTTTTCAAAACTTCCAGGTGGAACTTTGTTCTGGTTTCTTAAAACCGAGGTAGCATCATTAGCTGTCGCATTACTCATATTAAGTTCACTTATGGAAGGTGTTACGTCAAAAGATCCATTTTCTATTGGTCACCTGCCTAGTGAGCCATAATGGTCGCAGGCACGTTTTTGATTAAAAAAAAATCTAACCTAAAAAGTAGTGAATAATGTGCTTCTAAAATGTTACCATACTATATACCAATAGTTAACTTATAACACTGTGTACTACTAATACAAAAAACAAAGATTATTTGACTGAATTGAATGAGTAAAACTTACCAAAAAAATAACATCAAATTCGATAATTTTCGGTCGTCGCGAGCTCTGAACACACGCGCACTCGTTGGAGCACAGGGTTCGAATGAGGGGGTCGGGGGAATGGCCGCGAGAATATAGTGAATACAAACGCCACCAGTGTTCGTTAGTTTCGGAGAAAATAATGTAGGCCATATTGGCCGACTAGGCCATAATACCCGAAACTACTCTATATCTGGTTCGTGAGATATAGTGAATGATACAAATTACCTTGAATTTCATGATGACTTTTAATGATTTTTTATTTTTCATTTACTTTGTTAGGCAATCATGGGAATAAGTTTTGATGGTGTTTCTACAAACATTGTTTGGAGTATGTAAATTTTATAAACATTGTCTACCACATTTTGCAAATCAGGTTAAAAATTTATTGTTTATGAAAAAAACCTAATTTTTTGCACTTTTTTTTCTTCAATTGAAAAACGGCGGCAACGATTTTTTAAAAAATGCGACAGATTTACAAAAATATTAATATGCGGTCATTGACACCTAAATAATGCAAATCCTTCGTTTGGTACGTGAGATATACCGCATGACAGAAATGACCGTGAAGATCATGATGACTGTTAATGACTTTTTATTTTTTATTTGATTTTTTTCGTAGTCATGAGAAAAAATTTTGATGGCATTTTTAAAAAATTTATTTGGAGCATATAAATTATATAAAGACTGATTACTTGGACTTGACCATGAGGTTAAAAATTTATTGTTTTTGAAAAAAATCACAATTTTTTTGCATTTTTTTTTTTAAATTAGAAAACTACTCCAAAGATTTTTTTAAAGTTTGATAAATTCACACAAATGTTAATACGCATCGATTGACACCTGTAACATGCAAATCGTATGTTTGGTTCGCGAGATATAACGGATGACAGAAATGACCTTCAAAGGGTCAAAACAACAAACCCCCCCCCCCCCCGGCCGAAGTATCCCAAAAACTAATCAGCTCTTAAAATTGCAAAGACGCTTCGATTGACACCTTAACGAAGTCGATACAACTTTGTTTACGTGAGTTATGCTCGTAGAAAAAAGTATCCACGAACGTACACACACACACACATACATCTCCCTTTCTAAAAACACTTAATACATACTCTATAGACCTCAAAACGTAAAGAAATGTTCAAAATTTCAATTTCGATTTTCGAGGTGATTACAAGAACTTTCCATATACTGGGAAGTTAATAATAATCAAAGCGTTCAAATGTTTAGATATTTGACGTTATTAAAATTTTGACTGGGCCTTAGTTGCTTTGATTTATATTACCACTTAACATTGAAAATTAACACAATTAAACAAATTGTTCAGTACGAGTCAAATAGTTGAACTAGAAATCGTATTGTGATACGGATCCTAAAATGATGTTAACATAATTTCCGAGACATGTTTTTTTTTATTTTGATGGTATGAATAGAATATAAGAATAGAATATTTAATCAAAAAATAAGGTTTGAAGAAAAGCAAACCACAATTTCAATTAATATATTCATAAAAATGAATCATGGTCCGACAACCACATTAATATGAATTCGAATTTTACATTGCTGAAAAAATGGACAAAATATTTATCCACACATGGAATGCTATCACCATTTGGTAGCGTTCAATTACAATTAAATGATGAGCATGTGCAATTATACTCGTATATATGGTTGCTCATACCAAAATAGAAAATGGTTCAATGTATAAATGGTTCTAAATTATGGAATTTACTGAAATTTTCATTTTTTTGCCTGTAATAATAATACACACGTATAGATACGAGTTTGAAAAACATTGTATTGCATTGGAAATATCCAATGGAATTGAAAATATTTAGAGAAAATAGGGATGTTAAACAATGTATAAATTTCGTAATGAAATTCATTTTTCATTTATGTTCAATTCAATAGAATACATATTCAACATTGCTTGGTTCTGAATTGCTTTTTTAAATTAAAAATTATGATTAGGCTAGCATTTCGGTCTACATAGATAGCGAGTTCCGATTCTGGACAATAATGTTTATTTATATTTGTAAGTTCTATGTAACATTTTTACGTTTATTAATTTTAGTCAACCAAATGGAAAAATATTTCTAGGACACATGTCACGAAAATTCAAATACAGTTATTTACTCGCTGCCAGGGAGGCACATCCACTTTTGTAAATATTCTTCTTTTTCGTTCGATTTTTGATTTTTCCATTTGAATTTATGTTTTTCAGTGTTCAGTTTCGATTTTTAATTTTTTTTTCATAATTACACATTTTATAATATAATTAAAAATACTACCAAAAATAATAAACAGTTGCATTATGATATATTTAAAAATCATACAATCAATCAAAAAATATTGAATTCAAAGTTGAATCCCCATACTTTAACTTCTGTGCTTTAATTTGAGTGAAGCTTATACAACTACCTTCAAACCACGTACACCACTAAACAACCATCACTGACATCTAATTAATTTCAGTATCACAACCTTCAGCAATAAGATGTTCCACGAAGATCGAATACACCCTACCAAACAACCCTTCAATTGATGGCACCGTAAAATTTGTTACGGTTTCAATATCTTCATGACAAAAGTGGTTAATTCAGCTCAAGGTTCCATATGGCAACTGCTTCGCTATAGTTTTCACAGCCTCTCTAAAGATGGACGAAAATGTGTGTGCATGTATTTGGTCAAATTGAGAAAACTGGGAAAGGTTATGTTTCCAGAGCTTATATACATATAAGAATAAAAGATAGTTCGCACATGGCTGTTTATCAGTGGCCAAATTTAATTTAGTTCTGAGGTCATTTACAGCAAACCCATCTGTTGACGGTTGACCAACAAATTCATTCTCGTAAGGACATTATTTATGCCTTCTTTCATTTTGATATAGGAATGAGGAGAATAGTCCAGGGACGCAGAAACTTCATTAAGATCACGTTGATTTTGGCCTAGTTATCAGTATCTTGTTAGGATAGCTGGTTTTAGAAATTTATTGGTTCATGTCTAGAGCTCAGATATATCGTGAAAAACATATATGTCTATTTGAAACTTTATTGTTTTTTGATGTCAATTAAAGACCTCACGAGCCATAATTAATTCTTGGAAAATGCAGTTCTATATTATTCAGCTAATTTTAACTATAACTGACATCTCCTTGAGTTAAACTATCACCATTGCCATTCGAATCCACTCATAGTGATGGAAATAATCTCCATTTGAAATGACTATGTATAACTTTCTGCGAACTATTATTGACCAAATCACGATGTCATCAAATTTCGCGTAACATATTCAAACGTTGGTCGTAGTGGAGGTAGTACTCCTTCATACGAAAGTCCATCCTTCATTTTTCAATATGTTCGTCCTTGTGTTTGTCTTTCAAGGATGTTTCTATCGATGGATCGAAACTCTGTGTTTGAAGTTCTCATTAGAGCCTTCACAATTGTTTGCGTACTCATTGTCTACTTTCTTGTTTGCACAAGACGTATGCTAGTCCTTCAATACTTACTACATTCACTATCCTACGTCCTCCATCCCATTCTTTGCCAAGGATGTGCTGGCGAAAGGCTCACAAAGTCTTAGCGTCAGTGCCACTGATGCCTGGGACAATTCCCTTTCTGTAAGGAAGTTTGTTGGACAGCCTGACATTATTGCGCAGACTGGCATATCCGGAAATAATTGGCTTGCCACGATTCATCGGTTTTTTCCATTAATTTGGCTGTAATTAAGGTGATGGTAGAAAATAAACCGCAAACTGAACACACATTCGATGAGAACAACAATGAATTCCGCAATATTGAACAACAAACAAAACGATGATTACATTGTAATATCAAATAAAACTTTCAGTTAAACAACGTTTGCGAATAAACTATTAATATGTTTTTTGTTGTGATGAGGTTGAACTTTTTCGAAATATATGCAAACATTAACATTTTAGTGAGGATCAGTTTGACATTTTTTGATGTTATTTAAAAATACGTGCTGCTACTGCCTAAAAAAGATATGAATTACAATGTTGATTTTTACATAATTATCCGAAAGTCTCATATTATTGCTGTAAAAAGCATTTAAATTGAGTTTCATGCATGTTTTTTTGCATCGCCTGTGACCCGATTTGCAAAAATGGTTAACATTATAGTTTTCCTAACAAGATTTTAGAATTAGTTGCTATCTAAAATTGAGATTTATTGCTAACATTTTCGACCGGGCTATGAAAAAAGTATTAAATTTCACAGTGTAAACTACTATACACATAAAATGATTGGTTTCTTTTTCTGAAATTCAATTCCCAACAGCGTTTATATAAATAAATATGAATCATCTCTTAAGTTATTATTTCAAAAACTGCTCAAAATAACTATTTACAACTAGAAACAAAGTTCTAAATTTCTACCAAAAACTTTGCCCTAGTTTTCTAATTAAAATTAAAACCCTGTGAAAACTATTTAAAATCTGCTAAAATTTTGCTAATATGATAAAACTTACATTTAATTTACATACAACGAAGTCTTTAGAATAAAAGATGTAAAGTGATATCATTCGTATGAACCATTTTTACATGGTAATTTTGAATAATTTTTTTATTTTTTATTTAGTTTTTTCCAGGGTCATGAAATTTGTTTGCTGGTTTCTCTTCAAAAACTGATAGAAGGAATTTTATAAACATTTATTACTGAGCTGTGCAAATCAGGTTAAAAATTTATTTATTATGAAAAAATCCCTATTTTTTCGCATTTTTTTAATAAATTAAAAAAACGGCTGGAACGATTTTCTTACAAACTTTAAAACATCCCACAAATGGTAATTCACGTCGATTGATACCTTAAGGACGCAAAAATCGTGAGATATAGTGAATGATAAAAATGACCTTGAACATCATTATGACTTTTAATAATTTTTTTATTTTTAATTTAATTTTTTACGTAATCATAAGAAAAAGGTTTGCTGGTTTTTTTGCAAAAGTTGTTTGGAGTATATAAATTTTATAAATACGGATTGCCAGGACCGGCTCAAGCTATTTTGGCGCCCTGTGCAAAAGTGCAACTTTGCGCCCCCAAGCCAAATAATAGTCGTTTCCACGTAATCCATGAGATAGACTTTTTTACGCGCTTTTTTTAATGAGGTATCCTCGGTAGGCCTATTCCTCAGATTAAATTTGCAAAACCACAGAAAGTTCATTTAAAAATCTTTAAATTAAAAATAGCTCAAAAAGAAACTAAGAACTAAACAAATTGCACTTTTCTGGCCTTTTGCTTCGCAAACTCTGCAATCAAATGGTCATATTCTAATGTTTCTACCAACTTTTTTTCTATTGACAAAATAGCTAAACCTACCAGTCAATCTTGAGTCATTGTAGTCTTCAAATAATTTTTAATTAATTTTAGTTTCGGAAAGCTACGTTCGCCTGACGCGACTGTAATTGGTAACGTATTAAGCACTTTCAAGGCGATGACAGAATTTGGAAATGCTTGATCTAAATGTGGTTGATAAATGTAATTCAATACATCCAAGGGTGAACTACCAGGTTTAACGAACGTAGACAACATCATTAATTCTTGGTACAACTCTTCTCCATTTAAATCTTTTGAGTCAATAAATGTTAAAGCATTTTCTAGGTTTTTACATAGGATATTAAAATTATCTTATAAAGCCGCTTCATGGATATCATACAAGAAACAAAAAATACTATTATGATTTCGGAGCTGCTCAATTCCTCACTACTAGAGCTTATAGCTTGGTCTAATATTTTAAAGTAAAAGTTAACTTTTTCTGCATTTCAGGATCTAATAAAACTTCAACAGATTCGTTTGAACAAAAAGATTTATGACGGCGAGAGCGCAGAGGAGAAGACTGGGGAAAATTTGGTGATATATCTAATTCCAAAGCAATCAATTTAGCTTTAAGAAGTTACTGATTAAATACCTGATCTTTTCGCATTTCCACTAAGGACTTGCACGTCTGATCTAATATTGAAACGCTGGCTGACAAATTTACGCGTTGACCTTGCAAATATTTGCTAGCTATATTTTTTTTTTCTAAAATATCGTACCTACATACATATGAGCACGTTACAAATGAACTTATAATCTAAAATCTTATTCCCTAATTACTCAGCATGAACTTTTACCTCAGGATTTCCAGCTTCTGAAATTCTGATAAATGCTTCATATATTCCCCCTATATTATTTTTCAATGGCTTAAGGGCATCTATTCTGCTTTCCCATCTAGATTCAGAAAGTGGTTTCAGGGTCAAATTGGGTACATTTTGCTTATAAATATCCCATCGGTTTGTAGAACTCGACACAAACACATACAAATTATGTACTATATCAAAGAATTTCACAGCGTCTCACGAACATCGGGCTGAATCATTCACTACTAAATTTAACGTATGAGAAATACATGGTACAAAAAATGCCCTAGGTTCAAGAGTTTTTATCCAATTCTGCATTCTAGATTGCTTTCCTTTCATATTGGATTCGTTGTCGTAGCCTTGACCTCGACAGGTACTGATAGGAATATTCAAATTTGTCAATTCCTGTAAAACTAATGTGGTTAAGCCTCCACCAGTCTTATCTGTACATTCAAAAAACCCTAAGAAAGGCTTACTAATTGTAAAAATGCTATTTTCATTATTCTCCATATGGCTTTTATCAGGGGTTGTATCTACGATTATAGAATAGTATTTTGCATTATTACTCATATTAACTATTTTATTTTTAACTGAAGAAGCCATTAAATTAATTAATTCATTTTGTATATTTTTACTAAGGTATTATTTTCACATACGTACTTTACAACTCATATCCCATAATTCCTATTTCTGCCCTACACGGTGCAAGTTTTCATTTCTGCACGGTTTGCGCCCATCCACACCCATAGAAACGAAAATCAATCGTTCTTTCTTCCATGCAAACTATATAGGCAGCCCGTGCACGATACGAATTCTGTACACCAGCCAGTGCTAGCGGCGGCGGCCGCCCGGAGTGCCTGATCAATGCGTTGAATACGTGTGTATCTACATTAGTCTTTACATACATATGTGTATAGCTGGAGCCATTGATGTCCGAGTGTATGAACTGTGTGCGAGATTTGGGATTGCTCGATCGTGGCAGAATGAATTTAACACCTTATGGTGAGGGATAGAATTTGGCGCAACACTCTGAATAAAACACCATAGTTTCGCAACCGCAACAAATGTGTTAATTGCACTAAATAATATTTTAATAGGATTTTTGTAAGCTACTTTCATCTTATTGATGCAATATGCAGCTAAAATTATCAGTAAGTCTAGATAAAAGGTATTCCATTTTATCAGTTTAGGGTTTTAGCGCCCTTCTTAAATGGCGCCCTGTGCAATTGCACATCTTGCACATATGAAAGGACCGGCCCTGCGGATTGCTATATTTTGCAAATCAGGTTGAAAATTTATTATTTATGGAAAACCTAATTTTTGCACTTTTTTTTATTAAATTAAAAAACAGCTCCGACGATTTCTTTAAAAATTTTATGAAATAACACAAATGCTAATACGCGTCGATTGACACCTTGATGAACTGCAAAGGGTCAAAACAACAACCCCCCCCCCGGACCGAAGTATTCCAAAAACTAAACACCTCTTAAGATTGCAAAGACGCTTCGACTGACTTTTCTACGAAGTCGATACGACTTTGTTTACGTGAGTTATGCTCGTAGAAAAAACTGTCCACGAACGGGAGATGAATGTGTGTCTGTGTATGTACGTACGTACGTACGTAGGCATGTATATACGTACGTACATACGTACCTTTACACACACACATATTCATCTCCCGTTCTAAAAACACTTAATATATACTCTATAAACCTCAAAACGTAAAGAAATGTTGAAAATTTCAATTTCGATTTTCGAGGCGATTACAAGAACTTCCCATATACTGGGAAGTTAATAAAAACTTACTAATTGATAAGCGACGCTAAAACATTTGAAGGGTTTTTTCTGAAAATGGAGAGGGGATGTATGTTGGGGTCTAATATTTTAGTGATCGAATATCCATAACGTCTGCTACTTATGTACAAAATTTCTTCCCGATCTGAGAGGACGAAGTCGTGCCTCCTACTTTTTATATGGTTCCACTTAAAATGCAGTGATGACATTGGAAAATCATACACAAGGAAGTTGCAGATACAGAATGCATTGACCATATACGGCTCTCGAATTATATTCTTTTGAACAAGCATATTTTGAAAACCATTAATAAGAATAAACAAATTATTCTGAAATTTAATAGTGAGACATTTTTAAAAATGTCTATAGTGACCGACGTATAGTACATTCACCATTGTCAGGAAGTTTTGAACCAGTTAGATTTTCATTTGTTTAAAGTGATAAATTTTCTTGGCTGAGATCATTAAAAATAGACATGCATGATTTTAAAAATTAATCAAAACAGTTTCAATTGAAGTGCTGAAAAAACTTATAAATTCATTCAAATTTGGCATACATGGGCATCAAGTTTTCTGAAACAACTGTGATGCGAAAATGAAACATACCATTCTTGGTTACCATATTCTTTGGTAGGATTTTCCGGATAAATATTCTTGACAAAGCATTTAAAATGGATTTGTTATCGTTATACCTGGAAATATGTATAAACTCACAGTCGGTATCTGTTCACTTGTGCACCTCTGCAGTGGGTTTATATTTTGTTCTTAGGAATTTTAGGATTCTTGTCAAAATTGTAAATGTATTCTTAGTCTTCAGTTTTACACGACTTGATCATAGTTCTTTTTATTTATAGAAAATATCTCGTGATGGTGAATTGACGACAGTAGAAAAGCAGAGAATTTTCGACGACAACATTTTAGGCTAGAAAGGAACGAGAGCTAATCAGTCGCAACGATTAACATAAACTTTTTTCTGCTTTGAAAAAGAAAAAGACCGAAAGCAACAAGCGATCAAATAAAAATAAAAATCTAAGTTATAAAAGTTTAAAAAGTCATAAAAATTTCCTACGCAATTAAAACGACACGTTTTGAAGCAAGTAGCATTAATAGGTGATTTGTCAATCCAAATTGTGTAGAGATTCAATTCGCAGTGCTCATCGCATTTCGTGTGAATGTGGCGCAACGATTTCAGTAACCTTGCTTGAACGTCGTAAAGTGAATCGGTCGTTATTTTCGAAAACGCACTAATAAAACACAACCATTTGGATAAAGTCATATTTAGTAACATGGAAAAGTTTAATTTGAATGGGATAGCAGGTTTAAAATAATATTGACATGAATCGCGACCTACAATAAAATGATTTCGGTACGTGCTCAGGGCTCGGTGATAATGACATAGTTTTGAAAATATTTGGTATGAGGACGGAGCCGTATTTATAAACCAAAGAATCAAAGCCGAGACGTAAAAAGTTGCAGTCTCATATTTTCTAGCGCTTCATTAGGATATTCAACATGAAAATTGGGGAGAGTATCCTACATTTCAACAAGACAACGCACCGACGTACAGTGTGACTTCCAAGGTTTTTGCACAATAGTGTTCATAATTTAGATTGGCCGACTTTTAGCCAGGACTTAACATAATAGGACATTTTTGATGTATCATCTGCAGAGGAATTTACGGTCCGCAGAGAGCTAAAGGTACATCTGTGGATGAGCTGGAACCGCGTATCAAAAATTTATAGAATTCCATTTCGAATTCAAGCTACGGTTAGTTGATCGAAAACATGCCTAAAAGGGATATCGAGGTGATCAAGTTTCACAAAGTAGACTTATTAGAAGTCACATCTCGCATTCCGTTCATACTAATTTCCCACATGGATCAAATAATTAATTGCATAAACTTTATTCTAGTTGCTTGAGTACGAAAAACTTATTACGTTTGCATTTAGTATGTAAGGCTGTCATCTTTTTATTTCATTTATTCGCAAATTTTCAAAATATAAACCTAACAATGAAAAACCTTGAGATTATAGTACTTGCAGCACGGTCTGTTTCTTAGCCAAGCTTGGAATCCCAAACTGAATCGTCAATAGTGGAAAACAGTAATCTGAGTACTGGAAACTCTAAGCCTTAACAACCATCAAATTCCTAGCTTCTAATTGTTTTGGTGACAAATTTGTTCTTGTATTTCATATTTCCATTAGTAATCAATTCAGCATGCATGAAACATACAACCGCTAAAAAATAGCTTCAGGCATCAAGTATTTGTGTTTCTTATCTTGTTTGACCTAGAAAGGTTTATTAAGCTTTTTTCTAGTACTGCTTTTCTCAAAATAATAATAATACTTTTAAACTCGTCCACAGCGTTTGGAAACGACGTGTGAACAAATTTTAAGCTTTTAATGACTCTCCTTACTAAAAAAGCCAGCAAATTGTTTCACACTGACTATAGTTTGATTTCATATTAAAATTTTCGCATCAAAACAAGATGGCATCGACCGGCTAGTAACTTTCAATAATATAATAAATAAGCTCTCATCCACATAGCCAATTTACTATCCCTGTGCTTCTGTTTAATAATTACCAATAGTTAATTAATTTCATAAATAATTATTTTTGTACATTAATTAAAAATTATTTGCTCCAATTTTACATTAAATATTAACTTCAATTTTTTTACGGTTCAAAAAATTAGAAAGTTTTTGTATCTTCATTATTTTTTTATTTTATTAAATAAAAGCACACGTACCATCCATGTCAATGGTGGTCCGTGTCACTTTTGATTTGGGTGAAAGTGAAATTTATTTCGACCCCAATGTTCCTTGATTTTTATCGGCTTATGCCTCGACTTACAAAAACCAACAGCAATCTGAAAACATACTCTAGATAGTACTAACCTGTTGCATGAAAATATCTTCAAACATTCATTTCCAAATATTACGGTATGGTTGATAATACAACCCTTTCTCCGAAACTATTTTATAGCCCTTTAAACTTTAAATATAAAATAAAATTCATACAATTTTTTTCATTTTCATTTTTATTACTTGATAAATAATTTATCCAATGTTTTTAAATAATTACAATGTGACACTTTCGTTTCCTTATAATATCCATACAGTTTTCATTCTCCTCTTAATATTAATTTTTATTCAAAATAAAGGTTTTCGAATCAAAGTTGAAAACTTTTTAAATTCACATAAACTGCAAACCAAAGAAAGGTAAACAAAATAAAATATGTTTTAAAATAAAATAAAACAAATAAAATTAAATTACAACATAGCATAACATGCATATCAAAGCAATGAACTTTCGGGAAGTCAATAATAAATTGTGGAATTAAATTCATACAATCGTGATGAGTTTTATTAAAAATAAATAAACCGTACAATTTCTTATAACTTTTTTCGATTTTTCACTTTTTCGATTTCGGGGTATTTTTCTGTTGAAATATTTCACATATAAGTGTAATTTTCCATAGCGCAGCATATCTAATATCTAATAGAACTCCAAATTGTTTTACTTCTTCTTTTCATTAAACATCGCAACGAGTGGCAATTAATTTTTTTTTAATTATGAAATGTTTAAATTAATTTTTAATGTTTCGTTTTGTGTCAGTCTATTCTCATATCCGAAGAATATTACCAAGAAATAATTTCGTGTCACGTATCTATTTCTTTAATTTCTTCCAATGTATTAATCTAGTGGTTCTTCGACTGGTGTTTTCTGAAATTAGCAGTATTCCAAGTAATTCAATTCTAAATTACAAAAAAATTGCGAGACACTACGATTTGAGCTATTTACAATTTTGTTTATTTATAAGTACAAATCAGACACTTACTGTGTTGTCAATTAAAATATGTTTAGAATTAATTAGTCTTTGCAACTTTTTTCTCTCAATAGATTTCTTGCGTTCAGTTTGAAAATATTTTAAAACGCAAACAGCAATCAAAATTGTAAAATATTAAATGAAAACTGAATAATTTTTGGTGATTTTTCTTATACGCTTTATAGTGTTCGTTGAAAATCTGCACTACTTAAAAATCCTTTATTTAGATATTGTAATATACATTCAAGATGCTTTTCAAAATTTTTATGTTTCCTTCGACTAACATTTTCTGAAACTGCATCTTTTTTGTTATTTATTGTAGAAAACTTTATAAAATCGGCTTAAGTGTAAACTCAAAACGATGAATCTTGTGCTGACAATAAATCATTTAAAACTATAAAAAATGTAGATTGGTACTCTTCAGCAACAACATTTCATATACAAAATACATAACATTCCTTGGAGTGCGTTTGAGTCCAAGTAAAAAATTAGTCAAAATTGTAAAAAGTTTTTTGATAATTATATTATTTATTTATTATATATCAAATAAATTAGACGGAGCTATTGTTTATGAGTAACAAGAAATAAAATGCATTTCGCTGTGGTTTCTTTCTCTTTTGGAATATTGTTCTCTTCTTGTGATGTAAGTGTTAACACGTCTGTACTTTATTTCAATTCAAGGTTAATTGCTTATAAATGGATCATGCTTGTTTGGATATATGTTTTTACCCTTATCGATTGCTAAGTAAATTTGGCTTAGAATACTTATTATTTGTATGGAGAATTTACAATTTTATTAGGAACTCAAAATAAAATTTATTATTTTTGTCTTAAACAGATTTATGCCGTGTTTGGCTGCTACTACAAAACGGCTGAACTACAATATAATCATATATTTTTTTTAATTCTTTTAATGTATTTTATATACCTGTAGTTTATTGCTTGGATTGGATTTCGTTCTGGAAAGAATAAAACACATAAATTATTATAAGATTATCAAATTGAATAATGTCTTTCATAATTTCTCAAATTCAAGAGGCAGAGAACGGAATGATATCAATTTATTTATTGATTTATGATTAACTTCAAATTCAATTTAACGACTTTGTAAACCACCATTTGAGTACAAAACCTAATAACAAATGAAAATCAAAAAGTCAAATTGTTTGGATTAGAATTGAAAACAAAATTATATCAGTTTTGATATCCCAAAGCCTTTCAAGGTTTAAAAAATGACAACAATAGGATTTGTATAGTTAGACCTAATAGTTAAAAAGAAACATCAGCATGTCATCAATGTCCATAATATGTAGATAGTAACGACCATAATAACACCTAAGACTTAGGCTTGACTCAACTACATATGTTGTTCATGATAGTTAAGTTCAAGAGTTGATTTCTTATGGTTATCAGATTGAAATATGTTTCCATAACAGAAACCTGTTATTTAAAACTCGAGGTTTCCTTAGTGTCGATTTAAAATCGAAAGTAAAAAATACTCGCTTTTCAAGACACTAGACCTAAAGATCTTCACGAAAATAAGCAACTTTCTATGTTAACTAAAAGTTTACAAATAAACTATCATAATGATGCAGCTTTTGCTTGGCTGGATGAATAAATTTTGCCACTATTTTGACTCAATTATTCAACAAACCGTCCAGATTTCTATTTCACATCGACATCATATTTGATATACTTATGTACAAATGGAGGCTGACACATTTTAGGTGAGCTAGTAAGTTGCAGAACTACATAAGCAGCACCTACCTTGAAAACAAATGGCTCAACATGTGACTCGTGCGGTGATCCTCCACTTTGATAGCCAGGACTAGGTGATTCTGCATTCTCGGGAACTGGTGTAATGTTTGCATAGTTGACGGAGCAGGTAAGCAAACCTCGTAGTTGAGACGGTGGGTTATTGTGTAATTTAAGCGTCTCCCCGCCACTTTGCGTCAATGCCATCAGGGATCGATCGATGTTCTGATACTCTTTGCCTGATCGAGGTCTAAGAGTCGCGGTCGCTTGGCGAAGAAGTCTAAATTGAACAGAAAGATGGAAACGATTACAGGAATTTGATAAAGTGGGAATTTAACAAAAGTCGCTTAGAGATTGTTAATGACAATTTTACCTTAAATTCTCAGGTGCATCTGATGAGCTATGGCTGGACAACGACAATGTCTCAATATAATCGGACATATCTGAAGTGCCACTGCTGGTACTCCTCGAGTCAATATAAGGTGGCCCAGTCATAGAGCTTCCTTCACAAGGACTAGCAAAACCACGTCCCTTTGGTGGACAGATTGGAACTTCAGCTTCAGCGGATGTACTTTTGCCAGTTATTTCCACCTTTTGGAATTGGAACGAGATCTCGCGAAGTGGATCAAACGATTTTGATCTTCTTGGCAACGTGGCATGATTGCAGACTGACGAGGGTTGCACATGTTTCTGATGTCGTCGTGCTGACATCGATGTCGTCAGAGGTAATTCAAACTCATGGAAGTCACCCACGCGATGTCTTAATGAGCCGGTCGATACGCCTGAATCGTTTGAACTGGACGAATCACGATTTTGTGCTTTACAAGGAACACTCGCAGATCTTCTGATATGGACAGATTGAGAGTTTTGACTTTGAGATGTTGATGTCACTGAGGATTCATCCTCAGTTTCACCAACCTTTGCGCAGCATACTTCCTCAACGAAATTCTCCATTTCTTGATGCAAGCAAGGAGAAGACGATCGACGTCCATTTACTTGTGTCAAGGAAGACTTTCTCAGTGTCTCAGAGCTATCGAATTCTTCAGCATCTTCGAGGAACCGCGAAGAGTCAGCTGATGAAGACCTTTTTCGTACTGGAAGCCGCTTATCTAGTGCCGGTAAAAGATCACTACTGTTCATAATATGCTTCCTATTGTATGGACTACTTCCTGTTCGGTGCAAAAGCATCATTGCACTTCCTGACACTCGGCTTTGGTCTTGTCGCTTTCTACTTCTGTCCACAGTCGGTCCATTTAAGCTGGGATTACTTGCTGATTTTTCGCCTATGATTCGTTTGATGATCTCACTCTTTGAAGGAATTGGTGGCGCTCCTGAAGAGTTATTGGCATTGGGTGGAGCCGGTGACATTGGAAGGTAGCCGGGATATTTTACACTTGACTCGTTTAGCTCCATATCTAAGGTGAGGTACTCCTTCGGAGTCGTTTGGCTTTCCTCCGCCAATGGCAGTGCTGTGTGTTTGTGTGATTTTTCTAAAGTATTGGTTTTTGACTCTGGTGTTTTGGCACTTGCATGTCCACACTTTCTACAAAAGCTTGCATCTTCACACCTGCGGAGTTCTTCTAGCTCTTGAGCTGTGATGCCAGCACGTTGCAGCATCTCTTTTGAATTTTCATAGTTTTCTAATGATTGAGCAAAATCTAAGTTTGTATAATTCGCTGAATTTGAATCAGTCTTAATGTAATGTGCGTTTCCTCCTTCCTTAATTTGAAGACTTGGCTCTGGTAACATATGCCCAGGATCCAAGTTAATATAATTCGATGAGCTTGTTTCTGAGTCATCATCTTTCGAGCATTCACAAATCCTTTCAGCACGACGGTTGGCTTTTTTAGAGAGATCCACTGTTGCGTAGATAGCTAGTTTCCCACTAGGCTGCATCACAGGCATTTTCCCTTCCCCGCTAAGCTTAACACGATTTATTGGTATTCCAGTGTTTTCTACTCCATTGCCACGCCTACAGTAGGGAAGTGAAATAAAATTATCTGCCCAGGACATCACTCGGTTGCAGGCACAGTCATTTCGTGGAATGTCCATACAGGGCTTAGGCTGGCTCTGCTCCGGCGTGACTAAACATCCACACATCTTGCCTATTGTGGCAGGTGTGTCGTAGTTTCCATAGTTGTCAGGACTCTGAGTTTTGTTGCTGTTCATATCATCGACCAAATACTCCTGGAAATTTTTTGGTGTGTCATAGTTATCTGCTGGCATATTCTCGAACTGAATCGAGGTTTTAGGAATGTCGTAGTTCTCGTACGGACCAACGGATGCTGCAGGCTGTGTTGTTATACAATTGGCATGCGTGTGAACTGGGTTGATCATTGGCAACGGTTTCGGGAGTTTCCCATTGTGCTTCGAAGATTTGAGCGTAGAACAGGATGAGTGCTGTCCATGACTTTGACATGTTGAGTGAGCTTTGCAAGAATTCGATGCTGGAATTGACTCGTAGCATAAGTCATGATAGACTGCATTGGTAGTTGTACAGCTCATTCTCGGAACGGAGTATTCAGATCCTCCACTACTTCCATAGCCACCACTGCTTCCGTGAGAAGAGCATATCGACATGCGATCCATACCCACTGAGATAGTTTTTGCGGTAACATTTGCCTGGTTATTTTGCTCGGTCAGAATTGTCCAAAGAGGTGGATGATTTGCACTTGGGGTAGCATTTCCTGTTGCCGTTGAGCTACGCGACATTGATGGGGCTCCTAGTTTTGATATGCAGCTCATGCACCTTTCTATCGTAGCTTTGGAGTTTCTGTCGAGAAAAAATCAAAAATAAATTTATGCGAGTACTGTTATTCAAAAAACCATGGTTTAACGGAGATTATACATAATTTTTCATCAAGTTAGTTTTTCTGTTAATGTCATGCTCGTTGAAATATTGACTTTTTTAACTATATCATACAAGACTTAAAGATTTCATTCGATGTGAAGGTAATTTGTTAGAAAGCAAATTACCTTTGGAAGATTTCGCCGTCGTTAAAACTATCATGACACTCTGAAACAGATGTCGTATCACCACAGCCATAGTCCATATCCCGGGACTCTTGCGATGGCCAGTACGGTGTCCGAGAACCACAAGTGCATGTCGAGTCCTCCATGTGGCAGGAGTAGCCATCGTCAACAAAGTCCATCGGTCGAGGTGAAACTATTTTCCTAGGACTATCTATTGCTGCACATCGAAATCAAGCAGGAGAGAGAATAGCGAAAATTTCGTCATTAGTGCTGACCGGTGCCCATTAATTGATCCTTAAATTCTAATTACTTGCTAATTTCCTCGCCACCTGACGTTTTTTGGTGGATAATTTTGCTTGTGATGCCAGCTTAAGCGTTTGAGTAATTTCGTCGCCTTGATCTGTGACAAAGACATAAAGTCCTTCACCTTTGCCACACCTTGAGCCACTTTCGAAGCAAAATCGATTATCCACAACCCCATAACGTCTGCAAGGAGTGACTCATAAGATGGATAATTTAATCAAATTACATACGAATATAAGACAAGTTGGAGTGGATATGCTGATACTTGCAGCATTTATTGTGTAAACGTACCTTAAGTAAGCAATGTTCCACAGGCCAACAAGTTTAGGTGGCACACCCGTTGTCAAGCAAAAGCGATGATCCTGAATGTGCATCCTAGACGGTCCTGTTTGCATTTTCGATTTGGATGGAGCAGATGATACCAACACCAAGTACTGTATGTCATCTCCTAAATGATTTGATATTTTCACCTAGGGAAGAGACCATTGAAGCTAAAAAAGATATGTACTGAGGATTGAAAATAATAAACTTTTAATTTTTCTGATTTGACCAGCCACATGGTTTCTGACTGTCAACAGCATGATAAGTCATTCAAATTATATATTTATTTTTTGATTTTTTTGAAAAGGCACAATGAGCTTTTCCAAAGAGTTTTCGGTGGACATACTTCAAAATAGTTCTTGACACATACTCAGCATCAAGGGACCAAGAAAGCTTAACACCAACAAATACTCACCTGCCATTGCATTAGCCTCTCCCTTGTATCGAACGCCAGCACAACAATAACATCTTGACATATAATTGCAATTGTGTTGGATTCCTTGTCCAATGTGAATCCTGTTTCCACGCCGAGAAAATGTTGCAGGGAAAGTGATGCTTTCGTCTGTCCTTGCTTGTATCGATCCCTAGAGTCCCGATACAGTTGTAAATGAAGACAATCTGCACAAGCGGATCCATGCCGACAACCATAACATAGTACATGTAACAAAAGGATAAAGAGGATATAAGTTGGGTTTTAGTTTCTGTTCGTAGTATTATTTTATTAGATTTTGAGGATAATATGGGTTCAAGTAGATACACAAATACGTAATGCCTGCAATTGTCTTTACAACGTAGTGAAGAGTGGTTAACCCAGTTCTTAGATGATTTCTGTACTGCTTCGGGAAATGCCATTTGTTTCAGCAGAAAATATGAAAGTAAGAAGTACATGTAAGTGATATTCATGGAGTGCAAACAGAAATAAGCTTTTGTTTCATGGGCAAAACCGTATCTGTTTGCTTCTTGCATTATAAGTTCTAGAAATAATTTTATGGGAGAGGTTTTCCCAAGAACAGTGTTTTAGATACTTACGTTCATGGGATATTATTCAGGAATCTTGCACATTTTTGTTTCTGTACATATTTCTTTGGTTTACTTTTAGGAAATAATTGCAATAATCTTGTTTATTATTTTAAGACATTAAGATTTACAATATTCAAACTTTTCAGATATTTTTTACACAATGGATAAGCTGTATATGTTTGTTTCATTTTCACCAAACCATATAACAGAGCACCGATATGTTGATATTATAAAAGTGTGGTTTTGAAACACTGACGGCAGCCTCATATTTTATTTAATTTCTGTACTAGTAATTAAATCAAACGTCAAGCTACTAATCTACGGCTATGGCATTTCAATCCGGTTTCTTTTAAATTACACTTCACATCTCTTTAGGATAATTTGTGTTCGAAATTTGTTTACTTAAATTATATATATTCATAAATTATTAAAAAGCCTTGATGTTACAACATTAACAAAGGTGCATCAGCTAAGTTTGTGTATTCATTAAATGAGTATAGCGTATGATACGTCTCATAGATAGATTATCATCTTGCCTAATCGCATTACCTTGTCAATATTGTTTTGAAGAAAAATCATTCTTCTAACTGAAAACACTCCAAAGTTCAGCCGGCGATGAATACAGGTTGCAAAACGCGTACAGGCTGTGCCTGGAGTCCTGTACACTGAGCTTCTCGTGTTTAATTAATTTAATAATGCTTAGTTTTCCAATAACAATACCTCAACATACAAGAGCTACACCGGCACGAAATCAGGATTAGTCGATTAAGAACTCCTTTCAAATAGAATACTAAAATCTGAAAGGTACAAGCAGGGTTGCATGTAATGATATTTAACTGGGTGTGCTTTGTGAACTGCTGAGCCAAACGCTAATCTTGAATCCATCAACGGCACGTTTTACTTGTACGGAAGGAGGTGAATAAAAAATTCAAGGCAGCCACTGTTACGTGTTAATGCTTTCTCCATTAGGGGTATGTTAGTCGGTTCATGTTAAAAGGATGTACATGATTGTACCTGGAGCGATGTCGTTCGTTTCCCTTGCTGAAGACGTCTGTTCTAATTTACGTACGCATGGTGTATCTCATATATGCAGTGTAGACTACTAATCATCTTTTCGATCCCAATTAACTGTGTGCTTGGAAATTGGAAAAATCTTAATCTTTTTTCTTTAGTTGGGCCAACAAACGCAGTGGCATTGCTTTTAGGGAGCATAGTCATGTCCTAAGTGTTTCTATTCAAATAAAATTAATATGGATGTAAAAGAGAAAACTAAAAATGGGATTGTAACTGCTACAAATTAATAAAATAAGGTCTTCAAATAAAGAAACCCGATAAAACTGCGCTGAAATTTCTTTAATATCGAATCTTTTTCACAAAATTGTTTATAAAATATTATCAGTTTCAACTTTTTCTTAAAACGGTAACTCTTCCACACGAAAAACTCCCCACAAAAATAGGGAATCCGCCTTACAAGCCGATTTCGAAGTTCACTAGAAAGAATCTTGTAGAACGCACGTGACAAGTCTAAGCTCTGGTGACAGTTGATTTATCTTCTACCCGGCATAATTAATTATCCTGTCCGTTCGGTTTAACTCCTCTTACTTTGTTTTTTTTTTGCCTTGCTACGAAATAAACTTACTAGGCACTTTGTCTAGTACGATAAATTTTTCTGGCGCTGAGGATCTAGAATCTCATTAATTCTTTTGGTTATAAGCCTTTGGAATTTCGGTTGGTATAATGTCCTTTGTGCTAAAAGCAGGTAGTCCACAGCTGAAACATTGACCCTAGTTATTTTGTTCTAATTGTATTGATTGAATTACGACCATAATCTTTGTCCAATGAAATTAATTGAAAATATAGGAGAGAAATAACTGTTTTAAGGATTCCAGAGGCTTATGGTTGTTCTACGAAATTTTTTGCATCATAAATAAAATGTCGAAATATGACTAATTCGATTTTTAACTTAGGGGACAAAAAATATATACAAAATGTCGCGTCTAACAGAACACATTTTCAAAAGAATTTTTGATGATCTAAAGTCAAAGCATCTGCTTCATGTTTCAAGATCATTCATATTATAGTTTTCTTGGATTCCTATGGGAGCGTCCAGTAATTATTAATGTTAATATTAATGTTTTATATTACCCCTCATTTCCTTAGAAACACGAAATTTTTGGTATTCCATTTTTGGTTTCACTACAAGTTATTCTTAAATAATAAATGCATGGCTTGATATAGTGGAAAATTTTTCAATAAACCAGTCCGAAGTTTTCAAAAATACAATAATTGAGGACTTTTTCCAGAATTTTTATAAATTTTCATGTTAAGGATAAATGTTCAACTGAACGGATCTCGACAAGTGCAACAGGATAAAGCCTATTTGGAACCAAAACTAAAAATATATTAATAAACTTTAACAAGTTTCGAAATTTTGCTTATAGTGACAAAAATGTTTGTAGTCTAAGTGACTATTTATACATCGACGCTTGAAAGAAAAAAATGCAAAGGCAAGTAAAACTTTTGTCGAAATAGAAATTTAAGAGTCATTAGCTTCCCAAGAAGCGTTTGTAATCGGTCCAAAAATCCAAATTAAAATTTTCGACATACATTTACGTTTTGAGTATATTTAAAACCTTTTTGGGGAAAAAGCCTTTAGCTCTCAAAAGACAAATTGTATCGACTTCTCTCAGTAGTTAGCCGAAACGTACTCGTACGAGCTCATTAAATTTAGGTAAGCTTCAGTGTGGCAGTTTATTCTGGCCCTGGCACACTCATAGTAATTTATATTATATAATATATATCGCGAAGAAAACTCTGTATTGATATTGTTCAGGTGTCAGTCAAAGCGTCAAAGGGTTTAAATGCTTCTTGAATATTTTAGATAAATCCAGACAAATGTTATTTTTTATTTCCTCAAAAAAGTGCAGAAAATTGCGTTTTATTTTTCCAGAAACATGTGCATCTTATTTGCGTCTCCAGCAATCGATGCTTATAAACATCATAAGTTTTTATAAGTTATTATCCCGAAAATTTTCAAAGTTTTTCCTTTTTCAAGAAAAACAATAGTATAAAATTCATAAATCATTATTAGTCACTATGAATAAGTGACTAACACTACCTGCTTTCACTTATGCTAATGAAGTTATTCTTGTGTAAACCAAAGCATATTAACATATGTATGATTTGATCAGATCTTAAAAAAATCTATCTATTCAAACTTTAAAAAAAAAGTTTTTTTCAATCACATTTGTACTTGTTGCAATTAACGTTTGGATTATCAGATGTTTTAACGAAATCTTGTCAAACAAAAAATCCTAGTTTTTGACGACTGCAAAACATATTCATACAAATATAAACTAACAATAAAAGTTGGTAATGAGAAAGTGATTAATGCGAATAATATGACCTTATTTCACCTATTCTAATGACTTTGTTGTTGTATCGATCAATGCGTGTTATCCTTTCTTTGATTTGATAAAAGTGTCTGCTGTCTTTGAAGTTATGAAAAAACGTAACAATATTACACTATTTTTGTAAAACAAATTATTTTCTATAACAACTCATTCCCCTTAGTGTACTTTTTTACCTGTGGCATTGGTGATTGCAGCATTAATAGCAATAGTCCATGCTACCCAAAAAGGATGAGAGAATAATAAAATTTTGGAAAACAGCTTATTTCAAAAGGTATGTATTTTTTAGTTCGTCCCCTTAAAGGATAAATTTCAACTCATTTTGCATCGTTAAATGTTCCTGTGTGAAGTCTATTTTCTTCTTCAAATTAGTTGCTACTACTGGCGGCTTTTTCTTGGCTATCCTGCCATGTACATAGTTCGGCTTCCACAAGACGTCTTTTGACTGTTCATACCGAATTATCGCTACTTTTCCCAAAAAGGCGTCTTGAATTCTGACAGCTGATCTTTTCGGGCTTAATGTGCAAACAATTTGTCTCCTATATCTAAAAAGCCCCGGGCTTTTTTAGCTCAGGAAGTATCTTGGAAAGTTTCGCGGCTTTACACGTGTTCCAATGCTCAATAAACCATTTTTATGGAACACTCTGGACCGCTGGCAATTTGTTCATAAGATAAGCCTAACTCATGTCTACAATCTTTTGTATAACTAGAGAAGTGCAGCTCTTAGCTTTCGTTATTGAAATTAAAAGCACTTTTTAAAAGTTTGAAAATTACGTTTAAACTGCAACAAATGTAATTGGGCATTCAACATGATCATATCAACTTTGCATGACATATGTACTATTTATAGTAAATTCTAATTACGTGTCTGCTCCAAGTCTTGTTTTTTCCAGGACTTTGTTGTCTTGTCGTACTTATTGAGATAGCATCGGCGATCTATTTGCTTATTTCAGTTTTGATTGAATAGGTAAAAAAAAACATTAGCCGTTTTGATTCTGTTAGGTAATATGGAATCAACCCCAACTGAAGATCTTTGAACATTTTCACGGTTTCAAAAATATTTTTGAAAGATAATGTATGCGAAAATGCATAACATGATATATATTTAGAGCCTTCAAAATGTTATATTCAATTTATAGAAGAATTTTCGACATCACTATGAATGCGACATTTGTGCATTAATTATTTGATAAGTATGTATAGCATCAGATAAATTCATATTTTCACTAGAATCATCATAATTTTTTATGTTAACGCGTGTATCTTATAATTCTTCTGCTATCAATATGATGAATACTTGTGATAATATCGAAGAAATGTGTGGAAAGAAATAATGAAATCATATCAAACGATTTTATCTATTAACCATAAACACCCAGCAAAAGAATATCTGAGAGATACATAAATATTTCTTCATAGCGTTTTCACATCTAAACTCCTCGATTTTGTTTATCTTCTTTAACCAAATCGGAGGGGCCACGCGATGAATGTTAGACGCGATAAAATGTTGATGGCTTATGATGAGAAGAGCAAAATCCCGAACGCTTTGATCATCATTTGGTGAATTGGTTTTGGAAGTCGTTTTCGGACTTTTATTGGTCCATAATGAAGATCAGAGTCCAGGCCTTGCTCTCATAGATAACCACCGGAATGGATGGAGCTAGAAAGATGTGTTTGTTGATAAACGAATGGCAGCAGCCAAAACGCGAGGAAGCCAAAACATAATGAAAATTTTTCTATGACAATGTTGCTTCGTTCGTTTATAATTTATTTCACAAACTAAGAAAAATTATAGGCTTTGAAAATTTATGATCGGCTTAGGTGTTAACCGGAATCGGGATGAAGATCGAAAACTAGCACATCATAATTTCAAGGAATCTTCTTTTGATGTTTTATTTGGAAAGTGTAAATCAAAGACGTGGATTTGGATGCTTGAGAGAAGAAGTTTAGCCTGTTGCTATTAGATTTGTATTTGATTGAAGAAGGATAATTGAATCACATACAAGTGATGGATGATTGAATAAAATTAATTTTTAAAGTACAGCAATTTTGAAGCAGCTGGTTTTAATTTCAATAATAGGAAAAATTTGAGAGTTGAATGAAATCACCGTAAATAACAACTAAACAGAACACTGTTGTTAAATTTGTGGTCATGAATGAATTTTAGATCCTTAGATTAATTGTAAATATTTGTGTAGTATTGTATTAGTTAGTAATTCAACTGAACAGTCTTTTCTCTTTTGCACTTATAGAGATTTAAAATCTTGGACAACACGCAGAGCTCATATTTTGGCAAGCGCACTTCAACTTAGAGTCGGGAAAATAGGGCAGACCCATATTTCTTGCACAAACAATTGCATGCCAGGACGTCAGCGTGAAATTAAACACTGGAAAAAGGTCGAAGTACGAAGTGAGTTGCATTGTTATAAAAAAGGGACACTTTTTGCTCTTGTTTCTGCGCAGCCTATTGGTGAAATAACGTGAACCAGCATAGTTACTCACCGTAATCCTTGTTATTCACTTTCATCACATCCAGCACTGAAACTGAACAGCCAGCCACCTGGTCTAACTACTGTTGAACATTGAAATGGTCAAAATTTATGATCCTTGTCGATTATCTCGGCGAGGAGAGTTGAACACATTCTCTTCTAATGGTCATTTACCTTTTCTTCATGCTTACTAATATTTATGACAATTGAAGACGCTATTTTGGAAAAAAAAGATAGATGTGGTGGAATAAAGACATAGGGCAATGTTGCTGAAGAATCGATATGCTGGTTGGGATTCGCATCCGCAAAAGTACGAAAAGGGCAGACAGTGTTACGTGCTGATAATAGCCTTCGTTAGAGATTGAGTGTGCAAAACATAATTTCGGCTTACATCTGCTGACTGCAAAAAATTTCAAAACCATTCATTAAGATTCAATTGAGATAAGGCGAACATTTGATAGTTTCACCAGGTGTGCCGAAGATGAACTCGTCCGTTGAAGGGTGTTCGCTAAGTAAGTGCCTATTTAATTTTAAGATGTTGATCTGGAGTTGAAGGTTAAGGCAATTTTCAGTGTTAATTCATAATTTTTACATTTCTTATCATTATTAAAGAATTTTAAAAACTTACCCTAAAAGCGAAAACAGCTTAATTTTTAAATAAATGAACGATTCTCCATAAGTTCAAATTTTGAGAGAAAAATAAAAATTTCAAATGAAAAACATAACATAGTACAAAATCATTGCAAATTTGCTGAGATTCCATGGAGAGCAAATCACACTGCTTTGATACGTCTAAAGATATGAGAATATCCAATAATGAAACGTTAATTTCTGCATAATTTGTTAAATAGCATCAAAAAGAAAATAACGCATCGAAAAAAATATTGGCCAAAAAAGGAAGTCAATTTGTCTCATACTAAAACAAGCCAAATAAAAGGCTAACTAAGGATGGTTTCTGACGGTTAACAATGCATGGGTCGTTAGAAATTTGAAGCAATGTATGGAAAAATGTTTCAATCAGCTTTAATTAGTTTTTTTTCAGTTAAAGATTGATTCAAAACTGCAATGTATGCTAGTATATTTATTTTGGAAAAGAAAATGTTTTCCCCTGAAGAAAATGCACCATTTTGATATGGGCATTGCATGCAGCCACAATAAGAATTTTAAAACTCACATACGAGTATAAAATGACTTCAATAGAAAGCATCATAATGCATGCGGAACAAAGAAACACATTTTCAAACGTTACCATACAATGCCAAGAAAAGATGAGCAACAAATCATCAAAAATTCGTGGAATAAAGTATTTACGAAAAAGTGAGACTCTGATGATGTTCCTTCAAGGATCAAAACCTTGAAATTGTGAACTGTACAGTGCAAATCAAATTATGGATATTTCCCTTTGATAATTTCTACTTTACTTTGATTTATTAAATGAACTCTTTTCATCAGCCCAAAGAATTGCATCCATAATAAAAAAAATGCATCCTTTTCACATTTATAAGCGGTGCTCGAGGTTGAATACTAGCACACCAGCACACTAAACGTATGCTTTATTTCAAATATCATTACTTTTCATTATATTCTTTAGCCGAATAGCTGATTGCACAACTTTTTTTATTCAACAATTTTCTAGATTCAATTTATATCCCTATGATTCACAATCATTGTTCGATGATACCATGATATGTCCCTTAGTTCTGACAGCTCGTCTGTGATTGGCATTGTCACAGGCCTAGTAAATTTCATAAAAACTTCCTGGACCCCAGAAATTCATTCGCAAAATACAATCGCTCGAACTCATATTTGTAATTGCATTATATTTTATCCTACCTTTAAAGTAAGACTTATTTTTTATTAAAACAATATTACCATTTTGTATATATGTATGTAGTTCTTAAATAAAAAAAATTATTGAAAAATTTGCATATTTCAATTAAAAAATGTCAGAAGTAGAATTACTCATAAATTCATATTCGAAAAATTCCATGGACTTGAAAATTTCCTGTTAACAATGCACGAGTTGCATGGTATTTTGAAAACATTTAGTAGATTTTCAGTAGGTGCATAAGCAATTATCTATGGGTAGAAAAGGAAAGGAAACTTCTGTGGAGCTGAGAAAAATCGTTTTAAGTGAATGTGAAAATAAAAAAAAATTGAAAATAAATAAATAAATAGATTATGATAAGTATTTTGGCAATATATTATCAAAAACATGAAAGTGAAAACAGAGTTGAAAACAAATCAAGAAATGTTAAATGAATCGGACGGAAGAAACCTAAAAAATTCCAAATTGCTACAAAATTATCTAAATTTCTAAATAATTACTTGGGAAAATCTGAAAGCACTGAAACATTTCACCACGTTTTGGGAAAGAAAGTATTTAAGGGGAGAATAGTCAGGAAAAACTATTCATCAGTAAAGCGAATAAAAAACTCACTAAAAAACCAGCGCCGAAAAATTGGGACTCCTAAGTGATTTTATATTTTATCAGGATAACCACCCGAAACACGAGGCTCTTGTAACCAGCAAGTGGCTGTTATACAACTGAACGAATGTGCTTGATAGACCCCCTTAGTCCCTGGATATTAATCCAATTGCGCAGCTATGGGGCATGTTCCAGCAAAAACTGCGATCCCACACTATTTTGAATGTTCGGGAGCTTGAACAAAAGTTGGATTACGATTGAACAAATATCAAATCAATGCCAAACAGATTATCCAGGGTTATAAAGAGAAAAGGTTACCCGAAATTTTTTAGCCGAGCCTTAAAAACTAACTTTAAGATCAACTCTTTTAAAGAAGATTTATTTTACGAATATTGTAATGATAATAATGATAAAAATATTAATAATTTTTGTGCTATACTTTAATCTACATAAACTTTTTTTTAACATTAATGTTTAGAACTTAATAAAGGTAAAATATGAAACATATACATACATATATAAAGTAAAAATATAAGAATATTCAAATATTTTGGCATTCGTTTTTAAGATTTGCTATTCACGTATACAAGTGTGATTGACTGTAGATATATTTTGGCTCTATTATTTCAACTCAAGCAAAGTTTAATTAATATTTTTTTGAGACTACAAAAAAAGGAAAAATGATAAAATTTAAATCTAAACTTGTAGTACAATAAACTAAGATTTGCTGGAGAATATTCTTTATATTCGTTTTCATATATTTATTTCTGCTGTTTAGTAAGAAAAGTTTTTATTTTATACCTTGGTAACAGGGGTAACTAGAGGTTGAGAGGTTTTTTAAATTGATGGATTGATGAGGTTGAATTCATATCGAAAAATAGTTGCATAATTTATGTTTCATGAATTAGCTCTTTTCTTAATTAGTGTTGGTCTTTTTATTATGTTGAAATTCACCCATCTCCCTACATACTCCTATTATCGAATATGTTCTGTCTTGATACAAATTTGAAATGAAGCATAAATACCATCTAGAAATTTCTTGCAATTTTCAAATTTGCACCTTTTGCTTTGTAACATATTGGATGATTACAATCCCCAGTAGTGAACGTTAGATATTTTATTATAATCCAAGATCTAATTTTGGTACTATGTGTTTTTTTTTGCTGCGATACCTATTAAAGGATGTTCTTTGTCTTTTCAAAAATAAATCAAGATTTTATGGAAAGAAAAACATAGTTTTTCAGAGGTTTAGCATAACCAAGTGAACATTCTTGAGTTCTAGGCTAGCCAGAAACAAACAATCAAATTAGACATTGCTTGCCATCAAATACATACACACATCAGTGTGGAAAACCGGGAGCGTGCCTGCTTACATTACCCAAGAAACAAAATAATCGGCGACAGTGTAACTTGATCCTTTCGTCTCTTGGATTAGATTACAAACAATTTTCCCCGACCAAGTTTGGAAAGTCACTGACAACTTTTTGTGTCGCTTTTACATTCGGCGGCGCTTCGCTACCGGCTATGCATCCAAAAACATCTACAACTCGAGATACTGTTGCTCTTTTATCTAGATAAATAGATTAGTGAAATGCGTTCTGTTTGTGGTTGGGATCAAACGAAGCCGACAGAATTGGTTTTGTTTGTGTATATCGTCACATTAGTTGTGACCCACCATGAAACTTAGATATTGCGCTCGCATTGCTATCCTGTCCGGGAACTAGATGAGGATTTTTCATAACTTTGTTTTAAGTTGCTTATGCTTTGGATTGCAGATTTTCTCTTTGGATAGAATGTTTAAGTTAATATCATGAAGGGCGAGAACACCTACGCCGCATTTTGTATAATTTTTCAGCAACAGTGAAGGAATTTAGACTTTGTCTAGTGGAAGAAGAGCCTGGAAAGTTCTCATTAATTTTATTAAATACATCTTGTCCACCATGGACTCCAATAACTACCATATCACGTTAAGCCAATACATATGCTTTTAAATTAAATATGCAAGAATTCAGATAAATGGATCCGTTCAGGATAAGATTTATATTTATTGTCTCCAAAAATTTAATATAACAATCTTCTTTTGGAACATTGAATAAGATGTAAGAATGAATCATTCAAATGCAAATAATTTAAAAAATGCATCAAAAAGTTTATCATTTCAAACGATGTTCAACCTTTGTTTGTTTCATTTGCAGCTGCATGCCACGATATTGCAACAAAATCAATTATGTCTTATTGTTAATAGAAGTCGTTGCAACATGACTTTGATTCTGTCATATCAGCAATCAATAAGCACTTGCTGTTGGGTACTTGTAAAGTTTTATGCACACTTTCATTTTGTAATGTGGTCAACCACAATAACCGATGTGTTGACATGGTGAATGCATAAAGCACCGAGCATAACCAGACAATAAAAAGAACACTATTAAATGGAGCGACGATATTTGATATTTCTTATGTTGTACCTTGCAATCATGTGGTATGGGTTCTTAGTTCCTAAGAAACAAAGCATAAATAGCCGAGAAAGTATTTCTGCTAAATTTGCTCTTTAAAAACATTTGTATAAAAGTATTCGCAAAATGGAAAACAATGACCTCAAAACATCTAAGTTCAGTGTTCATGATTATTTGACCCTTCTAAGTCGTTGTTTGATAAGAGTGATAGAATTTTGGAGTGTCATGTTCGCAAGTCAAAACCTTTTTAATGCTTAATCACAGTTTTGATATTTTTCTTTATTGTTCGGCAAAAAATTTCAGTTTTTGTAGACTAGCTTATGTTTTTGACAGCTAAAAGATCTTGAGTTCTTCACAACTAGTGAAAATTACCATCTTCAAAATAGTTTCTTGTGGAGGAAGAGTTCTGACTGATTTTCAAATAATCCTCTCAACAAGGTCTGAGTTAAAGGCATGGCGATAAATAAGGTGAAACGTATAGTCTGCAATGGTTCAAAGGATAGCCTACCCTAAAAACAACGATCGATCCAAAAAAATTCCAAAGGGCCTCAATCGAAAGTGGGCGTGCTTGCACAATAACGAAACCCTCAGGGTATACTCGTACTAAGAGAACCGGGGCCTCACAGATAACTTTCCGAGAAAAGTTCTGTGTTTAATGTTTTTTTTGAGTCGCGACAAAAGTCTTAACGAAGTGATTATTCCATCCACATTTCCCGCTCGGACTCACAGTTTGAATTAATTTTTCTGGCTTGATTTAGTAATTTAACTTTCTGTCATTTTGTTAGACTTTTTGGTCCATTTTGAACGAAAAACAAGTCATATTCAATAGTTAATTTTTTTTTAAAAATATATTATTTTTATTTTCGGTTAATGGTTTTTACGCTTTTTTACACGATGCGTTGCAACGTGCCAAATGCTTCTGATAAGAAAACAAAAATGTTTATTAAGAGGATGACAAAGGATTTGTTCTAAGAAAATACCTCAAGACCCATCGTATTCCGCCGATTCTTTTCGATTCGAAATACATATATTGTTCTGCTGTTTGAGCGGGTATAGTTAATCCATCTATTTTCAAAATCCAATCAAGCCTCGAAGAAAAGCTAATAAAATCAAATTTTGTTACCATTTTTGGGTAAAGCCCAGTCAAACGGTCCTAAAAATGATGTCAACCGTGCAGGCAAATTTTTTTTGTAATGTGTGTCCAGTGAGTTTAAGATCGCGTTTTTGAGGTCACAGGCCCCATCTTCTGGACGAAATTTTAACAAAAAAAGAAACTGTACCACTCCAATAGCTGGGAGGCTGCCACAAAAAAATTGTGTTTGGCAAACTTGTGTAAGCTTAAATTTGTGCTTAACATTGATTTCATGTGATATCAACAATAAAATAGTTACACGAGAAAAGAAGGATCATTTGCACTTTTGAGCCAAATAAATGATTCGTGGAGAGGACTAGCCTTATTGATTAAAATATTTAAAAAAATTTATGCAAGGTATGTCACATGCACTTAGAACAAATAGAAACAAATAAATCTTCTCATGATTTGAATTATTCCTGTTTACGTTTGTATTTTGAGTCTATACGCATCTATTATTTTGTTTACTCTACTGGTTCTTTTCATTAGACTTAAAGCCACTTGGAATAAATCCTTTTGCGACTGTAATCATTGTGATATTCAGTCCAATATTGTCTATTTCAAATAGTCTTCAAGGAAAGACTACTGCTTGAATATGTTGAAAATTCACTGCACGTCATTGGATATAAAAGACTGAAGAATTTTTACGGTTAGTAAAAAATTAATGTTCTTTTCTTGTGTTTCCCTTTCGTTAGTTTCGTTAATTCTCACTGAAAAGTGTAAGTTTCTTTTCAAAGAAAATGCTTATGTTTGTGTTGACTTCTATATTTACTTTTGATAGTGGTTTGCATGTCGTCTCATTTTGCTTAATTTCTTAGCCACCATTGTATTCATTTCTTCACAACGAAGATAATGTAAATAAACTTGAGCATATTTTCAATAAGTCTAAGGTCTTATTCAAAATAACTAAAATATAAAATGAATGAGATAAGTCATCAAGTCTTCATTTAAATTTTGATATAGGGCGCCAATAGTTTAGGTATCATTCTGCGATTGCTTTATGTGTTTATATTTTTTTTTATTTTTACTTCCCAATTAAATCTTCATATCAAAGCATAGTATTTACTGCAATATATTTTCGCAGGCAGAAGAAATTTTTTTATAGTTTCCTATTATCATCTCGATTTGATAAATGATCACTCAACGTGAAAAAAGCACGGCATGTATTTATTCCTGAATCTTTTTATAAAACACGTGAAACATCATAAGTGCTATCATCGAAACACCTTCTCTATTTGATCATATTTCCTTTGCAAATCAAATAAATGGAAGCGATCATTACACATTGTGTCATCCGAAAAATCCTTAACGACATTTCACATTGTTTTTATGTCTTCAAATGCATGGCGCACCATTATCTTTCCTACTTCCTAAATGGATTATTGACTCGATTATTTTCATAATTCATTTTTCAAGCTACAGAGTCCCCAAACAAGGACTTAAATCGCTCAATGTGTATGTCTACCCACTTTGCCCATACTCACATTCAAATGATCGTTTATATTCCTTGATGACATCAATTTATCCCTTGAAGGCGAAACAAATCTCATAAATATTTCATGAATCATGAAAAAATCGTCGACCTTAGGCACAAGAACAGAAGTGGTCGCTGGAAAAGGAAACATTGTGCAATGTTTATTTTTTGCTTCACGACTATCCCCAGAAGGATTTGCCCCTGAACTATGTTGAATTGATGGTTCCTTGGTCACTCCTTGAAACGGGCATATGAGCACATAGGAAAGAAATATTATTATCACCATTATCATCATTATTGGGGGAAAATTTCGGTCTGTAACCATTCTTCCCATTAGAGTTGGATGCTGCAAAGGATATGAATGAGAATAGTTTTGGTTTGGTATTAATCATTCAAGATAGGAGAGGAACTTTATATTTACGCTACCAGCTAAGTGGGGATATAAACCACAAGCAATCCAATTTGAAAATGTATGTTAATATAAGCAGAGGGAGTAATTTTAAAAATCTGGGTCAAATTTTAAATATGATCGAAACATTTTGTTGAAATGAGCCTATATAGAGATTCACTCTAACTAAAAGAATTAAAGGACTCATTCACCACTATCGCTTTTAAAGTTTCTTCATTGAAGCGTCAATTTTTATTTTGTTGGACATATTATATGCTTTTTGATAGCAAAATAACTCATTAGCGCAATTAATAGAAAGCCGTCTAAAAGTTTCATTGTATCAGTTCAACATGATACATAAATTATTGTTTTAATACGTGCCATACGAACAATTAACAATATGCACTCTTATTAAACGATGCATATTTTTTCAAAAGAAATACATGTGATATTAATGTATCAGAAAAGATGCATATGGGATCGAGAAATGGATTAAGGGTAAGAAACAATACAAAGACTAAGTGTTTCAGCTCACGGGGATGCTACTAATGAGTGCCTGTCACGCCACGGTTAAATTGGGTCGACCCTAATTTGTTGGCCGTGTTTCTCTGGTCGGTTCTGGGGGTGGTGAACGTGCAGCCATTTCTTCTTCATCCTGACATCGTTCGTGCGCCCAAATAGCTTTCTGCAATTAACGAGCACTTATAATTGTCAGCGCCACTTTCGACAATGCTGTCTACGCCAGGGATGTGCGTGATGTTGGGCGTCTAGCCACAAAAAAGGCTCGAAATTGTTCCAGACGGCAAGGATGTCGTAAAAGTGTAAGTATTCGCGGTACTTATCACGCATTCCACCAGAGCATCACTGCGAGTAATTGATGAATGGTCCACCACACTACAGTCGTTTCGTGCAGGATTCTAAATTTAGAGAAAGAATCTTTTTAGTCCAATTTCTCCACATCTGTTTCAATTTTTCATATGGTCGATAGTAGACTGGGATATTTTTGAATTTGTATGCTTCATTTTCATGCATCGTTTGTCAATTCAATCGTTTGTTAAAAAAATACTCTCAAGGGAAAGGTTGCATGCGCGAGATAAGGTTGATGTTATCAGGGGGAAAATTCAATCATATCTATCGAGGTGAATGAAAAATGTTGGAACATGGCTGAACATTATTTTGATTTTTAGTTGTATACAATGAAAACTATCTGATGGCAAGATATATTACACCTAATGCGCCTGGAGAATTTTTTTCCCAATGGTATATGGCTTCAACAAAAATCTCAATTTGTGATCTACAAATCTCGATAATATAAACTTAAAATCTTTTTTTAGATTTTTTCCCTTAATTTGAGATTGCACCAATAAAAAAAAATATTGTCACATATCATACCTTCATGCTTACAAATAGATAACACACTATAAAAGATGATAGCGAAATAATTTTCAACATAGAAGGTCGCAGAAACCACAAAATTTGTAAAGAAAAAATTCCTTATTTGTACACAAGTCCACATTGTGGTTTGTACGGTTCATGGAAAATCTTTCACTACAGCATTTTAGTTTGTATTTTGATAATTCTTTCTATCGTGGTATTTTTCATAGTATGATCTTTTTCGTAAAACATCACGAAACAAATAGTCGCTTCTGAATAAATTTTTCACACTTAAACAATTGAACAAGATGATAAAAAAGAAAAATATAGATGAGAGTAAAGCTCATTATTTAGATATAAAAAACGAGGCTGCCAGTCCCATTGTTTATTCTTCTGTAAAAGAAAGTACTAACGAGGTATCTTAGTATAATCGCAGATCATTACATTTTTCCTACATAGCGCAAATATTTTGAATAAACACGCAGAGAATTTTATTTTTATGTTAAATACTTTGAAGATTTTTTCGCTTATGAGTGCATAGCAATCGTTTAATCTTAAAATGCAAACGATGGCTTTTTATGGCGTCATGATTAAAATTTTCCTTTAAAAGCTTTAAAAACATTTATCAAGAGCCACGCTTCCCATTAAATTAATGATGAACCAGCATAAAATCTGGAACCTAAGAACCTCCACTAATGTCCTATAATAGTGTTAGTGACTTGCAGCCAAAAAGCACACTAGAAGGCGAAGTTGTCAACTAGACTAGGAGGTTCTAACCTATGCTAAATAACTAATCTAGAATAGCGACGTAGGCAGATATACGAAAAACAAATTGACAGTCGTTATACTTCGCGGATCATCATCAATAAGCCTAACCGTGGTCATGTTGTCTGGTGGTGGATGGTAAATGACAGCACCTGAAGACGATGCCATCTGCCACCCCGAAACCACGCTTACCATTCAAAGAAAAGAAAATTTAAAAACATTTGTCAAGAGTATTTACAAGATAAAAAAGATTTCTTACAAACAGGAAATGGTGAGGACACATTTTTTCCAACAAATCAAGGAGCAAAACTTGTAATTTTAATTAAGTTGCTTGAAAAGGATACTATTTTCCAGTTATATATTTTGTTGTATTTTTCAATCTTGTTATTTGCTTTCTATAAATAACACTAATTTCTGAATAAAATTCATGAAAGACTCAAGTTGATACGACTTTATTTTTAATCATGTCTAAATACCGAATAGGGTTTTGTTTCTTACAAAAAGCTCTTGAGCTGGCCTCCTTGGATTTTGAAAAAAGCTCTTATGACAGCAGCGATAAGAAAGCATATATTAAGGGTATTTTTGTGGCAAAATTATTATTTTTATATGATTTATAACTTTCAAAAATATTACGATACGATACAGTAAGTGGGATAGGTTAATATTAACTTTATTCATTATCAAAAATTTAATTTTATTTAACTGCTTGTATGTTATTTTCAATTATTAAACAACATGATTTATGTTTGATTAGAGCGCGATTATGATTTTTAAAGAATTTAGTTTCGAGAAAGTAAAAAGTATAATATTAAATTACAAAAGGGCTGCACTGAATTTATTGAAAATTCTACCAAATCATCAAAAATATGCTTTGATCGCCACCAAATTAAAGATATTAGAGTAAGTGAGATTAGGTATTATTCGTATCAACAAGTTATTCGGTGTAACTATTAACAGTTGATTGTTTTATTCTGTTTTGCTAAGATAAAACCACTATAATATTTTTAACTTCCCTATGGGAAGGTATTGTAATGGGGTCGATTTTGCGAATCCCAAATTTTGACATATCTCCACGTTTTAAGGTTTCTAGAATCCAAATCCATCGTTTTTAGATAGATGTCTGTGAGTGTGTATGTACGTATGTGTGTATGTGCGTATGTGCGTATGTACGTATGTACGGATGTACGTATGTGCGTTCGGAATTATTTTTCGTCTCGATTATCTCAAGAACCAAAGATCGGATTGACGTGGGACTGGTTTTAAACGACGCGTAACTACGTAACTTAGAACTGAATGACTTTTCAGCTAAATCGGTTGAGCCGTTTTTTATTTAGGATGAAAAAACTGAAAAAACGACTAAAAATTGCTTATTTTTAAACTGTTGATACGCACTAATAATTCTTGAAGATACCAAATATCTTCAAAGTAATGTTGTTGTTATTGTGCGTTTTAGCAAAATTGTGATCAAATTTGTAAAATGTTATTTCAAAAAAAATAAAGATTAATTTATAAAATTCCAAACTTATATTATCAGGTTTGGGTGAATGGGAGTAGAAACGCTAATGCAGTTAATAACTGCATATTGTTATAAATAATTTAATATTGTTAATAACAATCAATTAATATTAGTTATAATTTGATATTGTACATATAAAGTCAATTATAACTATTCAGTAACGATCAAACATTCTTAATAACGAATGATTATTGTAAATAATAATTAAATACCCTCAATAATAGTTGTGGATTCCGAAGCCGAAATGAAGAACGAAGTTGAGGAAAAAGTGGAGGACAAGGAGGATGACGAGGACGAAGGGGACGAGGTTGCCGAGGCTTTGGTGGAAGATGAGCAGGTGGTGTAGACGTCTTCCTCTACCAAAGCTTTTATGGTTAGATAAAAAATTGATAAAAATAATAAAAGTAATTATATTAATGTAGAATAATAATGTTTAATAATAATAATTATTAATAATAGTAATTAATAATAAAAGCAAATTATAGCATTTTATTCACCTCACTGGGAAGTTAGTCGTGTGGGCCTCAAGAGTCGCACTTAGACCACATTTTTTATAACATAAAGTTTCGAGATCATCTCATTAAAAAAAAAAATTACTGTGTGCACAACAGACAAAAGCACTTTGAATATGTGTATGTACTCCTAAGACCTTAAAACGTAAAGAAAATGTTGAACATTTCATTATGAATGTTCGGACCGATTACAATAAGATCCCATGTACTGGTAAAAGTTCAATTAACCAAAAGACACACAAATATAAGAATTAGTATTGGTAATTTTTAAGCGTTTAGCTAGAAATAATAGATTTGAATAGAAGCTCTGATAAATGAAACATTTCAAATATTAGCTGCTCAATGATTTTTTTTCTATGATAAAGAGTGTAAAATACCTTTAAGTGATAAACGGATATTTGGTTTTAGACAACGAATAATGAAGAACAACAGTTGCAACCGTAATGTCTTACCAAAATATGTACATATATCATTATCAGTACTGAATATCTCAAATCTTGTCGATCCAATTTTGCAACACTTTTTTCAGCACAACCGGTCTCACAGTGACTTTTTCGGAATGTAATAAAGTTTCCTAAGCCTTTTGAAGATTATCTTCACTCCTAAAATGGCCATTAGGCCAGAAAAGAGCCTCATCGATGACAATCTTATTGTCAGCCCTTTCACCGAACGTACGACTTAAACGAGGGTCCAATGCACTAGTTGAATTTTATAGGGGGTTAATCCTGGATCTTTCTTAAAAATTTCCGTGGATTGAAGCCAAGTTGGAACGGCGTCCAATCGATAAATTTGGATCCTTAGTCACCCTACCTTCTGCAGCAGGGAGAACTCCATCGATACGCACTGTACGAGCTCTTGCTAGATGGACATTGATCATTGGAATATATGTGGACATATGTCTTTCCATCATAAAGCTCATAATGAGCTGCTCATCTATCTGATGGTTATGATCACCATGCGTTGCACGAAGCGCTTTTTAATTTGACGCACAGATTGAAAATTTCGGAAACAAATTTTTACTGGTTCGTAATGTTGTTCGGTTGTTAGTCTTTGCATGGAAATTTACCAAAGTAAATCAAACATAATGTCAGAGTGAAAACAAAATTTGACAACTTCGATGATAGATATCATTACCGGCAGTTCTATAATTCCAAAAAAACCTCTTGTTATTAACTTCCCAGTATATGGGAAGTTCTTGTAATCACCTTGAAAATCGAAATTGAAATTTTCAACATTTCTTTACGTTTTGAGGTCTATAGAGTATATAAAAAGTGTTTTTAGAAAGGGAGATGTATGTATGTGTGTGTGTGTGTGTACGTACGTATGTTTGTACGTTCGTGGACGTTTTTTTATACGAGCATAACTCACGTAAACTAAGTTGTATCGATTTCGTTGAGGTGTCAATCGAAGCGTCTTTGCAATCTTAAGAGCTGATTAGTTTTTGGGCAACTTCGGTCGGCTATTTTGAAGTCCAAGTATTCAATGTTTATATAATTTATATACTCCAAGCAGTTCTTTTAAAAATGCTATCAAAAGTTTTTCTCATGATTACGAAAAAAAATCAAATAAAAAATAAAAAATCATTAACAGTCATCATGATCTTCAAGGTCATTTCGGTTATGCGATATATCTAGCGAACCAAACATACGATTTGCATTGTTTAGGTGTCAATGTACGCATATTAACATTTCCATGAATCTGTCGAATTTTTTAAAAAAAATCGTTATAGCGGTTTTTTAATTTAAGGAAAAAAGTGCAAAAAATTAGGTTTTTTTCATGAACAATAAATTTTTAACCTGATTTGCGAAATATAGTAATCAATGTTTATAAAATATATATACTTCAAACAATGTTTGTAGAAACATCATCAAAAATTTTTCTCATGATTACGTAAAAAATTAAATTAAAAATAAAAAATCATTATAAGTCATCATGATTTTCAAGGTCATTTTTATCATTCACTATATCTCACGAACCAGATATAATATTTGTTTCATTATGGTGCCAGTTGACGTGTTTTAACATCTTTGTGAAGTTTTTAACATTATAAAAATTCGTTTCAGCCGTTTTTTTAATTTAATAGAAGAAAATGCGAAAAATTATGGTTCTTTTATAAAAAATATTTTTTAATCTGATTTGCACAGCACAGTGATACCAGTTTATAAAAATTTATACATTCATATCAGTTTTTGAAGAGAAACCAGGAAAATTTTCTTCCATGATTATGAAAAAAACTAAATAAAAAATAAAAAATTATTCAAAGTTACCATGTAACACTTTTTATCTTTTATTCTAAAAAAAATGTTGCAAATTCAATCAAAGTTTTAAAATATTTGCATAATCTGAGCAGATGTTTAATAGTTTTTATAGTCTTTTAATTAAAAAAAATTGCTTAAATTTTGAAAACCAACAAAACTTCAATCAAATTTGCATATGCGGTATCAACGCTTTTAATGGTAAAATGTTTTGTAGTCAATACTTTGCAAGATCATATGCTTTGAAAAGCTTTCATCGTATAAAAAATTGTAGTTTTTAGTAGATTCATTCTTTAGTAATCGTAATATTTCCATAACCATCATCATTTGTAGTATATTTTACTTTTTACATGCAATTGAACCTATTTTTGACTACATATACAAAATTTTTCAAGACCAAAAAGGCCCCCACCGATTGATCCGCGTGAATATTCAATCTGTCCTCATCGACCAAAAACCTTACGTAACCAATGGACCCTCCCCTAGACGATATGATTCATATTCACTCATTCCTGTTACTGCTATGAATACCTCTCATTGTTATTACTCAAAGTAGTATTATTTTCAAAATTATTATTGTGTTTAATGTTGTTGATGTTTATGTAGATATTACTGGGAAGTTGACCGTGTGGACCTCAAGGGTCGCACATCGTGGCTTGTTTTCTTTAGGAATTCGTCTTATGCTTCATTAAAGCGATAAACCCAAACGGCATTCGAGTTTCAAATGCATGGATCACGTGATAAATACTTAATCTGATTAAAGCAATAATAATTTCATTTCTACATTTGAAGGAGATTTTATTAATTCAATGCGCTTCATAGCTTTATTCGAAGCAGGTTAGCATGCATTAATGAAAACAAAATAATTTATCGAAAATTTTCATTGTTGTTTAAAATCATGCAATATACTATTTGAAAAATCAAACTAAAATTCGTTATTCATCTTTCGCAAATAAAGCAACGTTCATCCGAAAAACGATTTAAATTTACTTAAACCACTCTTCACAATTATCACAGTCCACACCCTATTAAACTATGTCAGCATTTATTCTAATTTCAATTAACTTCACATCGCCGGCAGCCACAAACCTTTCAACATTCATCTGCACACCTTTCAATAAATTTCCTGCTACACTCAGCAGGAAAATTCATCACTATCGACATCCTGAACGCTACAAGAAGCGATTTCATACAGGAACCAATATGTTTACGTGTTGGAAATCAGACTACGTGATATTCACTAGCCTTTTCATCAGCAGGACGATTCGCCTTTCACTGTTTCAGGTAAGCATCTGAGCTACGATACACCTAAAATTGCTTGGTACAAAAACTAGCTATCAGATGCAGTTAGTCGAATTCATTGTTTTTCCCATTTTTCAGAGAGTTTCTCATTTATTTCGCAGGATGGCAACAGCAACTTCAATCTCACCATTCACTATAGACACGAAAAAGTTTATGTGGGCCATAAAAAGTGAACGGCATGGCGGCAAGAAAAAAAGATTGAATGCTGCGGTATCTCTTTGCCAATTTTGGTTAACGCAAGGATTCAGCTTGTGGTCACAGTAGTTGCTTGGTTTTCATCCGGGATGTGGTTTTTCCACGGAACAGACTGCTTCCATCTTGAACTCGTCCTTAGCGAATAAAGTGGAGAATATATCACTTACTTCGTCAGAACAAATGCCATTTGGTATTTTTTGTTAGAAAGGACAAAGCGTCAGAGATTATACGAAATTGATAAATATTTATCGGGAAAAGTACTCGGGAACGAGTTTCTGAATGAAACTTTTTCCAAATACACACAACAACCAATTTCGCGAGTTTCTACTAAGCCAAAAAGCAACTGGAATGTTATATTTCTCTAGTTTACTCTGAAGCATTCAGCAACACGAAATTAATATTGGCAAAAAGGGAAAAGATTTACATAGGTGGGACCCAAATACTATCCAATCGCAATTCTCACCAGCTCCGACACTGATACCTCTCCTTATAATTCACCCTTCAATATACCATCTGCAACGTGAACTCACTAAACTCTATCATCTTTCTTTCGTTCGGTAGCAGAAAAAAATAAGAAAAATGATCTGAAATAAATTTGCGCATTTTCTTTGAGAGGAAGACGAAGAAATTGAAATGAATTCGCTACGATAAGATGATTTCCGCAGGTGCTAACCAAAACGTGTAAGCCATTTCCTCGTATTTATTTCCACGGAAATCACTTCATGCGAGGCGAGCGTGCCAATCAATTTTCCAAAAGCGTCAAAAGTATGGAGGGTTAGTTGTTGGTTGTTTGTTGGGGTGCATCATTTCGGGTAGAATGCTTTCATTGTATCTGAGAAATCTAAAGGAATGTCTGCAGGTTGCGAGCTGCAATATCTGCGACTAAAAGCCTTTATTTATATTAGCCGAATCGCATTTGAATGTGGCAGCCCGGGGGATTTCCTATTCATATATTGTCGGAAACGTCTTTTCTATTTGTTAAATGGCTCAGAAGGTTAGTCCTGAAGAATGTGTATTTCACTGGGTTTTATGGATAATGCAGTGTACATTATGGAATTTAAAATGTACAAATATGTAGACATTTAACAGAAAAAAGTGTTCTTGGTTCTACCCTACAATAAGTAGAAAACTACCTTTAGATGTGTTGCATTATTTGTTTTTAATTATTGTGTAATAAATGTTAACGAAATAAATTGAATGTAAAACATGTTCAACACCCAACGGTCGTTCATTTTGGAAAAAAAAACAGTACAAACTCCCATTTTTAAGTTTTGAACGTGAGACGCGTAAAACAATGAAACCCGATTTTTACTCGGTAGTCCAGAAGATTTTCATGAGACTGGAATATAGTGAAACCCACATAGAAGACACATCATTTATCTTCAGATGTACTTTATGTTACTTTTGTGAAAACAAGAATATATTTCGTTTCGTTAAGCCTGTTGAAATTATAGGATAATAATTAAGAGCACTGAAGAAACCCGCCTTCAAAGCAAGCCGCAAACAAATTTTCAGTATTATCTGCATTATTATTAAAAACAATAATACAAATAACAACGAGACATCATAGCAAGCAAAATGAGCATGTTTTAACTACAAATATGTAAGTGTATTTTTTGTTCCATAGGTTCTCTTCAAAGCATCCGGTTTTCTTGTGTATTGATTATTGCAAGTGTTAATTAGATTGAAAATAAAAATTTAATTCACCACAATACACATTTTACCAAATTAATATAATATATGTACTAGATTCATAAAAATATAACAAAATCTGAAAAATGATAATAAATCAAGGTATGGAATTCTTGAAAGAGACCAATACCAAAGACTGTTTCATACCACGGATTTAATTAATTAAAATTAATGCAAGCAATCATCATCATTAATAAAATAAATTTATGTGAAAAAACAAACAAAATTAATGTTGAACGTGAAGTTTTCGACCTAAAAATTAAGTCGAATGACTTTTTTTTGGCAAAAACACGTTAAAAGTTAATCTTTCCGCAAAATCATTCAAATAAAGAATAAAATATAGAATAAAATCCAAAAGGGTCAAAGAAAATATTTTTATATATTTTTTTCTCTTAAAAGTTCTATGAACTAATATTTTTAAACAATTGTGATTTCGTTTAATCGAAAGCAAAATGAGGATCTTTTTTCAAATAACACAATATTCCGAAAAAAGCCTCAATGTATAAAGGATTTTTGGTTAAAAGAATTTTATATAATGATTAGCCGTCAATTTTGTTTTGAAAATAAAAGAAATTATTTTCCGGAAAATCGGCACGGTTCATTGAAAAGGTTACGAAAGATTTGTTATCGAATATTGGTTGAAATTTTTTGATATGATGAAACAAATACAGATATTAGAACCAAAAAAAATCATGAAATTCACTTAAATGGAAAATGAATGTGGACAACTAAAACGTCCCGAAAAAATCATGTGTAAACAATTAGAAAAAATGTAGGCAACTTTTTGTTTATTGGAAAAATTGTATGAGTATGGAATGTGAAAAATATTTCAAACACAATAAAATCAAGAGTTCATGTAACTAAATAAGTTGAGTTTGTGTAGAAAGTGGAGACTTCATTCTGAATAGTTTTAATTATAAACATAAGGTATAAAGTCGAAGGTATTCAATTTTCATTATTTACATTTAAAGTTTATCTAGACCCTTTAGTTTAGAGATGGGTTACATATTGGATGCACTCAAAATGTTTTAAGGAGAAATGCTTTTTCTCAATGAAAAAAACGAGAAACATTTTATCCCAAAAATATGAAAATAATACTTTATTTCAAACTTCTTAGTGCTTTATTTATACTCAGGGGAAAGACATCAAAGCTATACGAATGAAACATCATCAATCTTTCAGCTTTCTATTTCCAGAAATATTATTACGTATTGAACAATTTCGTCCTAATTCATACTTCCTGACAGCACTACACATTGTGCAGTTTCTACTCATTATATGCACCACAATTGAATGCATCATAGTGTACTTCCTAGGGACACATTTTGCGGCTTGTTGTTTTGAATATATCGCTATAATTGTCGTACTTCATAAATCTAGTAATATAAGTTTTTTTTTTCAATTTTCCAAATGAAACTTATGTTTAAACATTGCTGCTGAATTATTAATAGTCAACAGTTTTGACTTCATTCAATTTCATTAGAACCAATCTATAAAACCCTAAATACTCTGTTAGCAGCACATCCACCTTTTCATTTTTATCTACACTAAGCTAAAATACGTAAACATTCTTCGGGACATCCCAACCATGTTTGGCCTATAATCAACCATAGAAAATTTTCCTCCTTTCTATAATTAAATGAATACTGTGTCCCATTCTGAACAACATTTCGCCCGAGTTCTTATTAGAAGCTGGAAATAACGATACCGCACACAACGTAAACTTCGTGCAACGAAAGATTTAATTATAAAGCACACGTCGTCGTCTTCGTCGGAGCAGGTACTACAGTACCGTTTAATTAGAATCGCGCAAAATGCAAGATGATGCTGGAATTTACCAACGCTTTGCACCGCCAAAAACTACTAGAGAAATACAAGAATAAGAGTAACGCTACCTTGTGTTTAGATTCATGACCAGAGAAACGAAAGAGAACTTACCCGGAAAATTAATTAACGCTTTGTTACAGCCCCAAAATGACTTGGAAAATGGGATTTTGAATTGTCTCTACGTTTTTGGTAATGGTGGTAAAACTTTTTCAGCTTAACACATGATATATTGTGATAAAGCGATGCTTTGTTATGCATGCTTTTGTAGTCTTCTTGAGAAAACAGTTATTCTTTAGTGAATTTTCGTGTAGGTGACTAGTTCAAAATATACAATTTATATCAATTTTTTTGTATATTGAATGCCATTACTGCTAAAATTTAATTACAAAAAACTACGCTGACGTGATCACTAATAAGTAGAAGTAGAATAAATGAAACGTAGAGAAAGTGGAACGAGCACGAAACACAAGGTTTGGTTGATTTACATTCATCAATTAGGTAAAATCTGGAAAAAATATCAAATCTGTTATCCTAAAAATTGCTAGGTGTTGACATAACAACTAATTCTCTCCCGAATTTCCTTTTCAATCAGGCAAAGTAGAGAAAAAAGAAAATATCTTCGGTAAAAGGAACGCTTTACACGACTGATCCATATTGGTGAAGGAACAGAAAAAATCAAATGTTCTTCATAAATTGAACCACAATAAAAAAAACACTCGGTCTTTTCTACTTAGCTTGCAGGTCCAACAGTTCGATATTTTTACAAACTTACGTAACAATAATTTTCGACGATTTGTAGACAAGCATACCTCACACTATTTTAACATTACTTTTACTTGATACACTATTGGAACTTTGTGCTCTATTTTTGCTATCCTGTAAAAAACATTCTACCCTAGCTTTCAGCCCAAGCTATACTAATGGACAAAGGAAACCAGAGCGAAACACAATGATTTACATTCAAATTAAGGACTAAACCACTAGAACACACATCCTTCCACACTCTGCTCCTCCAGACCAACGATGCTATTCGTAAAAACTTTCCACTCTTTAATCACCGGATTAAAAATCTATTGGGCTCCAAACCACAATGCTCCCTTTTGCAAGCAGATTGTAGTAGAAGTTAACAATTCACTCGGGCGATTATCTTTATTACGTATCCCATTATCTCTTACGTCGGGCGTTGCTTACCATTCTAGGTGATTAAGGATGATATACATACCTGGAATGAAACAAAAAAAAGTTGAATCTGGATTAATCAGCTTCATTATAGCGGTCGATAGAAGTAATGAGCATCAAATTATTAACTCATTAAAGTCATGGTTTTAGATTTTGTGCTAATTACGTGGTTTGAGCTAGTAATTTGTGAGTACTCAAGGTAACGTTTAGAAACTTCGATTCTCTTTTTATGCTAAGAGCTCCCAATTAAATATTATCTATAACGAAAGTGAACTATCTACTCTTTCGGATGATGGGAATTTAAACATTAAATGAACAAAAATATATATCAATTTTAATCGAAAGTATTTTGCTAATGATGAAAAAAGGCTGGTAAAACGAAAATTCGAATTTTTTTTATGAACATTGATATTTATCACAATATGCGTAAGATGTGTTTGAAAAACAGTTACTACTTAATAAATTTTATTAAAATTTTTCCGTTGAAAATTCTTAGCCTAAACTTTTATGCAAAAATACAAATAAAAAGGTTGATTGGAGGATATTTATTTAGGCAAATAGTATTTTAAATGAAAATTCTCCACGCATGAAGCTTACAAAAAGTATTTTGTTCTTTGCTTAAGTGAGGTTGAGGTTTACTAAAATGCTTCGCCAAGCTACGCGCCAAGGCGGAAGAGTCAAATTTTGTGCTATGTAGCTTTGTACATATACCTTATAGTAAAAAAATGCTTCGAAATACTCAATTATGAACAGATGAAAACCTTCTATGGACTATTTTTCCTGTGTCGCTTAATTTTTGAGATATGATTTGATTCGGTCACTAACGGCCATCCAACATGGAACCGATTTTAAATCAATGGGTGCCAAGCGTTTGCTTTGTGGCTAATCAAAAACAGCAAATTGATTAACTGTTCATTCGATAGCCTACAAAACACCCCCTGAATTTTTATTAAACTTATTGTTTTCCAGAAAAAAGTAATTTTAAATATTTATCAGGACAGGTTTATTTTTTTCATGAATTTTGATATGTATGCAAATTGACCTCGTTCAGTGCAAAGCACCCCAAACTAAATTTATTTGCAATAATTTCCTATGCTTTTCCTATGAGGATTTAGTTATTGTGAATTTAGTCATTATTGTTTCATAAATAAATAGACCTAGTAAATTGTTGAGGATTAAAATCTTCCTTTAAAAAAATAAGAACCATTACATTATCATCGCAATAATTGATCATTAAACGCTAAAGTCTGTCCACCCCTAGTAAACACTTAATTTTTTTATTGTAGCTTCGTGCACTTTTCTTTGCTCTTCATCCGCAAAACTTGAATCGATTTTGATAGAATATATTAGATCTTTTAATGGCGTTTGGATTCAAGTCCGATGAGCAAACTGGCTAGACTTTAAACTTTTTGGATCCTGTATATTTTCTGCCGTTTTGACCATTTAGATATTGCCGTACTACCACATTAAAGTAATGCGGAGGAGAACTATCATGCATAAACCATATCCTATTTCTTTTAAATGTAGACCCATCGCAAGCAAGGCATTTTCAAAACCGTGTTTTAGAGAATTTTGGGGAAATTTCGCCTACAGCAGAAAATTTATATGGCCATACCAGGCAGACTCCGCTGATGCCACTAAACATTAATTTTAAAATTGCGGTAGATTGTGTGAATTAAACACAAACCCTTGTAATCGGTGCCTTATGCGTGAGTAACATATTGGAAGCGAAGATAAGATGCTGACATAATCAGAGCCTATAATTTAAACAATTGCATCTTTTTATATGGAAAGGATGACGATCATATCCATGAAGAATATTCCGGATGGCTGTTTGGTTTGCTTATAACTTTACTGCAGTTATTTTAACGAAGGTTATTTTTCACAAGGCCAACTACGCATTCCTGCAAAATAACTGACTGAAGTGGATGGTTTTCCTGTTCAACCATTAGTGGTGCAAAGATTCTACGCTCTTGAAGTCTCCTATTAAGAGCGACAAATGTTTTTACTTGGATAATTTGACGAATTCAGTCTTCATAAAACAATAATATTTATTTTGAAAGTTGAAATTGAATTGAAAGCTGGCTAAACAAATTGTTTAGTGACTAGTATGTTCTGTGTTTAATTACCTTAGTGGTGAAATATCATCGCTCGAGTAGTCCAACAAACAAACCACGCGCCATTAAAAGCGCGAGGTTCTAGGCGATAGCAATGCAACCCTTTATGCCAGAAGAAGGCGTCAAGAAATGGACCAGATAGGCCCACGTGGTTTACGGAAGGTACTCATCGTTTCATTTTCAAAAATTTGTAATGTGTCACGCAAATTTCAGCAAAACTTTACTCGTATATTGAAATTTTATTTAAAATTAATTTTTTTTACAATAATCATATCGGTTTTTTGGTCATCTTTTTTTTCGCGAAACAGATGATGCTTTATATAGTTCCGTAGTTTTTTATTCTTAAATTGAAAAAAAGATCATGTGGTATTTGCTTGTGAGTTTTCCAGCAAATTATTCTTTGGTGCTTCTTCCAATATTTTAGTAAGTTTTAAAGATTAACGAAAATTAGTGCCTCACTTATCAAAAATATTTTTTTCATAGTACATTTTGTTTACCATAAAACATATGAAAATTCAATTTTTACGCTTTTTTAGAGATGAAATGCATGGAATTTTTTTTCCAAAAATATTTTCAAATTTTGATTCGACAGTCTTCTCTTGGAGTATATTCAAACTTATCAAAATATCATAACCGAATTCAAATTATGATAATTAATCAAATGATTTATGTATTGAGTCTAATATAGTTACGTAAACCACACGGATGTTTGCCATTTCTTAATCAAATCTCAAATTAATTGATTTAAGATAATTGGTTTTATTTAGTTACTATCAGATAGGTTTTACCTACCTTCAGGAGGTTTTTTCCGGTTTCAATTCGAAATCAATTGAAGTTTTGAACAAAATGAATAAAAATTATGGCTGACCAAACTTTAAAATACATTTATCGTTTTTACCGTAAAACTAAAAACGGTTTCTCAGTACTCCAAATTTGCCTGGACAAAATTAAAGAACCCTTCGTCTATACTCCCTTTTTTCGTACCGCTACTGCCAAACAGTTAGCTGGAAATAGTTATTGCAGCAGAAATGCATTTGTCTGATATGAATCATTAAAATTTCATCATTACTTCAGCATTTGTACAAAATTTCTGTCGTGAATAGTGGTGCGCATTCTGTTCTGTGTGCTACGACATCAAGAGATTAAAAATGACAATAAACACGTACAGTAGTGAAATTAAACATAAAATTATATTTGATTATAAAAGTGGATTATCTCGACATAATATTAGTAAAAGATATTCGATAAATCGGTCAATTATATCGCGACTAATCAAAAAATATGAGCTGACGGGTCGCATATCTCCTGTACATTCTGGAGGAAGGCCTCGAAAAACAACACAAAGAGATGATTATTTGATCAAAAAAAGGATTGTAGTTGAATTTATGGTCTCTTCTAATCAAATTAAAATTGATTTGAAGTTACCAGTATGCGCAAGGACAATTAGGAGAAGAGCTGAAGAAGCTAGTTCGCTGGCTTACCGGCCTGCAAAAAAGCCTTTCACCTCAAAAAAGAACAGGAGGGCCAGGTTAAAGTTTGCCGAGGACCATTAAGACTGGACTATTCAAAAGTGGAGAACTGTATTATTTTCCGACGAATCAAAATTTAATTTAAAATTTTCTGATGGAATAATACATGTACGACGAGCAAAAGATCAAAGATTTAACCCTAAGTACTGCATCCCAACAACCAAACATGGAGGAGGTAATTTCCTAGTCTGGGGTTGTTTTTCTGGACAAAGTATTGGACCAATTCATCGAATTGATGGTATTATGGATCGTTTCGTATATGGTGAAATTTTACGAAACATAATGCTGATGGAGATTTCAGCAGGACAATGATCCTAAACATGCCTCTTAGCTGTGCAAGACTTGGCTACAAACGAACAAGATAGAGGTTTTGGACTGGCCTGCGCAATCTCCTGATCTGAACCCGATTGAAAACTTTTGGAAAATTGCCAAAAGGAGGATCAACAAGAAAAACTGCAAGACAAAACCATTACTTTTCGAAGCTATTAAAACAGTGTGGGAAAATATTCCTGAAGAAATGGAAAGTGTGGTTTCGGGATAGTGAATGGCTTCCTCTTCAGGTGCTGTCATATGCCAATTCACTATCAGACAGCACGACCACCGTTAGGCTTGTTGATGGGTTAAGCTCATTATGATTCAACTATTTTTAATATTTGTATGTGCGAATTATAATGACTGTCTACCTAGTTTCGTATAAGCTTCGTTGCTAAGTTCAGTTTTTTCCTGGGTTAGAACCTCCTAGTCTAGTCGATATCGACTAGACTAGGAGGTTCTAACCCAGGAAAAAACCATTCCTGAAGAGTTCATTGAAAATATCATATCTTCTATGCCAAAAAGATGTGCTGCTGTTATTACAAATAAAGGACTGGCGACGAAATACTAAAACTACCCAACATTTGGTATAAGTTCTGAACGTCAGCTAGAGGGTGCTTTGGTTTTGTCCAGACAAGTTTTGAATACTGAGAAATATTTTTGTATCATATTTAATCAAACATTTCAGTAATTAATTAATCATCATTCATCATTTTATTCATTTTTTTTTTGTTCAAAATTCAATAGTTTTAGAATAAATTTTGCTGGTACACGTTTCATTTTCATAGTATTTGAATATAAACTCATGGCATGAAACAATCGATGTTCCAATATCTTCAGCGAATTTCGCTGATGGTGATCGACGATGGTTAATAATCATTTCTTTCCTATTTACAATTTTTTGTTGAATTTTGATGTGTTGGTGATTGTCATCTTCAACGTCTTCATGACTATCTTGAAAACGTTTTTGACACTCATAAACCTTTATTTTATTCATAACAGAGTCACTCCACACTTGCAATTTATTACATTCTTATTACAACATTTAATGCCAGTTCTTTGATCCATTTTTCAGCAAGAAAAAAGTCGCGAATTGAACCAAATACATGCAACATTTTCGACTGCTGACAACATAACTTTGTGAATATGTTTGCATATCCAACATGCAACAACATAAATGACGCGAATTGGACTAATAAGATCCGCGAAGGAACATGCTTCGTATGTATGTATGAAAACGCGCACCGTTTACACCAGCATAATTTTTCTTTGCTTCTAAAGGTTTCCTTGATTTCAAATGGTTCTAGCTCAAGACCAAGATAAAGTGCTATCCATAATTTAATCTTGAACTTGAAGGAATGGTTCCAAGGAACTTCAAAGAATTTTATAAATATCTTTTAAAACTTTACCTGGTTAACAAAATACACTGTTTACGATTCCTAATTGCCTTCATCTATTGATGTTCATGTAATCCACCAAATTCGAATAATTACTGATTGATATTTATCAATAACGACCGGTCTAGATTGTTTACAACAAGAATGAATGCTGCTTCTCACATTCACTTAATTCTCTGCTCCACACTTTTGTAATTGGTTAATAAATGAACCATCATGAACTGTTGATAGAAATGTTAATGGTCTAGTGCACACATACACATGTTTCAACAATTACAAATGGCTAGGCACATTAATTTTCGGTTGAGAAGCATGCGTAATTTATTTACATTTTTATTCATGATACAATAAGAATCATGATTTTTATTCATGAAATTTGCGGCAGCAGTTTCGATACCCAACTTGAATGCTTAATTATTGCCAGCTGAAATTGCCGATTGTTGAGCAGAGCGACCACTGAATCAATTGGTAAATTGGAAAATGAAAAATTATGGACCCGTCATTTTCCCATCTGCGTATTTTGAAACCTTCAGATTTCGAGTGGAAACTTTTCGAGTCGTTTTACCAAGAAAATCAATGGCAGCCAATGATGAAGTTGATGGTTTTGCACAAAGAGGGATGCATGTACCTTTCGCTGTTTTTGGTCTTCCCAGAAATTCTTCAAGGATTATCCAAGTGGCGCGTTGGAAATCTTAGAACAAAGGTCAGTTAGAGAACTGTTTTCGACGAAGAGAAAGTTGCAAAAGATACTAATCGTGTGGAGTCAAATCACTCATATACTGATTTAATTTGAATATTCTTCATAAAAATCAATGGAAGTAACCATGTACATGCCTAGCAAGCAATGAGAAGATATAGCTTCTCCGCATTATTTGCAGCTCATATAGGTATGATATACCTTTTTTAAAAAGCACTTTGATGTCTATGAATAATAAATATCTAATCACACCGGATAAAAACATTCAAATCGTCTCCCATTTTTCATATTTCATACACCATAACGTACGTCAGTTTCAAATTTAGAAGCAAAAAGAAAGCCTGTTGAATTTTGACCCTTATAACGAATTCATGCAAAGGTTTAAGACCAGGAAGAAAAACAATAATTACAATCGTGGCTTCCTGAACAGCAAGAACAGATATTCAGAGAAAGGTCGTCAGAGCTGGCATTCTCCATGGAAAATTGTTTCCACGAAAAACAAGATTGCCTTTGTCTTTTCGTTGATTAAAAACGAAATGTAAAGTGTTTCTAACTCCAAAAATACTTTGTTGTTGGTATGAGTTTTCTGTAATATATTTAAGGCCGATGGAGAAAACAAAAATGAGGGATTTAGTTTATCATTAGTATGAACGAAATCATTTGTTTAATAATTAATTTCTTGGTGCTATGTATATTACAGGAAAGAATACGAAAAAATAAGAAACAAGCCGCGAGGTGCGACCCTTGAGGTCCACACGGTCAACTTCCCAGTAATATCTACATAAACATCAACAACATTACAACAATGAGAGGTATTCATAGCAGTAACAGGAATGAGTTAATAAGAATCATATCGTCTACGGGAGGGTCCATTGATTACGTAAGGTTTTTGGTCGATGAGGACAGATTGAATATTCACGCGGATCAATCGGTGGGGGCCTTTTTGGTCTTGAAATTTTTTGTTGATTTTAATAATTTAAGCATTTTTTTAAAATAAAAGACTATAAAAACTATGTAAAATCTGCTCAAATTATGCAAATTTTTTAAAACTTTGATTGAATTTACAACAATTTTTTAGAATAAAAAAAATAAAGTAAAAGCATTCGTATGAACCCTCTTTAAATGGTAACTTTGAATGATTTTTTATTTTTCATTTATTTTTTTTTATAATCAAGGAAGAAAATTTTGCCGGTTTCTCTTCAAAACCTGATAAGAATGTATACATTTTATTAACATTTATTACTGTGCTGTGCAAATCAGGTTAAAAAATATTTTTTATGAAAAAATATATAATTTTTTGCATTTTCTTCTAATAAATAAAAAAAAAAGCTGAAACGAGTTTTTATAATGTATAAACTTCACAAAGGTATTAATACACGTCAACTGACACCTTAATGATGCAAATATTATATCTGGTTCGTGAGATATAGAGAATGATAAAAATGACCTTGAAAATCACGATGACTTTTAATAGTTTTTTATTTTTAATTGAATTTTTTACGTAATCATGACAAAATGTTTTGATGTTGTTTTTACAAACATTGTTTGGAGTATATAAATTTTATAAACATTGTCTACTTATTTACGCAAATCAGGTTAAAAATTTATTGTTTATGAAAAAAACCCTAATTTTTTGCACTTTTTTTTCTTAAATTAAAAAACGGCTACAACGATTTTTTTAAAAATTTGATAGATTCACACAAATGTTGATACGCGTCGATTGACACCTCTATGATGCAAATCGTATATTTGGTTGGCGAGATATAACGCATGACAGAAATGACCTTCAAAGGGTCAAAACAGCAAACCCCCCCGACCGAAGTATCCCAAAAACTAATCAGCTCTTAAGATTGCAAAGACGCTTCGATTGACACCTTAACGAAGTCGATACGACTTTGTTTACGTGAGTTATGCTCGTAGAAAAAAGTGTCCACGAACATACGTACGTACGTACGTACACACCCACACACATACATCTCCCTTTCTAAAAACATTTTATATATACTCTATAGACCTCAAAACGTAAAGAAATGTTGAAAATTTCAATTTCGATTTTCGAGGCGATTACAAGAACTTCCCATATACTGGGAAGTTAATAAAATCGGATATAAAATGTAAGTTGTAAATTAAGAACTCTAAAATAATTTTTGTAGTATAATAATACAATTTAACAGCATTATGTATGCATATAACGACTACCAGATAATATAATACACAATTGAAATTTCTACCAGTATTATCTTTCAATAGGAAAGCGTCACATCAAATTGACTGTTGCGTGTCATCAATTTTGCATTTATTAAGTTAAAAATGCTTGGAATTTTTCAGCTAGAACAGTGATCCAGGTTCACAAAGTCTAAAAATATATACCTTAGTGTCCTGTGAATGCCAAAGAAATAAACACTTTATATAGATATTCACTTCCTGTGAGAAACTAATTGCTTTCAATTGATTTAAAAGACAAAACTAAGCCTTACATTTGCAAAGTAGAAGAACCAATTTTTGCTGATTTCTGCCAACCAGTATAAAAAAAATATGTACTACTTCACTAGAATCTCTTTGCAAGCGGAGGGGATAATTTATTTTAAGGCGTTGTATACGCATCCTTCTGAAATTATTATTATTATTCTTACATATAATTCATTTCCGACTGCAGTGAAATACGACAATATCCTACAATATCATTATTTCCTGAGAATAATGGCGTACAGATTTTAGACACACCCCAGTTTTCACCAGAAAACTTCGAATTCTTTATTCGTCCGTTTGTATCTTTGTTGTCACTAAGTTTTTTCTATTGTCCTTGCTTTCGAGTGGATAACGTGTCAAAACATATCAAAAAAATATTTTTATTAGTTACGCATTTACTCGTTTGTATGCAAACATGGATTTTCATACATACAATACTTAGTAAAAAATATAGACTGTGCGTTTAATATGCTGTTTGACACAAATTTTAAATTTTCTCTTGACCTACAATGAAAAATCATGCGAAAAATTCAAAAGAAAACATCTGCTGTTCTACAATACACTTTATCAAGGGGCAAAAGGAACACCGAAATTTTTTTGTGAAGTTTTATTCCCAAAATACAATCATTATACGTTTTTAACTTTTGGTCACACAGTTTAAATTTTAACTAGATACTTTCAAATAATTTTGCTCATCTGCGGCTATAATTTAAGACTAAGGAATAATTATACTGATGGTTGCAAAAATTAAATGAAAGGAAGGAAGCATTCATGAAAAACATATAATGAAAACACTGATGTTTTTTCTTTTAACACGAATTGTAACTTTCAGCCTCACATATGCATTTCCAAATGTATGCATGAATCCTTATCACATGACTACATCCAACAATTCCAAAAACAAAAATAACACGACTGAGTTTCGCTTGCCTTGTGAGTGAAATCTCAGGATTTTACCATAATTTCTGGTCGCTAGTTGGGCTACGAGTGCTGTTTGCCTGTTATCTTTGAAAATTTGCATATATGATTCGGAAAATGGATACCAGGAGAGTATACTATATGTAACAATATGAAATGGAAAATTCAAATGAGTGAAGATACACACGAGATAAATGTGTGCTCACATATTTCAGAGCTCGAAGGCTCGTAGCGCGCAAAGATATATATTATCCTTGTTTTCTACAATCACTACTCATCATATCTTGCTCGTTGATTTTCTTTTCGTTTTTGAAACAATGGTTGCGAGCGTATTTGCAGAAAAAATGTTGTTTCTATTCGGAATTGTGATGTGAATAGAGTTTATGGGAAAGTTAAAGGATAATGGAATTAAAGCAGATGAATGTGTGTACGGGGAAAGCAACGGACAGTTTAAAATGCAGCTTGTTTGAGTTGTTAACTCCCTGAGGATTATCGCAGATTATGACTATATCCAGACAAAGTGAATGGCTTTATGCTATACAAATGAGAGATTTTAATGTGCCACCAATCATTCATTTTACCGAATCTGGACCTTTTTTGCGACCATTATAATTCAAGTTATTTTAATATCATGGCTTCATTCTCATAATATAATATCATAGCTTCATTCTCATTGATAACACATTTTCTCTTTCATAAACCAGCTTTGAAAACATACACGTGATTTTATTAAATTTAAAGCATTGAAAACAAGTAGAGTTTACTCGAAGGCTTATTGTCAAATCATTTTGCAATTCCCACAATAATTTTCTATTGCATCAAAAAAAAAACCAAGTTCCACACCAATTCTATAATATAATTAAACTGAACCATTATCGAGTCCTGAAGCCACAATCACCACCAATAGCTACTATCAGCACTACAATCGATTCTAGTAATCACGTTCATAAAACATTGGAATCTCATGTCTCGAATATAAAGTGCAAACATTTAAATAATGGTTTTTCGCAAAACGTGATTTTCATTTATATTGGACGGAAAAGTGGATAGTTGCTGCCATGCCCTCAATATATCTACCATGTCCCTCAGGGGTAGTTTTTTGATTGACCATCATATTAAATGAAAGTTCCACGCGTAACTATCATTGATGGACTTAATCGATCCCTCGGTTGATAGTTGGAGTGAGCGTGATTTTAATTAATGGTTTTTTAGTTGAAAATTGTTGACTGTAATGGACGGAATTTTAGTAGAAATTATTTTGCATAAGATGACGCTTGTAGTCAAAATGTGAGTGTTGAATTCTGATTCATATGCGGAGATCATTTAATTAGAAGCACATACAGAATATCTTACAAAAGTTTGGATTGCCTTGACATGTAAATAATAATACGTATCATCACGAATTTTTTTAATTTTGTTATAATTTTCTGATTTATGGACGTATACGAAAATTTTATTAGCACCAGCAGTATTCCATTATTACAGGTGACAGGAGTATTGGATTTTTCCGTTTTCAAATATTGAGCAGTTATATTATTTTAGTAATATTTTCCTGCAGTATTCATACAGCTTATTTTCCTTAAAGTATTTAAATGTGAAGTTGGCATTAAGGCCTCCAACTTCTGAATCAATTTTTTGTGCTCATGACAGTAATTCGCGTTACCGACAACTGTTAAAATCATATCGTTGGCCCGATATCCTAGGAGAAGCACTTTTAAAACTCAAAAAAAACTTTTTGCTCAGTCATTTATTTCAGTTAGAACTGATAGGAATAGTCGAGAAGCTACAGTGGTGGTCACGTAAATAGAACACTTTCCTCGCAGGCTGTTCAATTTAAATTTCCTGTAAACAAGCAGCCAGGAATCGAATGTTTACATTTCTTATCGCATGGTGACATATGTTAGAATTAGTTTTAAGCATCGTCATAAAATACACAATGCATCTTCCCATTGCATTGCGTCTTTCAGTGTAAAAGGAAGTGTTTTTATCTGGTCACCTAAATAGTACACGCTTAGTTTTAGTGTGCCGAAGTGAATTTTCTTCACTAATAACAAATTTATTTGAAATTAAGTACAGTTAACATTAGTTTTTAAGACAGTTAAATATAAAGAAATATTTTTCAAGATGGGAAGAGGGCCACATTGCTCCGAAGAAAAGCGTGAGATCATCTGCAACATGAGAGATAGACGTTCAACAATTACGGAAATATCCAAGCACCTGCAGTGTTCACGGATGATAGTTTAAAATGCTTTACGTCATAAGGACCTTTATGGCAGTCCCAAAAAAATTTCGAGAGCTAAAAGGCCAAGAAAAACAACGAAAAAAGAGGACAATGTTATATACAGAGCAAGTGTCGCCGACCCCTTTTCGAGCTCCAAAGCAATAAAAAGCAGTATTCTGAAAGAAAACAATATTTCTGTGTCAGAGAGAACAATTAGAAGGCGTCTGCAAGAAAAAGATCTGAGAGGATGCATCGCTCAAAAAAAAACACTTCTGACAAACAAGAACTTAAAAATGAGGAAATCGTTTGCAAAGGAACATCTAAACAAACCGATAAGCTTCTGGAAAAATGTGCTGTGGAGTGATGAATCCAAGTTTTGCAGGTTCGGATCAGATGGGAAAAGGTATGTTTGGCGTCCACCTAACCAACAACACAATCCCAAATACACACAGAAAACTGTTAAACATGGTGGCGGAAATGTGATGGTGTGGGCTGCTTTTTCCTGGCATGGGGTGGGACCAATAATCAAGATAGACACGAAAATCGATCAACACGTCTACAAACGAATTCTTGAGGACCACATGATCCCCTTTGCGGAAGAAAATATGCCACTGATATGGCGTTTTATGCACGACAATGATCCTAAGCACACTTCTCGTCTTGTGAAGGGTTACCTTAGCGATCAAAATGTCACCGTTTTACAATGGCCCGCCCAGACTCCTGATCTAAATCCGATCGAGAACCTATGGAATGATGTCGAAACTCACATCAACAAGGTGAAACCTGGAAATGCCGCTGAATTGTGGGACCAAATTCAGATCGCTTGGAGATCGAATGCTGTCAAACTTTAGTGAAGAGTCTACCAAGGCGATGTTCAGCTGTGCTTAAGAACAAAGGATTTCCAACAAAATATTAATTTATACGGTTGCTTAAAAATATTTTTTTATAACTTTACTGCAATGCAAATTAATGTACTGTTTATGTGGCCACGCATATTTTAATTAGTGTGTTTATATTTTTTTACTTACAATCAAATACAGTTATCATTTCACATTTTAAATAAGCGTTTATAGTTTTAATAAATAATACATAAGTACAAAATCAGTTGTTTCATTACAAACTGAAAATAATGCCCTTTTATTGATAGAACTGCAAGTGTTCTATTTAGGTGTCCACCACTGTATATACGAATGTGAAAAAATGTCGATCATTTTAGAATTTTTAGTCCGATTTATGGTGCCTAATGACTACAAAGTGGTGTTTTCTTAATAATTATTATTTAAAACAAGCCACGAGGTGCGACCCTTGAGGTCCACACGGTCAACTTCCCAGTAATATCTACATAAACATTAAAAAAATTAAACACAATAATAATTTTGAAAATAATATTATTTTGAATAATAATAATGATAGTATCCATAACAGTAATTGTAATGAATTAATATTAATCGTAACATCTACGCGAGCGTCAATTGATTACGTAAAGATTATCGTGGATTGGTTTGATTTAATATTCACGTGGATCAATCGGAGGGGGGCAGGTTACAAAGCCTTTTCTACGTTATAATTATGCGAATATTATAACACTTTGATTGAATTTACAACAACGTTTTTAGAATTAAAAGATATTGAGTAATATCATTCGTATGAACCCTCTTCAAATTTCTTTTTAATTTAGTTTTTTTTTCATAAACATAGAAAATTTTTTTGCTGGTTTCTCTTCAAAAACTGATAAGAATGTATAAATTTTATAAACTTACTGTGCTGTGGAAATCAGGTTGAAAAATTATTTTTTATGAAAAAATCCTAATTTTTCGCATTTTCTTTTATTAAATTAAAAAAACGGCTCAATTTTTTTTTCTAATGTTAAACACATCACAAAAATGTTAATACACGTCTATTGACACTTTACTTATGGAAATATTATATTTGGTTCAGGAATATAGTGAATGACAAAAATGACCTTGAAGATCATGATGACTGTTAATGATTTTTTATTTAATATTTTTTGTAATCATGAAAAAAAGTTTTGATGATGTTTTTACAAGCACTGTCTGGAGTATATAAATTTTATAAACATTGATTACTGGGTCTCGTAAATAAGGTTAAAATTTTATTATGTATGAAAAAAACCTAATTTTTTGCTCTTTTTTCTCTTAAATTAAAGAACGGTTGAAACAATTTTTTTCCAAAATTTGACAGAGTCACACAAATGTTAATACTCGTCGATTGACATCTTAACGATGCATATCGTATGTTTGGTTCGCGAGATATAACGCACGACAGTAATGACCTTCAAACGGGCAAAACAGAAAACCCCCACGACAGAAGCTTCCCAAAAACTAATCAGCTCTTAAAATTGCAAAGACGCTTCGATTGACACCTTAACGAAGTCGATAGGACTTTGTTTCCGTGAGTTATGCTCGTTAAAAAAAGTGTCCACGAACGTACGTACGTACATACGTACACACACACATACATCTCCCTTTCTAAAAACACTTTATATATACTCTATAGACCTCAATGTTGAAAATTTCAATTTCGATTTTCGAGGCGATTACAAGAACTTCCTATATATTGGGAAGTTAACAAAGTCGCTTGTTGTTTCGGTGAAGCTCATGTGCTTGCTAAATTGGTTTAAATCCTATTTGGATCCATGAGATCCATGTATAGTAATACTTGCACAATTGTTCTAACTGAAGAATTTGTTTGTCGATTGCGACATCAAAAATTGTGATACGAAATTTGTCAGAACTAGTTTGATTATATATAAAACAAAATATATCAATTAAAATCTTTCGTAACCACTTCCTAATCCGATGTGTAACATCAATCTGAATCTATTGTGCTACTGCATAAACTACTGGATTAAATTGATGGAAAAGGAGATCTATGTATATGCTAGAGATTATTATTTCAAATCTTTTTATTTTTCCAAAATATTCCTCACTAGCAATGAGTTTCTTACACCATCTGTTACTGACATGAAAAATTAATTATTTGATCCACACTTTCTTTTACTGAATGAACACCAGTATTTTGCAGAGTTCTTAAGCAAACTTTTACCGATTTTGATCGAAAAAGAAGATTATATATAAACAAACAAACGCAAAGGTACGGATTGTGTGACAAAAATAATTAAAAATTGATAATGATATCAGCAGCCTTAAATTGCTGATATTGCACGTTGTAAAGTCGACAACAGTAGTGAAAATTGATCATTTAGTACTCTAGTTGTAATTTTTCTAATATTTAGACATTTCTCTATTTTAGAATTTATTGAAAATTATATCAAATTACGAAACTTATGATGCGCATTGAATGAAACCACTACCGCGTAATAAGAGTAAATGAAGTTAGGCAATATGATTCAAATGAATCACTTATTCCTTATAAATATAATATGATTATCGTATTTTATGAAACAAAAATCTATGGTTTGAGGTTTAATGACAAATCTGAATAGCATCTGACGAGTTTACTGATATCTGAGAATTTTAAAACTCCTTCTTTAGCATCATAAGTATTTTCAAGGAAAATCTCCAGAACACGTTCTCTTGAAAACTACAAATTTAATTGTGAAGTCAATGCAACCCGATTACATAAATCGATAGCTTCCAACAGATTTTGATCAAAAATGCATACAATGGCAAGGGCAAGGACAAGTGTAACATGAACATAACTTGTAACCAACACCGTACAACAACAGGACACAAGGAACCATTTGACGTAGCTGTAAAATGATTTCACTCCACAACCGTGTGTTGGAAGGATGAAACGAATTGCACCCGATGGATGATCCCAGGAGAGTATGTAATCCAGTCGGAAGCTACACGAAACAATGTACATTTGTTTACTTTTTTATTGCTTAAATAATTTAAATTGTTATTTTATACGTCACAGGGTAACAACGAATCTCTGCATCGATGCTATTGTTTTTTTCCGATGCACAGTGCATTGGACAGACAATTCACACCATTGATTCGGGCGGACATGGTGTTAAATTTGCTGGCGACATACGCAAAGTAATTGCATCAATAAATCTTTATGTCGTTTTATTTCTCGTTCAGGACTCAATTTTATTACGACAAATTTAACGAAGGGATATTGTTTAATTCGGTTATTGATAGCGAATACAACTTGCGATTGGCTCGGAGCGAGTGAATTCATCCATGAAGATATGGCCCTTGAGCACAATAGAGCTCAATCAGAATGAATTCTCTCAATTTTTTTTGAAGTCTCAATTTGAAATTTGAGTTCACTACGCACTGTCTCAAATAAAGAAATATTATATGGGGTACAGACACCTGTAATTTAATTCCATAACGACGACGTGTCCATCGAATGCCGACCAGATCATATCGCAGAACGAATTGCTGGCTGGAGGGATGATGCCCGGCATGGTAATAAGATAGTGTCACTCCAGCTCCACCATTCTCCTGCCCTTGTTCAGGCTCCAATGCCAATAGCCTCTGCGATCAAGATTATCCCCTTGAACGCGGAATTACGTTCAAAAATTACATTCATTGCCCACTCGAACAAAAGTGGAGTTAATTTTATTTTCCATGAATGGTTGGATGGATGGATGGTTGGTTGGATGACGACCGTGGATAATGTATGAGCATGTGATATTCGATATGTAATGCCCCCAGCTCGGCATTACAAATACCACACTGTTAACTAGAGGAGCCACCCGAATGGGCTTGATGCAGTGTTTTTGTGTCGTTTATTGCCGCCCTCATAATTAAGCTCTTGAACATCATGCTTTGAATTGTAATTAACACTGTCAACCGATAAATAAATTCTTGGTTGACATGCCAGCGATCCTGATTGAATGGAAGCAAACAGTGCTGGGTTGGATTATTTCGATAGGTCCGCAATCAGACACGGCAGTAACATGGTAACCGGCATATTTCATATTTACTTATGTTGAATTGCATGAAAGGAATCGACCTTCACTTTTGTCTAACTCTCTTAATATAAATCTAGTTTCCATCAAGTAGACTCTACGCTTAATTGTTTTGCTTTGCATCCAATCTAGCATTATTCGAACGACATTTTTCATGATCCCTGTTACCTCTCAAATTCTTACTGCAAATTGAACATTATTTTCCAGTCTAGCGAGCAAGAGTTACTTATTCGAAAGGTTTGAATTCAATAACTAAAAGTCCTGCATGTTTACGTGCATGACAACAGAAAGAGCCTTGAACGAAGGTATCACATTATCATGGATACTTAGTATATCATTGTTGTTGTTAAACATCGTGAGAATCAGCTCCCATCAATTTTCGTGGCTATCAGAAGTTTTGGACAGAGTGCGTTAACAAAACAGATCCATTCCGATAAAAAGATCATTAAAAGTAATCGATTCCAGGAAGCGATTCTCATAAAATGCTACCGGAATATCAATAACGATAAAGGTATTATTGATGAAGAGCATTATATTGAAATCTGAGACCACCAAAGCACTGAAAAAAATATAAATATTATTTCAAGTGTGCATGTAAATTTCACATGCACTGGATCACTCTGCGAACTGTTTACTGGAAAAATTTATACGCAAACAGATGGCTAGCATGTGATAAGAAATTTGCCGATGTGTTCAAATAATGCCTTTCAGCTTTCTCTTTTTGTTATGAACATGTTCTTTCTCGTAAAACATAATAGCTGAAAGAATGTTTCTTTTTCTTTTTTTTGTGAAAATTTTGTTATTTACATGATCATTGTTAAATAGATTTTAACACATAAAAATCAAAAATATTTCGTTAAGATTTTGACAATTCTAGATTCTAGCAGAAATGATCAGGATAAATATGTCAAATCGTGAAATGTTGTGAATGACGTCCGTTAAACGCACTGAAGAAGGCTTAAAAAAACCAGCAAGTCAGACAATTACGTATTTTACATAAGACAATTATAAATATGTGGTTTTTTGGCCGCTATTGTCATGCCATGGTCATGTTTTTTTTCTATAGGTTACACTAATGTGCAAAGAAATCTTCACCATATAAATAGCACAGTCAAAGTGTCGTAATTTGGGCGTAAACTGTGCATTTTCAAAAGGCAGAATTTTTTTATTGCAATGCATGGGTAATGGAATAATTAGCTTAAGTTCAATTTCCTGGCGTCCTCAAAGATGGCATTTGGGTTCCATCTTGAAAACAAAAGAAAATGGGACACCCCCATTTCTCCCAGACCGTGCCTTTCACAAGAAAGTTGGGTATGGCAAACTTGTGTAGAATATAATTTTTAGCAAATCGTCCATGCGTCACTTTTACGTGGTGTCAATAATCAAAAATATACAATCCAAAAATCATATCCAAAAAGGGGGGAACAACTTTCGGGTGCCACAACTTTTTTAATTTTCCAATATTTTTTGTTTCCAAGATGGAGCTCAGAGGATTAGGGCTGCGGCCCCAGAAACTTGGATTTGAGCTCACAGTAAGACATACTACACATTGCGCCAAAAATCCGGCTGCCTTCCAAAATGCTGCGCGAGTTTCGCAACGGGGGATTCGCCACCAAAAGCCGATTATTTGGCGACTTTCTCCTCTTTGGGATGGAATAACTCCCGTCAATGTGCAGTGGATGGAATAATCAATACCGCAAACGATTTGTGACAAAATTATCTTAGAAAAGTATCCCAATGTGTTTCGCGTTAAACGTGAAATTAAAAGACAAGCAGTCTCTGAATTTGACAACGGTTAATCCTTATTTTTACTAACATTTTTGACAGTGTCTGAGTATTCCAAATAGAGACACAGATAACCTCCTCTTGGACCATAGCAACCATTTTAATTTTACGACTGAACTGCCCCATAAGTGGACAGCACTTTTTTCTTATTCGTACACTATCTACATTAACGACTTCAATTGCTGATTATAACAGCATTAAGGACTATCGTTACCATCTAGACGAGACGGTAGCAGTATTCTTTCAAATAATATACTTAACTATTGCAAGATATGTTCTTAAAATAAAGAAAAAAATTTCAAACTTTCTGAGTTTCGACTGAACTCAACCTTAGGATTCTGGAAAATCGAAGAAATAAACTACAGTGCACGCCACTTAATGTGATCACAACGGGACTCGGGGTTTTTGATAACAATAACCGATTGATAATAATAGCCGAAAAACAAACCTTTATTTTAAATAAAAATATATAACGTAACAAACTATAATAACGTAGCATAAACTCTTAAAAAGTTGTTACATACAATATGTATTTCATCTAAATTTCAAACAAAATAAAAAACAAATTCATATTAAAAAAACTCATCCAACGTATTTTGTCGCTGATTTTCGCGGAGCAAGTTATTAACGAAAATTTCATAGTCATAATGCGCCTGAAAATCAGATGACCTGTGCTGCACACCACGTCGCAATACTTCCAGCGCTTTTCTCATTTCGCTAATTGTTGGGGGTTGCATTGTTTGTATATCTACATCTTCCTCTGGCTCTTGCTTTTCAATTAATGACGTTGTTACACTTTCACACATTACACTTTCACAAATGTCTTCTTCTGTTACGTTCTGTGCATTATTTAAGTGGTTATCTATTGCCATCCACTCCTCGAACTCACTTATCGTCATGTCGAGTGGCTGAATGTTTAGGTGTTCAGGTTCTATGTCATCTTTTGAAAACCCACCATGTTTGAAACAATTTTTAATTGTTATTTTGGAAACTTGGTTCCACGACATGGTAATAAGATGTAAAGCGTCTAGTAAATTTGTTTTCTTGGCTAGATCATTTGCGCTCATATTTAGGGTATCCTCCATACTTTCCAAAATTCTAGCTCGCATCTCTTCCCGGTAATACGCCTTCATGGTCCTTATAATGCCTTGATCACACGGCTGTATTATCGAAGTAGTATTGGCCGGTAAAAAAATAATTGTTATATTTTTTAATTGACAATTTACATAGTGTGCAGTGCAATTGTCCACGAGAAGGGCAATTTTGCGATTTAGTCTCTTATCCCATTTTAACAACCAGTCATTAAAAATTAAGGTTGTCATCCAGGCATTTGTATTTGAATAATAATCAACAGGTAGATTTTAGACACTTTTAAAAAAACGTGGATTCTTGCTTCTGCCGATTACTAAAAGCTTTTCTTTGTCACCCGACATATTTGCACAACACAAAATTGTTATACGTTCTTTCGATGTCTTACAACCCTTTGCGTTGTCTTTTTTAAACATGTATGTATGATCGGGGAGAGCGCGATAATAAAGCCCAGTCTCGTCTGCATTAAAAATTTCATTAGGAGTAAATTCCCCAGCAATCTTGGTTCATTCATTTTCAATCCAGTGTTCTGCACTCTTAAAATCAGCATCTTTTTGCTCGCCGTGTGTTCGTTTGTATACGATATTTTCCCTTTTTTTCCAACGGTGAAACCATCCCTCCGTTGCAACAAAATTTTCTTTTCCCATTTTATTTGCAAGTTCTTCCGCTTTCTGTCGCATCAACGGGCCATCTACACGTGCGTCATGTTCGCGGACATTCGCAACCCACAGTTTCAACGCAGATTCCACTTGAGCGTCTTTCCCAATGCGATTTCTGTTAGTGAATAAATTCTCATTTTTTAGTAGTGTCTTCTATTTCCACACGTTTTTTTTTAAATTTGACACAAAATTGGTGGTGAGATTTTTAATTGTGCTGCTGCATTTCGCTGACTCAATTTCGGCAAGTTGTCATATTGTTCTAAAATGTTAATTTTTTCACTTAAACTAAGATCACGTCTCTTTTTTACGTCAGCCATTGCAAGGGGTTAGAATAGAACTGAGACGTACATCGTATTGCTCATGACAAAAACATTTCTAAGAAAAAAATGATAACATAAACCGAAATCATGATTACTAATAACGGAAATTTTTGTATGTAGTATTACACGTCCGGCCCGTTCTTCGCAAAAGTGATAACAATATCCGATTGATAACATTATCCGTGATTCTAATAAGCGGCGACCACTGTATATGATGAATTGACCAAAGAATTTTCAATTCAATTTCGCAAAGCGTAAAAGCTTAATGTTGGTTTGATAGAAGAAAATATAGTTTGCGATTATAGAAAATTGTTCGATTTCGTTAACATTAAGTAGAAAGCAACTAGATGCCCTACTTTTCCGTTTATCACTTCATCTCAATCTCAAAATATTTTCTTCTTCTCTTTGCTGAACATTTCCGAATGGTTTTTAGTTTTCGCGATATAAACGTAACCTCAATATCGTTTGCCGGAGAAATGAGATTATCATTCTTATCATGGACCTCGATGTAAACAAGAAACCAGGAGCTGTTTCACTTTCTCTAAGGTTCTTATTTCAATGTATGAACTAGAAAATGTTACCTCTTTACATGATCTTCAACAAATCCCTGACACTAGGCATTTTTCATACTTTTGGAAGTTTTCAACTTTTTGCCCTGTTTTTAAATGCAATGGCAAGCGTTCCATAGAAAATTATAGAGAGATTGCAATACTATCTGTGAAGGGATTCTTTGATAGCTGATGCCCTAGCGAGAACTGGTACTGAGCTCCAGGATTATACACAAACACCCCAAGTCGGCCATCCATTGACCTCCGTCAAGATAAGTTTCAAGCAGTATTATATAGAGGTTGCAAACAGAGCCTGGCTGCTGGACGAAACCTGCAGGAGAACCAGGCAAACTTGGCACGCATTAAGCTCAAAGCGCACCAAGCAGCTCCTCAGCACGAGCCGTGAAACATTAAATTTCATCATATCCGTACTGACGGAGCATTGTCTCATTGGCAGCTGCAGATCGGAAGATGAGGAGACATTTTCTGTGCAAAAGCTCAGCACTATCCAGGAAACGTATGCAAATCCTAGGCTCACCTTTTTTGGACAGCCTCCCGGAAGTAGCCAGTTTAAATATTGGCTGCATAGCCGGCTTCATACGAGAATCTAAATGGTTCTCGTCACCCCACAGGTTTTAGTGCCGCACCATATCTCAATGTTGTATCACAATGGGCCTATCTTGGCCTAAGTGAGCCGCCTTTTAACAAAAGGAGCTACCACTACAACCAACCAACTAATATTATCTGCCATCTTTAGGCTGTTTGCAAACATTACTGTATTAGCCAACAACATCAAGGGTTTTGCAAATGCCGATCACTAATAGTTATCTTATGGTTCTAACTTCGACGGTTTTTCATAAAATTAACAAAAGAACATCTATATCTATATCATTTTAAACTCAAAACAACTGAAATTTAGCATTTCAGGGTCTTTTCTCAGATGGCTTGCTATGTTCAAAATCGATCACAATTTGTGAGATTACAAGAAGCTTTTTCAGAAGGCCCCTATCGTTCACTTCATGTCTAATCCACCTGAAGTTAAACGTAACATACCTTGTATTTCTCATATCGACGATTTTAAAATATTTTACGTAATAAAATTAAAATCTGATGCAACTTTCTAACCACGTAATCAGAAGGTTAAGAAACCTTACGTAGTAAGTTTCTCCCGCAAAAATATTATTTACAAGTATTTTTTACCTTAGCTGATCTTTACTTGAGAAAGTTGAATAGGTCTCAGATGTTGGTGTTGTCTTAGACAAAAAATTAAATTATTAAATATTACAATTACGGCAAAATGCTTGGTAGAGCTTATAATATGGTCCGTTTTATCTTAAAACCGAAACAAATAAACTTAACCTTCTAAATCTTTCTTTGCTATCGTCTAGAAAAACTGGTTTAAGTATCTGATTTGTTTTTGAAATCAAGACTATCAAGCAAAATAACATTTAATCAAACTGTTAGACGCACTATGGGCAGACAAAAAATCTATTTACAGATGCTGCAAAATTTTAAAATATTACAAACATTACTCCCAATTGATTGGACAAGTCTTTTCCGTTGTGAATCGCGGAAAGTTTTTGATCAACAAAAAATAGGTTTTTATTATTTTATATGACTGAAGTCCTTCAAAATCTGCAAAATATCAATCTACGAATACGTACGTTCAAACTAACGTAAAAATATTGAAAAACTATTTTTAAACAAATTACCAGCTAGAAGCAAAAACAGTAAATGTTAGTTTTCACAGATAAAATGCATTTTCGATTTGGATCGTGTCACTTTCAGGACAATTTAATTGACAATCTTTTTACCTGAAACAACAAAAAGATATATTATAATTTTAATGATAAAAAGATAATTTACACTTGCTTTCTACAGAAAATTGCATTGAAAAGAAGAATAAGCAAAATTTTAAGCTCCTTTCGTACGGTGCACAAAATTCAATGACAAACATCTTAACACAACAATTTATTAACTTCCCAGTATATGGGAAGTTCTTGTAATCGCCTCGAAAATCGAAATTGAAATTTTCAACATTTCTTTACGTTTTGAGGTCTTACGAGTATATTTTAAGTGTTTTTAGAAAGAAGTATGTATGTGTGTGTGTGTGTGTATGTACGTACGTCCGTACGTACGTATGTGCGTTCGTGGACAGTTTTTTCTACGAGCATAGCTCACGTAAACAAAGTCCTATCGACTTTGTTGAGGTGTCAATCGAAGCGTCTTTGCAATCTTAAGAGCTGATTATTTTTTGGGACACTTCGGTCGGGGGGGTTTGTTGTTTTGCCCGTTTGAAGGTCATTTCTGTCATGCGTTATATCTCCCGAACCAGACATGCGATTTTCATCATTAAGGTGTCAATTTTTATTAACATTTGTGTGATTCAATCAAGTTTTTAGAAAAATTCATTGAAGCGTTTTTTAATTTTTTTGAAAAAAGTGCAAAAAATTAGGTTTTTTTCATAAACAGTTAATTTTTAACCTGATTTTCGAAACACAGTAATCAATATTTATAAAATTTTTATACTCCAAACAGTTTTTGTGCAAATACTAACAAAACTTTCTCTCATGATTACAAAAAAAATTAAATTAAAAATCAAAAATCATTAAAAGTCATCATGATTTCAAGGTCATTTCTGCCATTCACTATATCTCACGAACCAAATATAATATTTGCATCACTTAGGTGTCAATCGACGTGTATTAACATTTTTGTAATGTTTTTATATTTAAAAAAATCGTTGGAGGCGTTTTTTAATTTAACAAAAAAAAAATGCAAAAATTTAGGATTTTTTCATAAAAAATAAATTTGTTAACCAGATATGCACAACACGGAAATAAATGTTTATAAAATTTATAAATCCTTATCAATTTTTGGAGTCAAACCAGTAAAATCCTTTTCCATGATGTTTAAAAAAATTAAATTAAAAATAAAAAATCGTTCAAAGTCGCCATGTAAAAAGTGTTCATATGAATGATTTTACCCGACTACTCTTATTCTGAAGACATTGTTGTTAAGCCAATCACAGTTTATTAATATTTGCATAATTTAAGCAGATTTTTAATAGTCTTCATAGCACCGTGTTTTAATTTTTATATCAAAACTACTTAAATTTTGAAAATCAAAAAAAATTAATCAAATTTGCATTTGTCGCAATGAACGCTTTGAATGGTAAAATGTTTCGTAGTCAATACTTTGCTAGATCATATGCTATAAAAAAAGCTTTCATCAATATGAAAATAACAAATAACGTAGAACCCCGCCCCCCCCATTGATCCGCGTGAATATTCAATCAAATCAATCTGTCCCCATCGACCAAAAACCTTACGTAATCAATTGACGCTCCCGTAGATGATACGATTAACGTTAAGTCATTCCAGTTACTGTTATGAGAGGTACATTATTATTATTTAAAGTAGTATTATTTTCATAATTATTATTTTGTTTAGTATTTTTAATATTTATGTAAATATTACTGGGAAGTTGACCGTGTGGACCTCAAGGGTCGCACCTCGCGGCTTGTTTAGTATTTGGTTGAATATCCTTGTTAATTTAATAAGGTTATCTGTATAAGAAATAGTGATTTCTTTCCTCTCTTTCTGAAGAGTATTTCTAGATATCCAGCTTTTTTATTACATGACATCTTACTCCTAGTTTTATTTTGGCCAACATATCATCGGTAAGGCAATTGTAAGGGTGAAGAATTAAGAATTTGCGGCAATTATAAAGTCACCATAAGCAAGTGTTGAGTGCGGTGTGTTTAGGATTTTTTTTTTGAAATCTTGATAAAAATTGAAATCATTTTGAATACCTTCAATTCGCACGTTAATTACGACATCAATGGCACAATGAACGCTGCAAAATATAGAATGTAATGTAATTCATCAGTTATTTTTGGTGAAAAATACTCTCATACCATGACGGTTCTGGCTCAGTGTTTCATCATAGAAATTAAATTTTGTGGGTTTAAGCGCATATTTCTCGATCACCAAAATTTTGATACACGATCCAACATAACTATGTTAAATTTACACTCATCTGTGAGTATCGTTTTTTCCCAGATATCATAGCTCTTGTAAATGTGCTGTTCCGAAAATTACACGGGTTTGATCCTATACATTTTATTAATGAACGTTTTCTTCTGGCGATGCAATTTAAATACCAATACTATTTGATAGTTTGCCAAATCGTATTAGATGTAACATACTTTTTTAGACGATGTTAACGTAGAGTTACGTCTTATCAAGAGGGACATATAACGTTCTTTATGCACATTTAACTTGAAACAGTTCAAATTTGACTGTTTGTTTTCCAATCTACCACTTATTTTTTACTTCTTTAATATATACCTAACGGCATATTTTGATCTGGAGATAGTCTGCCCAATTTTATTACATGGTTTTCTTTTGTTGTGCAAGGACACTACTAGCTTCTGTAGCTCCAAAAACATCATACGTTTTCTTAACATATTCTAATTTTTTTTAATGCCAACAAACTTTACACCTTTCATTTTTAACTTCCCAGTTCCCTATGGGAAGTTATTGTAATGGGGTCGATTTTGCGAATCCCAAATTTTGATATATCTCCACGTTTTAAAGTCTCTAGAATCCAAATCCATCGTTTTTAGAGAGATGTCTGTGAGTGTGTATGTACGTATGTGCGTATGTGCGTATGTGCGGATGTGCGTATGTGCGGATGTGCGTATGTACGTATGTGCGTTCGGAATAATTTTTCGTCTCGATTATCTCAAGAATCAAAGATCGGATTGGCGTGGAACCGGTTTTAAACGACGCGTAATTACGTAACTTAGAACTGAATGACTTTTCAGCAAAATCGGTTAGGCCGTTTTTTATTTAGGATGAAAAAACTGAAAAAACGACTAAAAATTGCTTATTTTTAAACTGTTGATACGCACTATTAATTCGTGCAGATACCAGAAACCTTCATAGTAATGTTGTTATTGGGCGGGCAAAATCGAACCGTCACCTCCTCGTGGTGCCCGCTGGATACCCAACTAACGACGGTAGTGGCGAGTGTGGGACGCCATATTCCTGCTTACCAGCGTGGGGCTTGCAACCCTGCCTGGCATTACCCAATTGCTACGAACCCTGAAACACGGCCTCGGATTGGATTGGATAAACGGCAACGACAACGGCAACGAAAAACGGACTACTCTATTGGATCTTGGAACGTTCGAACACTCAATACAACAGGATCACTGCGAGAACTTCTCAAGGAAGCCTCGACATACAATATTAACATCCTGGCGGTCCAAGAAACGAAATGGCTTGGCAATGAAATAAGTGACTTAAGATCGCATTCAATATTCACAAGCGGCAAACCAACCGGAAACAAGGAATTTGGAGTCGCCTTCTTTGTAGCATCTTCATTTAAACATCTCATAACTGACTTCAAACCGGTGAATGAACGATTATCTGCGATCCGTATGAAAATGAAGTTCTTTAATGTATGGCTAATCAACTGTCATGCTCCAACTGAAGAGAAAGAAGAAATCGTCAAAGACGAATTCTACAACATCCTAGAAAGGACATACGATTCACTACCCTCAAATGATATCAAAATCCTACTAGGGGACTTTAACGCTAAAGTTGGACGAGAAGAAACTCACAGAGGGACAACGGGAGGGCATAGTCTCCATGAAAGTACCAACAACAATGGTCAGCGACTAGTTGATTTTGCGACCAGCAAAAACATGGTGATAAGCTCTACCTACTTTCAACACCGCGACATCCACAAACAAACTTGGATGTCACCCGATGGACGAACCTTCAACCAGATCGATCACTTCGTCATCGAAAAAAGAGCGGCTACAAGTGTGCTTGACGTTAGATCATACCGTGGTGCTAACTGCGGCTCAGACCACTATCTCGTCAAGGCAAAATATCGCTGCCGCATAACAAGATGCACCACCAAAAAAAAGAGCAGGACTCCTAAGTTCAAGGTGGAGTGTCTGAAAAACGAAACAGTAGCAGCAAATTATCAAGAGAAACTGACGAATTACCTTGTCAATACACCGCCGGCAGGTACGGACACATCGCTTGAACAAATGTGGTCGCAGCTTAAAGAAGGCGTAACATCAATAGCGGAAGAAACCGTAGGAAGACAAACGACGTCGAAAAGAAACGATTGGTTCGACAAAGAATGTGAAGATGCTCTCAAAAGTAAAAAAGAAGCCTATTTACAATACATTGAAAGACCGACAAGAGCCAAGAAGCAAAAATATGACGAGCTAAGACGGTTAGCTAAAAAAATAGTCAGACGCAAGCGTAGAACATATAACAACCAGACTATCCAGAAGATCAATGACGATATGTGCAGAAACGACACACGGGACGCCTATGCAGCATTGAAGCGACTTAGACAAGGCTACAAGCCGCAATCAAGCCTATGTAGAGACAAGCAGGGAAATATTTTAAGCGACCCAGACGACATCAATCACAGGTGGACTGAATATTTTTCTGAGCTACTAAATCCACCATCAGTAACTACATCCCTGCCAATAACGATTCCTGAAGATGCTGACCTATGCAGTCCATCTTCGTCAATACCATCTATTGAAGAGGTGCAAGCAGCCATACAACAGCAAAAACCAAATAAAGCACCCGGAATCGACAATTTACCAGCAGATCTCCTTCAAAAAGGTGGACCAATACTAACGCACCGCCTCCACCAGATCATCTCCAAGGTATGGGTCGATGAAAAATTACCTGATGATTGGCGGACGGCCATCATATGTCCCATACATAAGAAAGGAGATAAGCTTAGATGTGACAACTACAGAGGCATTTCACTGCTGTGTACGTCCTACAAGATCCTGACCAAAATTATTAATAAAAGATTGACACAGTACACTTCCACAATAATTGGCGAATACCAAGGCGGTTTCAGATCCGGTATGTCGACGATAGATCAACTATTCTCAGTAAAACAGGTGCTGGAAAAGTGCTGGGAATACAATATTGACGTGCACCAGGTCTTCGTAGACTTCCAACAAGCATACGATAGTATAGATCGAAATATACTATATAAAATAATGCTTGATTTTGGGATACCTAGCAAACTTATACGAATGACCAGACTAACGATGACCGACACACGATCTAAAGTCAGATGTCAAGGCGATCTGACTCAAAGCTTCGACACCAGCTCAGGTCTTAAACAGGGTGATGGCCTCGCCCCCATACTCTTCAATTTGGCCCTAGAGTATGTCATCAGGAAGATTAAAGTAGACAATGCGGGAACGCTACTCTTTAAGTCTACTCAAATAGTAGCGTACGCCGATGACATCAACATCATGGCCCGATCTCTATCTCGTGCCAAAGAAGCGTTTACTGAGCTGGAGTCAGCGGCTAGGCAAGTCGGCCTAAGGGTCAATGTGAACAAGACCAAATATATGACCCAGTCAAGGAAAAAGACGCCAAATAGACAAAACATGACGATAACTAACTACAGTGTGGAAAGCGTTAACTCTTTTATTTATCTTGGTGTCAACCTCGCCAAAGACGGGAATGAAAAGGACGAAATTGAACGGCGAATTGGTCTAGCCAATAAAATATATTTTTCAGTCCTCTCGGTGATTAAAAATAACAAAGTGCACCGAAAAAATAAGCTGCGCGTCTATAAAACGATCATCCGTCCTGTATTGATTTACGGATGTGAAACATGGACTTTGACTCAAGCCTCAGAAAAAAGAATTGACGTCTTCGAACGCCGCATTTTGAGACGTATTCTGGGGCCCGTGAAGGACGGACCGGACTGGCGAATCCGGTACAACCATGAGTTGTACGCTCTTTATGACGAGCCACCGGTATCGATTCTGACGAAACTGCTACGACTTCAGTGGGCTGGCCATGTGGAGCGTATGGATGACGGGCGAATTCCTAAACGCTCCATGAAAGGCCGAGCAACAGGAAGCCGCCCACCAGGAAAACCACGCAAACGATGGGAGGATGCAGTTGACAACGACAGCGAATCCTTGCTGGGATTCGCTAATTGGAGGACGCGGTCGCTGGACCGAGACAGTTGGAGGCAGTGTCTTCGGGAGGCCAAGGCTCGATTTGGGCTGGTGCGCCATTGATGATGATGAATGTTGTTATTGTTGTGCGTTTTAGCAAAATTGTGATCAAATTTGTAAAAAATGTTATTCAAAAACAAGATTAATTTATAAAATTCCAAACTTATATAATCAGGTTTGGGTGAATGGGAGTAGAGACGCTAATGCAGTTTATAATTGGATATTGTTATAAATAATTTAATTTCGTTAAAAACAATTAAATAACATTAGTTATAATCTGATATTGTATATATAAAGTCAATTATAATTATTCAGTAACGGTCAAACATTCTTAATAACGAATGATTATTGTAAATAATAAATAAATACTCTCAATAATAGTTGTGGATTCCGAGGCCGAGATGGAGAACGAAGTTGAGGACGAAGTGTAGGACAAGAAGGATGACGAGGACGAAGAGGATGAGGTTGCCGAGGCTTTGGTAGATGACCAGGATGACCAGGTGGTGGAGACGTCTTCCTCTACCAAAGCTTTTATGGTTAGATAAAAAACTGATAAATAGTAACAGTAATTATATTAATTTAGAATAATAATGTTTAATAATAGTAATTATTAATAAAAGCAAATTATAGCTTTTTATTCACCCCACTGGGAAGTTAGTCGTGTGGAACTCAAGGGTCGCACTTAGACCACATTTTTCAATAATTAAATATGTGCTGACAACTGTAATCCTTAACACCGCGAAAATTTACATCCACTTCGAACGCATCGTGAACCAAAGATTTCTATGTATGCATGAATGTACGTAGATGAATGGCATACTCAGAGACGTTGTATTTTTATTAACTTCATTAACTTTAAGTATATGGGAAGTTCTTGTAATCGCCTCGAAAATCGAAATTGAAATTTTCAACATTTCTTTACGTTTTAAGGTTTATAGAGTATATATAAAGTGTTTTTAGAAAGAAGTATGTATGTGTGTGTGTGTGTGTGAGTACGTACGTACGTACGTACGTTCGTGGACAGTTTTTTTCTACGAGCATAACTCACGTAAATAACGTCGTATTGACTTTATTGAGGTGTCAATCGAAGTGTCTTTGCAATTTTAAGAGCTGATTAGTTTTTGGGACACTTCGGTCGGAGGGGTTTCTTGTTTTGACCTTTTGAAGGTCATTTCTGTCATGCGTTATATCTCCGGAACCAAGCATAAAATTTGCAAAGTTAAGGTGTTTATAGACGCGTATTGACAATTGTGTGATTCTATCAAATTTTTAAAAAAATCGTATGAACGGTTTTTTAATTTATTAAAAAAAAATGCTAAAAATTAAGTTTTTTTTCATAAACAATAAATTTTTAATTTGATTAGCGCAAGACAGTAATCAACGTTTATAAAATTTATATACTCCAAGTAGTGTTTGTAAAAATAGCATCAAATTTTTTTACATAACTACGTAAAAAATTAAATTAAAAATAAAAAATCATTAAAAGTCATCATGATTTTCAAGGTCACTTTTATCATTCAATATATGTCACGAACCAAATATGATATTTGCATCATTAAGGTGTCAATCGACGTGTACTTACATTTTTGTGCTATTTTTAATTTAATAAAAAAATCTTTTTAGCCGTTTTTTAAATTTAATAAAAGAAAACCCGAAAAATTAGGATTTGTTTATAAAAAATAAATTTTTAGCCTGATTTAAACAGCTCAATAATAAATGTTTATAAAATTTATACATTGCTGTCAACTTTTGAAGAGAAACCAATAATTTTTTTTGCATGATGCTGGAAAAAAAACAAATTAAAAAAAACATCATTCAAAGTTAACATGTAAAAAGGGCTTATATATTTTGTTTTAAAGACTTTGTTATAAAGTCAATCAAGGTTTCAATTACTTCCTCCATCATTATGCGTAAAACATTTTACTTTTGCATGCAATTAAACTGATTATTGAATAAATATTCAATGTTTTTCAAGATCAACTGAAAATAAGAAATAATTATTAGTCTCATTGATGTAACATCGTAAAAACATACAAATTCAATGATTATGCTGGTCATGGAAATTTTGAACAAAACTATTCAAAATGGCCACCTCGCGAGAAAATATCTTCAGTGGGCGTAATAAATAAAAGCGCATTCATTTTTGCTAGCGCTCTTTTGTCCTTCCAGCATCGATATAAAAATAACAAATAACGTAAAAAAGGCTTTGAAGCCTGCCCCCTCCGATTGATCCGCGTGAATATTCAATCAAACCAATCCACCCCCCAACCAACAAAAGCCTTACGTAATCAATGGACGCTCCAGTAGATGGTTGATATTAACTCATTTCCATTAATGTTATGAGCACCACTCATTATTAATATTTAAATTAGTATTAGTTATATTTTTTTGTGTTCAATATTTTTAATATTTATGTAGATATTACTGGGAAGTTGACCGTGTAGACCTCAAGGGTCGCACCTCGCGGCTTGGTTTTATTCACTTTTCACTTATTGGAGATTTCATGGAATTAATGGTTGCATCGAATAAATTCAAAGGTTCTTACACAGGTCATAAGTTTTAAAGAGAAATGTGAAGTATGGGAAAAATTGCATGTTTTTTAAGTTTCTTCTTGCTGATAAAAACTTCATTATTGAAATACATAAGTCCTAACATAATACATTTTGCGCATTTTCTAAAGCTTAACCTCTAATTTTTTGACATTGGTCAAAAGATATTTTTCACATAAAGTCCTACGCTCGCCGAAAGTCAAAAACAAATATTACATCGGTTTATTGCAATAAAAATACACATGAAGAGCTCTTTGAATGGCAAAATTAATCTTGACATTCAGATCACGTAGCCCAATCGCTCGAGGGCTTCCAGGCTCGCTTGAGTGAATCCTTCTCACTATTCTGCATGTATTTGGTCCCTTGGCGCACTTTTTTATTTTCTATATTTTCCGGCAGGCATTCATTCCGACATATCCAGGCAATGGTTTCGACTCTAAATCAAGTACTCCTGCCAGTTTTCTATTCACATCTTCTTTTGATAACAGAATTGTGGTCTTGACTTTTCTAAACACAAGACGACGGCGAGCAAAGCGGCCAGGGACGTTCGTTGTCTAGCCAAAGGATAGGAATAAAACCTATTTAGGAATTCATATGCAGTACATGTAAGTCGCCTTATAGTTGTGGTTATTTTTCTTGCTCCACTTGACTCTGCTCAAAAGGATATGTGGTCTGAATCTGCAATAGCGTAATTACCAGTGCAGAATTCGTTATGAAGCTTTCATAAATGCCGTTTATTTCATTTGCTTTTGTTTTAAGGACGGCAGTGTCTAACTAGCTATCCCGAGGTAGACAACTAACACTCGTTTTGCGTCGTGAGTGTGAGATTGCTTACGACTGCAACATCCAAGCCTACATCATTTAATACTTGCCAAAGGATGCTGCTTTACTGAATCATTGCAGGCGCTAGCAAAACACCCAACATATTAACTAGGATGTCGAGGACACGTAAAGTTAAATTCACAACGCCATACGTCACAGACACTCGAACAACCAACTTTCTCGTTGCGCCACGTTTCCTGACCGTGTCCGTGTGAACTTTTATAATTTCATTTTTAAAACTTCTGTATTATATGTCATTCCTTTTTTCTCTTAACTGTTCTTGCCTTTTTTCATGCTGCAACTATCCTATCATAATTCAAGAAGAGCAGGTCCATGATTTTCTGTGAAACAGTTAGTAGTTTGGGCGTGCTAGTATTGTAGACAACATTGTGAAGGTAAAGGACGTTGGAACTTTTGCATTAAGCACATGGAACATTTGAATTGTGTAATCCTGAACGAGAACCAGAAAAGAACTCATTGCTCATAGTATGACCCGTGCAATAATTTCACAAACTATAGTCACAATTTTTCCTGTAAGTTTTGCTTGCATGCTAGGACATATTAATTTACGCAAATTGAAAGGATTTATGGTTGGGTTGTATTGTTGTAGTTCTGATCAGTTTTTTTTGTTTGTGAGTAATTTGAATAGGAAACCAGAACGAAATTTTTATACACTTCAAAGTTTTAAGATTGCTTGTGGAAAAATGTTGTTGTCAGTTCATATTTTGATTAAGAGTTACACGCACAAGCACACTGTTTAGAACTGAAGAGCGTAGAGGAGTTGTTGAAAGATAAAAATTAATACTTTTTACGCTATTTTCAGCCAACGAATTTTAAAAAAAGCACTTCGATTGAAATCTTGCAAAGCTTAAAACAAACAATCCGCGAATTGCGACTCTTAAGATCCACATGGTCAACTTTCCAGTAATATCTAGATAAACATTAAAAATATTGAACACAATAATAATTTTGAAAATAGTACTACTTTAAATAATAATGAGAGGTATTCATAGCAGTAACAGGAATGAGTTAATATTAATCATATCATTTACGGGAGGGTCCATTGATTAAGTAAGGTTTTTGGTGGAAGGGTGAAGATGATTGATTACCACAAATGCAAATTTGATTGAAATTTTGATGGTTTTCAAAATTTAAGCCGCTTATTTTAATTAAAAGACTGCAAAAACTATTAAAAATCTGCTCAAATTATCCAAACATTTTAAAACTTTGATTGACTTCACAACAAAGTCTTTAGAATAAAAGATATAAGGTTCGGAAGAACCCTTTTCATATGATAACTTCAAATGTTTTTTTCTTCATTTTTTATTGTTTTTTTTTCATAATAATGAAAAAAGTTTTGCTGGTTTCTCTTGAAAAACTGATACACATGTATAAATTTTATAAACATTTATTACTGTATTGTGCAAATCAGGTTAAAAAAATATTTTTTATAAAAAAAAAACCCAAGTTTTCGCATTTTCTTTTATTAAATTAAAAAACTGCAGAAACGGTTTTTTATAATGTTAAAATAATCAAAGAGATTTTGAAACAAGTCGATTGACACCTTAATGATGCAAATATTATATCTGGTTCGTGAGATATAGTTAATGAAAGAAATGCCCTTGAAGATCATGGTGACTGTTAATGATTTTTTATTTTTTATTTAATGTGCCTTGTTATCACGAGAAAAAGTTTTGATGAAGTTTTTTCAAGCATTGCTTGTTGTATATAAATTTTATAAAAGTTGAATACTGTCTTCCGCAAATCAGGTTAAAAATTTATTGTTTATTAAAAAAACCTAATTTTTTGCACTTTTTTTCCTTAAATTAAAAAATTACTATAACGATTTTTTTCAAAATTCGAAAGATTCACGCAAATTTTAAGACGCGTTGCTTGACACCTTGAAAATGTAAATCGTATGTTTGGTTCGCAAGATATAACGCATGACAGAAATGACCTTGAAGATCATGATGCCTGTTAATGATTTTTTATTTTTTATTTAATTTTTTACTTTGTCATGAGAAAAAGTTTTGATGTTGTTTCCACAAGCACTGCTTGAAGTATATAAATTTTATAAAAATTGAATACTGGCTTCCGTAAATCAGTTTAAAAATTTATTATTTATAAAAAAGACATAATTTTTTGCACTTTTTTTTCTTAAATTAGAAAACGGCTGCAAATATTTTTTTCAAAATTTGATAGATTCATAAAAATGTTAATACACGCCGATTGACACCTTAATAATGCAAATCGTATGTTCGGGAGATATGTATAACGCAGGACAGAAATGACCTTGAAGTACATGATGCCTGTTAATGATTTTTTATTTTTTATTTAATTTTTTACGTTATCATGAGAAAAAGTTTTGATGTTGTGTTTACAACCATTGCTTGAAATATTTAAATTTTATAAAAATCGAATACTGTCTTCCGTAAATCAGGTTAAAAATTTATTGTTTATGGAAAAAAACCTAATTTTTTGCACTTTTTTCTCTTAAATTAAAAAACGGCTCCAACGATTTTTTTCAAAATTTGACATATTCACAAAAATGTTATTACACGTCGATTGACACCTTAAACATGAAAATCGTATGTTTGGTTCGCGATATATAATGCATGATAGAAATGACTTTCAAAAGGGCAAAACAACAAACCCCCCGACCGAAGTATCCCAAAAACTAATTAATTGCAAAGACGCTTCGATTGACACCTCAACGAAGTCGATACGACTTCGTTTACGAGAGTTATGCTCGTAGAAAAAAGTGTCCACGAACGTACGTACGTACACACACACACACATACATCTCCCTTTCTAAAAACACTTTATATATACTCTATAGACCTCAAAACGTAAAGAAATGTTGAAAATTTCAATTTCGATTTTCGAGGCGATTACAAGAACTTCCCATATACTTGGAAGTTAATAATAATAATGAGAGGTAATCATAGCAGTAACAGGAATGAGTTAATTTTAATCAAATCAACTGCGGGAGGGTCCATTGATTACGTAAGGTTTTTGGTCGATGGGGACAGATTGATTTGATTGAATATTCACGCGGATCAATCGGTGGGAGCCTTTTCTACGTTATTTATTATTTTCATATCGCAGCTTCAAGGACAAAAGAGCGCTAGCAAAAATGAATGAAGTTTTTGTTATTACGCCTACTGAAGAGATTTCGTCGCGTGGTGGTCATTTTAAATAGTTGTTTTCAAAATTGGCATGACTTCGGCAAAATAGCAGAATTTTTATTTTTTCATGAGACTAATAATTATTTCTTATTTTCAGTTGGTCTTGCAAAACATTGAATATTCGGTTTAATTGCATGTAAAAAGTAAAATGTATTACAAATGATGATGGAGGAAGTAATTGAAATCTTGCGAACACTAAAGAATAAAACTACTAGAAATTACATTTTTTATTTGATGAAAGCTTTTTAAAACATATGATTTTGCATAGCATGGACTTCAAAGCGTTGATTACCACAAATTTGATTGAATTCTTTGGTTTTCAATATTTAAGCAGTTTTTTTATTGAAATTAAAACACGGTAGGTACTGCTATTCATAATGAAAAAGGAGTTCAGACAAAGAATATTAAAAAATTTAACTAACTCAAATAATTTCATTGTGGAATCGATCAAGGCGGATTATCATTTCCATGATTTGATAAAATTTCATTTAATTTAATAAAAAAACACGGTAAACTTAAATTACTTGATAAGACCTTTCTTTATCTAAGTTTCATTTTGGACCGCTGTTTTGATATCTAAAAATGTGTGTTATCATTCGGAATATTTGATGCGAAAATAACGTCAATCAAGTCAGCGCAGCTCTTTTTGAATTTAATCACAAAGGACGAAAACAAAATAGACTGCTCTTTAAAACAAGTTCAGTCTAATTTGCCCCTTCTCGCCGTTAAGGCTTCACAAAATCAGATGCTTTAAAGTGTTTTCATCAAATAAAAAATCAAGATTATTTTGATGCTTCAAAAAATATTAATGTGAAAGCAAATTATGAATATTTATAATGAATAGCGGAGCGTCCATAAAATACGTGAAATTTTTGAGTTCATTCATTTTGATGGTTCGTAAGATAAGATTCCAATTTTTTACAACTAAAATTTCATATTTTTTACATACAAGCAGACAACGAATTTTCAATGTAAATTACATGTTGTTTTAAGATCAATTGCTAGATAAGACATGATTAAAAAATCTAGTTGAATAGGCTTAGAAGCAAAAACTGTATTAAATAAGCCTTAAATCTAAGTTTTCTCAAAATTTTCAACTGCGTCCTTGTGTCTGTTAAGCGTCAAAATGGAAATAGTCAAATGTCTAATCGTATGATAAGCTTGTTAAATATTTTGTTCATCAATAATAAAGAAGCGTGTTTTCAATCAAATTTGGCAAGTAACCTTTTAGAGGGACCGTTTTGCGCATTCTAAAAAAAACAAAAAGCTTCAATTAAATTTGTTTATTCTTTCACTCGTCTATTTTTTGCTTTTTTCGCGGTTTTTTTTCTGAAGGGGAAAAATGATTAGAACTAATTGAAATTAAGTAGTAGTAGGTTATTTTACTCATATTTTGAACTAAATCTCATATGTTTTCAAGTGATTATCATTAAAACTCGCAAAGTTAGAAGTTGTTCTTTATGGAGGCCCGTCGTCCAAGTCACTCATTGCCGTGCATGATCGAGACCACAATTTTAATGTGAAAGCAATCCAAGCAAATTTTTCATATTACCTATATGTATAATTTCTCGATGAACCAGGTTTTGAGTGAAAATTTGAAAAATTGAAAATTTGTGACGCGTTTGAATCAAAAATTGATATTTTTTCGTGCTTTTGTCATGAAAATACAACTCTAAATCGAAATTTTTTATAAGAATTCAAAAAATCTTTAGGGTTTAAAGATCGGTAAAAAATTTGCAGAGATACAATGCACGCAAGCCTGAAAAACGTCTTTCAAGAAAAACGCATTTGAAAACAAATGACCAAAAACTGAGTATTGAAGTAACTTGTGTATTACTCATATATACACAGGGATACCAGGAAAAATACATCTTCTTGTTTGTTATACCTGTCCCAATACATACAAAGTAAGATATATACATAGAAAGCCAGCTACGTGGTCCCGCCCAGCTTGTCTGCGATCACTTCATTCAGTGGGCCGAGCGGTATACTAGAGCATGCTTGGTTTCTTGCCCCAAAAAGATGAAAAGGACTTCGAATATCGGTCTCAAACTTTTAAAACATACTCTTGAATAACTAAACTTTCGATTTATACAATAAAAAAGTCCAATAAAAAAGTCCAATATCGGTCTCAAACTTTTAAAACATACTCTTGAATAACTAAACTTTCGATTTATACAATAAAAAAGTCCATTTTTAACCCGCCTAATATGATTTCTCTTCTTAAGTCAAAAACAATCAATGTTCATAATAAATAAGTAGATCATATCATCCACTTATTTAATATGAACATTGATTATTAACTCATTTCACTTACTGTAATGAGTTTTGATCATTTTTACGATAATGTTACTTGTATAAATATTACTGTTATAGTTTTAAAAATTTATTTCTATTATTTTCAAAATACTGAGAAATTGTTCTTGTAGATTTCATAGGTCTCGTCCCCTGACATGTTTGGTAGGTTTTAATGCTAAATATAATATCAAATAACATGTTTTCGAACGAAAAATATATATTTGGTTTGAATATTAATATTTATATGATTGTTTATATTCATAATTGGTTGGTAATTTTCTATATTTACATTGTGCTCCAACGTCCCACAAATTTGAAATTGGATTATATTACACCAAGGCTTAATTATGCATTTTATCTAGTGCTGTGCATCATTAATTATTTATTTTATTTATTTGTATGCGTGTGCTTTTAGCGAGAGCTGAGATGAGCAACACTACTAACAATATTTCACTGGCAAGTGATACTTAAGTTTAATTTCGTGAATAAAATATCAACTCATTAAATTTGAGCCGGAAATAAGAAAATTGTAAATTTGTTAGCATTAAACATCTAAAGTTTGTAATAATATCTGTGAATTAAGTATATTTCTAATGATTTTAACAGTCCCCTGTCCTTTCGTCAAGCAAAGGGCTGCATACTTTTTGGGAGACTGGGCACGCTATACCTACACTTATTTATTCCAGCAAATACTTGTAAAATGCCGCCTAAGAAAATAACAAGTTTACGAAGGTAACAATGTTAGAAAGTAAACGTGAGGACAAACAGCAAATATATCAGCGAATTAAAAGTAATCCATTTTAATGGAAACATCTGAAGGAACAAGAACCACATACAAGTTAAAAACAATAGAGAAAAGATACCCGTAAATTAGTAAACTCATATTTACGAAAACATCGAAATGCGAAGAAAATTTGGAAACAATATTGTACCAAATATCATTATAAAAAGAAAATCCAAACCTGCATGTTAAATTCATCCATTTAAAAAAATGTACTACTCAAACGTAAAATTTATAAACACAGCGGAACGAAATATAAGCATAAAAAAGAACATTTGAAGAATAGACTAATGAAATCAAGATTAAAACCAAAGACGCTTACTAATGCTAACACATCAAATACAACTTTACTGAATATATTCCATTTACCTGAAGGGAAGAAAGATTTAGTAAAAAATTGCAATTCGGGAAATTTCCCAAAGAGCAATTGATAGAAAATTTCACTAAATGGGAATAAGAAAATAAAAACACGGTTTACTAGATGCAATTTTCAAATACAATCTATGAAGCCTCCGAAACACTGGAGTTCGTATCTTTAAAAATGTGAAAAACAACCAATTTCCCTAAGTGATTCACACCATCATTAATTCAAAGATTTCAGTCAAATAAAGTACTAAATTACGAAAGCTATCAAAATCAATTGCAGTACTATAATTTGATCGCGGCAATGCTATCTATTTCATTTAAAATCTGCATTGATAAAACACCACCTTAGGAGTTTGGCAAAACCAGAAAAGTAATTTAAGAACAGAGAATTGCAGCAAAGGGTACAGATATGGATTCATAAACAAAGCGGATACAGAAAATTGCAATATATTTCAAAAAAACGTTTACTGCTCAATCAGCAGGCTCATAAAAGATCTTCATAACGATTTTGGGATATTTTTGTGTCACGAAAGAAACGTTGTCCATTGGTAAGTAAGTATGCATTGGTGAGGAACGTATAGAGTCTCTTGCATATACAAAAACCACCTTACAATGATAGTCTATATGAAAAATAAGATTAAATCTTTTGCACCGTATCCAGTAATAATTTCTACTCGCCGGTCGCTACCTGGACCCATTGCCAAATTTTTTAAAGCAACATCACTAAGGATGCAAACGATACATCGATGTTTTTCGAACATCGATATATCGTTCATAAATATCGATGTTTTAACGTCGATATCGAAACCTAAAACATCGATGTAACATCGTTCTTCATGAACGATGTCAGCTACACACACAACTTTTGCAACCCTTTGAGAGATTGACAAAAGAAATTTGTGGGCAAAATTTTATTACAGTGAGTAAAATCATTCGTCTTGTAAGCTGCTTACGAAACATGCTAGATAAACATTCACCAACATTTGAATGCACCCTTTCATTAAAAGCAGAAGTTTCAAAGAGATTTGACAAACTAGAGCAATGTTCATCGTTGGCAATTGCTACCGCCTTGGATGGATGGTTATTTCCCAGGCTTCATAATTTAGCTATGACCTATTTGCCTATCGTGGCAACTTCGGTACCCGGTGAGCGGTTATTCTCTGAAGCAGGAGCTACAATCACCCAGAAGAGAAACCGCTTAGTAGGAACCAGGTTGTCAAAATTATTATCTTTAAATTCTATGTTAAAATAATAAATACATACTTGTTTTCCGTTAAAATAAAATGATTATTCTTTAAAAATAAATTTCAAAATAAATTAAGTAGTGTCTCATTTCTGCTAAAAAAAAACATCGATAAAAACATCGATTTATCGTTCATAAACTTCGATACTTCTAACATCGATTTTTCACTTTTCAAAAAATCGATGTTCTAACATCGATGTTTTTTATGAGCGATGTTGCATCCCTAAACACTACTCCAAATTAAACATGATGACTTTTTAAGCAGCGATTCGGTTATACACTACCGTATTAAAACTATCTTTTATATATTAACCACGAAATCAGTGCATCCACTTCCAAACTCGGGAAAAAATCTTTGAACTTTTTTTAAACCCCTCACGGAAAAAATGCACTTGTTGACCGACGTTCTTGTAGAAGCTGGAAGAGATGTCGAAAATCACGAAAATGTCGTAAATGCCATTGAAAAAAGATTCCCCGAGAATAATTTTAAATACTATGGGAAACAAAGATTTTCGGAAATGTAGTAGTTAAATTGAACAGCAAATTCATAATTTGAATAGATTTGAAAAGTACTCTTCAAGTACACCAGATAACTTATTTTGTTTATTATGATTCAGTAAGACAGTAAAATATGCCTGTGGCTTTGACATTTAGAAGTTCATGCCAAACAATATTAAGAATGGTACTTTTAGATACAATCTGAAAAAAACAAGCCATATATTGATAACATTTATACAGATTCTGAAGGTGAAACAGCTTAGCAGAGAGTTGTTGCTTGCAAGCCTTTTAGAGCTTGTGACTGTGTTCGGTAAGATTTTCAGGTATAAATACTGCAAATCGTTACTTGAGTATTGTCGAAAAAATTTGATAAAAATGATGGTGCAATAAAAGCGACTCTTTCGAAGTTTTGTCAATCGAATCAACAGCTATTTAAGTAAAATAACAGTGATGATTTTAACATGAATAGAATTTTTACAAATTTGAGTTACCTGGCAATAACATTTTCAGAAAACCTGGCAATAACATTTTCAGAAAATTTTAAATAAATCCTGAAAAAGCATAAAATCTTTATGGGAATTCAATTTTTGCAACTTATTTATTGTTACCTTCATTGTCAAAAATTTTTTCATTATTAAAAGATAACAACAAATGACATTTTTTTAATTGCTCTTTACGTGTAGAAACATCATAATAACTATTTAACACTTTCCAGATATAATCTGGTTCGTGGAAATTGACTTCAAATGGAACAGAAGTGTCCAGAGTATGTTTGCATAACGAACTCTCATACTCGACAGATCGGCTAAAGAAGAGGAGGATGAAGACGTTCAAGGACTTCGGTACGCTATCATCAGAAGGACCTAAATTGACATTAAGGAGTTCCATTAAGTTCTCAACGCTACTCTATTTGGCACTTCATTCACCTGGAACAGTAATTACCAAGGATAAAAGTCATTTCTACCGATGGCTTAATGCGAATCGCAGGACCGAAGTATTAACTCTACACCACCGTGATAATTATTTGCACAGGATTTTGTTTCCACGATGGCTTGGAATTAGAGGTTCTGGTTGGCGGTGTGTAGTTGCGAAGGAGTGTTTTCATGCGAGAATTTGGTACGGTTGGTAAGAGTGTTAACCACGAATAAAAAAATATGAAGCAAATATGTTCACCTCACATAATATTCTTTAATGAATAATAGAGTTTATGTTATCTAAGTAAAAAATTTCACTAGAAGGAAATCGTTTAATTCTATCTATTATAAAAAGATGAAAAACAAGCCGCGAGGTGCGACCCTTGAAGTCCACACGGTCAACTTCCCAGTAATATCTACATAAACATCAACAACATTACAACAATGAGAGGTAATAGTAACAGGAATGAGTTAATATGAATCATATCGTCTACGGGAGGGTCCATTGATTATGTAAGGTTTCTGGTCGATGAGGACAGATTGAATATTCACGCGGATCAATCGGTGGGGGCCTTTTTGGTGTTGAAATTTTTTGTTGATTTTCGAAATTTAAGCAAATTTTTTTAATTAAAAGACTATAAAAACTATTGAAAATCTGCTCAAATTATGCAAATATCTTAAAACTTTAATTGAATTTACAACAATTTTTTTAGAATAAAAGATATAAAGTAATAGCACTCGTATGAACCCTCTTTACATGGTAACTTTGAATGATTTTTTTATTTTTAATTTAGTTTTTTCATAATCATGGAATAAAATTTTGCCAGTTTCTCTCCATTAACTGATAAGAATGTATAAATTTTATAAACTGGATCACTGTGCTGTGCAAATCAAGTTAAAAAATATTTTCTATGAAAAAAACCATAATTTTTCGCATTTTCTTCTATTAAATTAAAAAAACGGTTAAAACGAATTTTTATAATGTTAAAAACTTCACAAAGATGTTAATACACGTCAACTGACACCTTAATGATGCAAATATTATATCAGGTTCGTGAGATATAGTGAATGATAAAAATGACCTTGAAAATCATGATGACTTTTAATGATTTTTTATTTTTAATTTATTTTTTTACGTAATCACGAGAAAAAGTTTTGATGAAATTTTTGCGAACATTGTTTGGAGTACATAAATTTTATAAACATTGATTACTAAAACTTGACAATCAGGTCAAAAATTTATTGTTTTTGAAAAAAACCTAACTTTTTGCACTTTTTTTAAAAAAATTTGAAAACCGCTCCAAGAATTTTTTTATTAATTTTACAGAATAATACAAACGTTAATACGCGTCGATTGACACCTTGTTTAAATAAATCATATGTTTCGTTCGCGAGATATAACGCATGACAGAAATGACCTTCAAAGGGTCAAAACAGCAAACCCCCCCGACCGAAGTATCCCAAAAACTAATCAGCTCTTAAAATTGTAAAGACGCTTCGATTGACACCTTAACGAAGTCGACACGACTTTGTTTACGTGAGTTATGCTCGTAGAAAAAAGTGTCCACGAACGTACAGGCGTACGTACACACACACACACACACATACGTCTCCCTTTCTAAAAACACTTTATATATACTCTATAGACCTCAAAACGTAAAGAAAAGTTGAAAATTTCAATTTCGATTTTCGAGGCGATTACAAGAACTTCCCATATACTGGGAAGTTAACAAAGTTGAAGTTACTCTTTCTTAGATATATTATCCACCCACAAATTCATTCCACAAATTAGAAGGAGACGTTAAATAATTCGTGGAAATTCAAAAAAATATATGAATCAAAGCTTACAAAAATCATTTCAATGCAAACGTTTTTGAAACTGGCTGGCAAGAGTGATGTTAAATTATTATTTTGTAGGCAAAAAAATATGAAATGCATTCAATTCTGCGATGAAAACTCGCCAATAGTGTAACATTGGCTAACTTTTTATCATGAAGTAAAATTGAATCCTTCATCCATTGTAGAGAATTGCGGTTCTGCAGAGAATAACGAACGTCGTGACAAGACGAAATATCACACTTCATCTAACATTGGATTTTTTTTTTTAAATTCAATATCGATTCCATAATAACTAAAATGCATGCTTTGTGTAGCAAGAAATTCAAAGTGCTCGTTTGCGAAGCACAAAGGAAGAAATCGTGAGGACATGGAATAAAAAACCTGAGGAACCAAAAACTATGTACATCTCCTAGATTTTCGCCACAAGTCAGCTTGCCATGGTTTATCGTTACCACTGTGATAGAAGGCAGCACAGTAATACCAAATGAATTTAAGTGTTTAATTTGGAGCGAATGGACAATTTGAAATTTAATGCTATGATCTTTGCTGATGATGCGGTCTTACGTCTTGGAAATCTTTGCAAGGCAAAATAGACTTCCTTAACGTTGGCTTCTCTTAAGCTTTAGATGGTTCAGGAGCCGAATTAAAGCTCAACAACCTTCATCTTGTCCCGTTTCTTGCTGTCATAGCAACTTCATGTCCTTGTCAGGAAGATTTCCTTAACGGTACTCACTACAGTGATGTTCTGTGTATTTTTGGGTTATGCGAAAAAGCTTTCGTTTAATTTGAAAATATTGCCGAAGTATGCTGTTTGGCTAAACGACGGATTAGAAGTAATGCTGTGTCGTTTAAAATGAGAAAATTTAGTTGTCGTAGAAAAATCGATAGATTACGAAGACTCATTATTTGACTTTGATAAACTCGTTATATTTTCTGTCTGAATTTATTTAGCATCCGGTATTTTTTGTAGTTTTACCATATTTCCTTAAGTTGCAATTTGTGGTAGAATCGGAGTTTTTGATGTATGACTACTAAGCAAAATCCTTATAAAGCAGAACTGCTGCCTGAGACAACTGAAGTAAATACAACGTATCAAATGGTTTTACTTCAGTTGTCTCAGGCAGCAGTTTTTTTTTGTGCTTATAATTTCAATACATACCTGTTTGTAACTCGTATATTGGTTTTAAATGGCAACAAACCTATGTACATTGTATAAAATGCTATTAAAATAAAAATATTTTGCGAATGAGTGTATAATTCGTCATTGTTGAAATTTATATAATTGAAAAATAATAATAGACAAAATGTTTTTGTGAGAAACTATGTTGCAAGACTAAAATTCTCGTTTGCGTCAATATAAGTCGTGCAATAGTAATCTGTCGAAAATAGATTTCTTTTCATTTCGTGATATAGTAAAAGATACCTCGTGTATTAAACACATTTTGGTATTGCACTTTCGAAAGTTCTTGGTTTAATCTCAATTAACAAACAGTACATTGAAAGCCTTCAGACTAGTATATAAGAGCCAAAATGTTTTTTTTTTATAAAAACTAACTCAAATTTCGGAAACCTTTTCACCTGTAAGTTCAACTTGATCTTTGTCTTAAATTTGTATATAAAATCTTAACGTTTTGCTTTGAAAATTTTTATGCTTCAACACTTTCTAGCGTCAGCGAATTGTGTCCAAATATTTTATTTTGTATGTGTCAATCAATTTAAACTGACCATTGGAATATATTTTCAAAAAGATCTGTTCAAATTGTTTTGAAAAAGTTAAAAACATCGTAAGAAAACTAGGATCAACTTCCTTTATTGGTTCCGATATTTTTTCACATTTATTTCACAGTAAAAATAAGCAATAGACAGGGTTTGCCAAAATCTCGCCAGTTCCAACGAGAAAGATACAGGACCCTTAAGTGTCAAAAATTATCATTTTGTAATGAATGCACAATCTCAATTGTTTAAAGAATTATTCACCGGTAATCTATATCTAAGGACGAAATACATGCCAAAAATTTAGCACGTTATTTCCATCACGATAAAATGTTTTTGTGGTTTTTTTTTCATTTAAAAACGAAAATGCTAATTATTTCTTAAGATGTGTTCACAAAAATATCTCGAAAATTTATCTTATTGGATAGCTTTCACAATAGGTTTAATTTTTAATTTCCTTTCTTCAAATATTGGTTTCATCTGCTTGGTCTATGCGACAAAAAATACGGAAAAATTATTTGTATTAATTTGATTGTACTGATTTATTATGTGAAATTAAATAATTGAACAAAAATTACTAGATTCGGTTTCTTAAACGTGAACATATTTTTTTGAAATCGTACGTGCCAAAGTTTGATACACTCTATTCAATCTTTTTCCGATTCAAAAAATAATAACTAAACTTAAAGATAAAAAAATACTAGCGGAAAGACATACTTTTGTTGAAACTCCATTCTGTGAAAATTAATCGTCAATACTTTCAGTTTTTCGAGAACAGTTAAAATCCTCATAAACGCAAAGGATCAAAAGGAAAAAAACGTCAGAATGAAAAATATCTGAAATTGAGAGCTAACAATGATAATTTCAATAAAGATGAACACAAAATGAGAATCTTGATGGGGCTGCTGACCAAATCAAGAACTCTTGCATTACTGGGCAAATGATTCGGTAGAAAGCTTGACAATGCGCTACTTCGCTGATCAATATAGGTTTGTTTAAATTCAAAGAGTGGATGGTTATTCCGTTTTAAGTGCCGAAACATCACATATCAATGTCAAAGTGGGAAGAATTTCGTAGATGCAGCATCTGCTTTCAAGTAGATTAAACATATAATTTACAAAGGTTGTTCAGATTTTCAGAGGTAACAGTATTCGATTCAGATAGTAGTACCTTATTATTAACTTCCCAGTATATGGGAAGTTCTTGTAATCGCCTCGAAAATCGAAATTGAAATTTTCAACTTTTCTTTACGTTTTGAGGTCTATAGAGTATATATAAAGTGTTTTTAGAAAGGGAGACGTATGTGTGTGTGTGTGTGTGTACGTACGTACGTACGTACGTGCGTTCGCAGGCAGTTTTTCTACGAGCATAACTCACGTAAACAAAGTCGTATCGACTTCGTTGAGGTGTCAATCGAAGCGTCTTTGCAATCTTAAGAGCTGATTAGTTTTTGGGACACTTCGGTAGGGGGTTTGCTGTTTTCACCCCTTGAAAGTCAACCATGTTATGCGCTATATCTCACGAACCAAACATGCGATTGTCATCAATAAGGTGTCAATCTACGCGTATTATTAATTTCATGAATCTATAAAAATTTTAAAAAATTCTTGGAGCCGTTTTTTAATTTTTTAAAAAAAAGTGCCAAAAATTAGGGTTTTTTTCAAAAACACAAAAGTTTTAGCCTGATTTTCAAACCTAAGTAATCAATGTTTATATTATTTATATACTCCAAATAGTTCTTGTGAAAAAATCAGCAAATTTTTTTTTCATGTTTACAAAAAAAATTAAATAAAAAATAAAAAATCATTAAACGTTCAAGGTCATTTACGGCATTGATTATATCTCGAGAACCAAATATAATCTTTCCATCATTAAGGTGTGAATCGACGCGTATCAACAGCTTTATGATGTTTTTATATTTTAAAAAAAAAATGTTAAAGCGTTTTTTACGATTTATTATTTTTTTTTAGAAAAGTAGTGTTTTTTTCATAAAAAATTCCATTTTTAACCTGATTTGCACATCGTAATAATAAATGTTTATAGAACTTATAAACTTTTATCAATTTTTGTAGAGAAACCAGCAAAAACTTTTCTCATGATTAAAAAAAAATTAAATCAAAAATAAAAAATCATTCAAAGTCACCATGTAAAAACGGTTCATTCGAATCATTATACCTTAAATCTCTCATTCTAATGACATTGTTGTAAAGTCAATCAAAGTTTATTAATATTTGCAAAATTTGAGCAGATTTTCAATAGTCTTCACAGCACCATGTTTAACTTTAATCAAAAAACTGCTTTGTAACCTGTCCCCCCTCCGACTGATCCGCGTCAATCAAACCAATGCACCAAAATCCTTACGTAATCAATTGACGCTCACGTAGATGTTACGATTAATATTAAATCATTCCAATAATTTTTATGAGAGGTACATTTTTATTATTTGAAGTAGTATTATTTCCATAACTTTTATTGTGTTTAATATTTTTAATATCTATGTAGATATTACTGGGAAGTTGACCGTGTGGACCTCATGGGTCGCACCTCTCGGCTTGTTATTTATACTTCTACCTCAGTTTTCTTCTTTCTTGGTCTTCAAATGTTGATGACTACTAGATAAATGCCGATAATTGCATATAATGATGCTATTTATCATAGATTGTCATTTAAAACAGTGTTCACTATTTACCATCTAATACGCTTATCATAATTCAATTTTATGGATTAGGAGATTATTTTCCGATTTAAATCAGACTATAGATTGTGAAAGCAGCATCATCCTTCTAAAAAAAAGTCATACAATTAGCAGTGTATGACAGTCTATGAAGTTTAAAAACGGTATATAGTGGGAAGTGTGGTTTCGGCGTAACGAATGGCTCCTCTTCAGGTGCTGCCTTTTTAGCCACTCGTTACGAGACAGCACTACCACCGCTGGCTTGTTGATGGATCAAGCTCGCTATATTTCAACTATTTATAATTATAGTGTATATAGTGTATATTTTCCAGACCTCGGTTGTTTAACGTTCGCATAATTGATTAAAAATGATTTTTGTATTGTTCATTTAAAACGTTATTTTTATTTTGTTTTTAGTTTATACACTGAAGAAGGGTGAATAGTTACTCCCGAAATACGTATATGAAAAAACTCAAAATAAAAATAACGTTTTAAAGGAACAATACAAAAATCTTTTTTAATCAAGGTATATAGTGGTTAGTTTCTCCCTCAGCAATTATAGTTGCTATGCTACGGCAAATATTGGTCTGAATATATACAGCTGCGGACAAATAAATCGAATAACTTGTAGCATACTATGAAAAATTCAATTTGTCAATGAATCCTTTGATATAACTCATTTGCCTTACGTTTGTTTTTTACCTGATTCAAGGAGAATTATGAGAAGAAAAGAGTTGGCCGAAGCTACCTTTATTAGAAAAACATGACAACAAAGTCCTGGAAAACTCAAGACTTGGAGCGGACACGTAATAAGAAACACTGTATTTTACTATAAATAGGATGGCATGCAAATTCGTTGCAGTTTAAACGTGATTTTCTATTTTTCTGCTTAGAGTTGCACTCATCTAGTTAGACAAAGATTGTAGACTTGAGAGAGATCGTCAGCCGCCTAGAGTGTTCGATAAAAATGGTATACGAAGCAATGAAACACGTGGAAAGCCGCCAGACTGTCCAAGATGTTCCCTGGTCTAAAGGAGTCCGAAAGGTAACTACTCAAAGTATGTATAGACAAATCATTTCCATATCAAAATGGAATCCAAAAAATCTGCTGTGGAAATAAATCGGCGACTTTTCGGGGGAAGTAGCGGTAGTTAGGTTTTGAAAGCCAAACTTCATGACAAGATAGCTAGAAAGAAACCCCTGGTAACGGCAACTAGTCGTAAGGAAAGAATGGACTTCGCACGGGAACATTTAACCTGGAAAATAAGTCAAAATTCCTGCTTTGGCGCGACGAAACAAAAATAAATCGCATTGGCCTTAGTGGCATGGAGAGATGTAAGATGATCTAGAAGTAAGCAATTCAACCCTCGCTAGACTTAATCTGTTGTTAAGCACGGAGGTGGCTACATCAATGTTTGGAGATGTTTCTCCTGGTTTGATGTTGGATCAATACACCGTATGGAATAATTATTAACCAAGAAAAGTACGTCAACATTTTAGAAAATATTATGTTGTTATATTTAAATCTGAACACGTCAGTAACCTCAAACATACAGCACGACACACAATTAAGTTTCTAAAGAACAACAGCGTCGTCCGTTTAGAGTGGCCATCAACGAGTCCAGACACAATCGAGCACTTGTGGGGGGACACAAAACAAGCCACAGCGTTAAAAAAATTCACAAACATGGACCAATTATTTGGAGCGGTGAAAGAAGCATGAGCACGATAATGCTGAATTCGCTTCAAGAGGTTGTGTAGTAGAAGGGTTTTGTAGTTTATTGTTTTAATTTGGTAAAATACTTGCTAAAATAAACTAATTCTAAAATAATTTTTATGTGCTTCTAATTACATGTCCACTCAAAATTTTGGGTTTTCCAGAACTTCTTCATCCTGATGACCTCGATCAATTTCGATTGAATCAGGTAAAAAATCAATTTAAGAGGAATGAGTTACATCGAATGATTCATTGTCAAATTGGGCTTTTCTTAGTAAGCTACAAGTGTTTCTAGTTATATGTCTGCCACTGTAATTTGGAACAAATTGCCACACTCAATTGGCGAACAATATATTGTACAACACCAGCTACAGATCAACGGTGGTTCTACTGTTCTGTGAACAAATCAGGATGAAAAAGATGCCAGTTCGCACACCAAAACCGCATTTCACATTTGAATTAAAAGGACCGAAATACTGCTTTCTGAAACGGATTATGCGAAATACGTATATTGTGATATCAATTTCGACTGTTATAGGTAAATGTCTGAAATGGAAATTGTAAATGAAGCGTTACATAAATCCTTTCGTGAAGAAGACACTCAAAATATATGTGTAGAATTTTCAGCTTAGAAAAACTGATGATATATTCGGATGGTGTACGATTTCAGCTACAATAAGTATTTAAAACAACAACGATTTGATGTTAAACAAAGTTAAATTACGATTTAAAAGAAAACATTTATTTTTATCTGAATGAATTAGCGTTTATATGTACACTTTGTTTTTCTTCGTTAATACAAAATAAATATTTCTTAATTTATAGGATCTTGTTGTACTGAAATTTCATAACGATATGCTATCATTTATTCTCAAGTTTTTTTTTTTTCAAGCAATAAAAATCAGTGCAAATGAAAAGCTTTTGATATGATTTTGTATTGTTAATATCACATATAACAAATCTCCACAATTTAGAAGCGTAGTGAAAATAGAATATGATTTCTACACTATGATCCATAGTCCACAGAAAAATCCATAATTTAAACTTCTCAACTAAGTAGTAAAAAATAGCATATAATACATTCGAACTTCATTAAAATATTTAATAGAATGGATGTGACGAATTCTTGTATTACAAGAATTTTACGAGACTTTCAGAAAAAAAAACAGGTCTAAGATCAAATGCTTATGTCATACACGACAACTTTTTTTCATTACAGTCTAGCATTAATCAAGTTATATACTTTTTGATTGGCTTATTAACGTTAAAACTAAAACACACTGTTTGTTGTTCATTTGGGACTATCATAAAGTAGCACCTTCTCATTAACAAATAAGATAAACATCAAAATTACCTGCAACTGGTGACAATTTCCTCATTACACACCATCTTGACTTCCACTAAAAATAAAATGAGAAAGAAAGTATGTAAAACATCATTATTTATAAGTAAATGCAGCCATCACTTATGCACTGTACACACAGGGCATATTCGAATTTCCATTTGAATGAATGCTTTTCGAACGTAACGAGAAGTTGTGGAATATTGTTAACTATTTGGGCCACATTTATTTTCCACCATCGACCATCGTCGTCATCATTTCGATCGTTCCATCATACTTTTCTCGAGCAAAATCCGACAGAAATTACCTGACAACACATTTTCCACATTTACCTCCCTTCGCCACCCAGTTTAGCGAAGTATGGTACATTTTCTAAAATGTTTTCACTGGAACTGTTGATTTATTGTTGAAGAAGCATTTAGTTGTCACTCATATTTTCATTTATAAACCAAACGTTGAACTCGACAGTTGGATATTTCTGCCCTACTTAATTGTGGAAGCTAACATCCTCGTGAATGTTGATGATGTTTTGTTGTTGTGATGGAAGAAACCACACATTGGATGGATATTCTAGACTTTTTTACATGGAAATGTTGGGCTAATGTGAATTGTTATACTTGGTTGGGTGGATTGTTTATTTGAATATCAGTTTACTGACACAATAGTTAAATGAGTTCGGAAGAAAATTTAGAGCACAAAAATGTTAATTAAAATGCTAATTTCACGAATTGATCTGAATGAAGGAACAAGTGAATAATAAATATATGATTTAACTGATGCAGAAGCAAAGAAGGACCATCAAAATTTCAGGTCTACAATTCCAATTTCTACAGATAAAAAACTTCATAGTTCAAATTTATTCATGAAGATGACGACCCAACTCATGAAAAACTAATAGACTGAAGCCTTTGTGGCCTAGTGAATAGATTGTATTTGTTTTCTCTAAAGTTTGAAGTGTCATAAGATATGAACTTATTTCTTCAATGGCAGCCGATTCAATATGATTTTGAGGAAAAAAGAAAAATATTGTGTCACTACATTATCGCTTCGCACTCATCCTATCGAAGATGATTTTGCAAAAGAAGTCAATACCGAAAAGAAAATCGGAACTGATGTAAGATTGGCTTGACTGCACAAAGTATCAACATTCGACGATAAGAAGCATAACAAACATCATTACACGAAATAGCACAATAAGTTTACAATGATTTGAAATAACACCCTTTTTTCTGTTCACGAAACCAAATGCAAATTACTATTTGTGCAACATGGCCGACTTTTGCCATACGAACATCATTTTGCTAATAGTAAAATATAGTGTATTTAATTTTTAAAACGCACATTAATTGACTTTTCAAGAACAAAATATTTCATAGGCTTATCAGGTGTTGACCAGTATAAATAATGCAACCTATTTTGCTGCGGTTAAGTATTCAAACAAGCAAAACTAGTTATTCAAAATGAAGTTGAATTAAAGATTGATGGACGCTTAAACTTGAAAATACTTGACTAAAACTTTCTTTTAAGACTTATATGTGAATAAGCTCTGAAAAAATATTTTTAAGATACTTTGCAAAAAAGAATACTACGATAAATTTGACGCAATTTTTGTGTTATCCGCAACACAATAATAAAATAATAATTATAAACAATAAAAAAATGACTACACACAGTCAAATTAAATTGGATTTCACTTCAAGTTCAGTGAGAATAGTTTTTGCATTGAAACTAATATGAATGGAGTTTTAACCAACATTCCTGGCTAAGAGAAGTGAAAAACACTTCTCTTAGCTAGGAATTAATTTTAATGGAAGCATTAATTTGCAAAATAAGTAGCTTTTTAGCTATTTTTAAAATCGGGAAAATACTGTTTATTTATTTCAAATATGTTTTAATTTGTGATCAATTGCTTTTTGATGATTTAATTGTGGTTATTTTGTCAGTTTTAATGCACAAAACCAAAAAAAAAACGGTTTATATTGTTTTGAACCTGAAAGGTCATTTTGTTCAAATGTGTAATTATTATTTTGAACAGATTCGTACTGTGATGCTCTTTTTAACTTCCCAGTATATGGGAAGTTCTTGTAATCGCCTCGAAAATCGAAATTGAAATTTTCAACATTTCTTTACGTTTTGAGGTCTATAGAGTATATATATAAAATGTTTTTAGAAAAGGAGATGTATGTGTGCGTGTGTGTACGTACGTACGTACATACGTTCGTGGACACTTTTTTCTACGAGCATAACTCACGTAACCAATGTTGTATCGACTTTGTTGAGGTGTCAATCGAAGCGTCTTTGCAATATTAAGAGCTGATTAGTTTTTGGAATACTTCGGTCGGGGGGGTTTGTTGTTTTGACCCTTTGAAGGTCATTTCTGTCATGCGTTATATCTCGCGAACCAAACATACGATTTGCATAGTAAGGGTGTCAATCAACGCGTATTAACATTTTTGTAAATCTACCAAATTTTAAAAAAAAATCGTTGTAGCCGTTTTTTAATTTAAGAAAAAAAAGTTCGAAAAATAAGGTTTTTTTTATAAAAAATACATTTTTAACCTGATTTACAAAAGACAGTATTCAATTTTTAAAAATTTATATATTCTAAGTGATGCTTGTGAAAACAGCATCAAAACTTTTTCTCATGATTACGTCAAAAATTAAATAAAAAATAAAAAATCATTAACAGGCATCATGATTTTCAACGTTCATTTCTGTCGTGCTTTATATCTCGCGAATCGAACATACGATTTGCATGGTTAAGGTGTCAATCGACGCGTATTGACATTTTTGTGTATCTATCATATTTTGAAAAAAATCGTTCGAGCTGTTTTAAGAAAAAAAGTGCAAAAAATTAGGTTTTTTTAATAAACAATAAATTTTTAACCTGATTTACGGAAGACAGTATTCAATTTTTATAAAATTTATATACTTCAAACAATGTTTGAAAAAACGTCATCAAAACTTTTACTCATGATAGCAAGAAACATTAAATAAAAAATAAAAAATCATTAACAGTCATCATGCTCTTCAAGGTCATTTCTTCCATTCACTACATATATCTCACGAACCAGATATAATATTCGCATCATTAAGGGCTCAATCGACGTGTTAACATGTTTTTGATTATTTTAACAGTATAAAAATCCGTTTCAGTGGTTGTTTTAATTTAATAGAAAAAAATGCAAAGACTTAGGGTTTTTTTCATAAAAAATATTTTTTAAACCTGGTTTGCACAACACAGTAATGAGTGTTTATAATATTTATACATTCCTATCAGTTTTTGAAGAGAAACCAGCACAACTTTTTTCACGATTGTAAAAAAAAATCAATTAAAAAAAAAAATCATTCAAAGTTACCATATGAAAAGGGTTCTTCCGAATGATATTACCTTATATCTTTTATTCTAAAGACTTTGTTGTAAAGTCAATCAAAGTTTTAAAATGTTTGGTTAATTTGAGCAGATTTTTAATAGTTTTTGCAGTCTTTTCATAAAAATAAGCGGCTTAAATTTTGAAAACCATAAAAATTTCAATCAAGTTTGCATTTGTGGTAGTCAATCATCATCACTCATCCACCAAAACCCCTTACGTAATCGGTGGATGCTCCCGTAGATGATATGATTAATATTAACTAATTCCTGTTACTGCTGTGAATACCTTTCATTATTATTATTTAAAGTAGTATTATTTTCAAAATTATTATTGTGTTTAATATTTTTAATGTTTATCTAGATATTACTGGGAAGTTGACCGTGTGGACCTCAAGGGTCACACCTCGCGGCTTGTTAAAACTTGGATCGGACTATCTCAATTTACCCTGCAGAATTTGTTACAAACATAAGAATTATATATTGAATCGAGAAACGTGAAAATGATGCGTCGCTATAAACTAAGATCGTTTTTGATCTTTCCGACCCAAGGTGTGAGATATCATTTAAATACAATGGATACATTCAATTCAAACTGAATGACATTTGCCATTGTTTAAATTATTAAAAGAGCTGTTCACCATTTCCATAGCCAAGATAAGCCCATCAACTTCATGCATACACGAGTCACAGTTGCTGCTCGTCAACCATCAAACAATAGCGTATTCCAACCTGACAAACAAAAGAACCATAGCGCACTATTTTGTATCTGAACATAACACCACAATATGCGGAAATACAGAACCCATCAAATAGATACGATTCGCCACTCCTTGAGAAAATGCTCTGACGGCGTAACATTTTGCCTCGGCACATTTGCATAAAAAAGTTGCATGCTTAAGCAACAAACAGCCACAAAAGCAACACAAAAAGGTTTCGTCTTCCTTACCATCATTGACATGAACATTACAGCACAAATATGTAAAATATCAGAAGGAATACATTGTCATGTATGAATGAATGGAAGCAACGGAGTCTATGGATGACACAGTGCTCGGAGGAGGTCCTGTTCTACATGTAGGATATAATGGATGGCGCTGCCTGGTGTTTGCCAACCATCGAAAGTAAAATCATTCAAGCGAATTGTGATTGTTTCGTGTGAGATATGTGTGTGCTCGCATTGGGGATGCACTCCACTATATGCTACAATGAACAACAACTGTTCATTGATAACTTGCAGCTCATCCACAATGTGTGATGAATGCATTTACATATGGATGTTACAGGCACAATGCATTATACAACGCGACGCGACGCTATTGCCCGGAGATACTATGTCGCGTCAATGGGCCTAGGATGGGTAGGAAATGGAAAATTGTGATGGAAGTCGGTCTGATTCTTACTACGATGAAAATGAAGAAAAATGAAAAATGGCTGGCGCCAAGTAATTTTTCAATGGGTGTGATTGTGAAACACCCATCATTGTCTCACGATGCCATCAAATTCAACGCCATGTCTACGTTAAAACAGCCAGAGATGACATCTTTGCTTATATTAGTTTATTTTCAGTTGTCATTCAAAAATTATTACGTATTATTTGTTAAAGATGATCCTTGCTTCAAAGGTTCTTATTATTAGTGATAGCAGCAGACCCGAATTCATTACACCTTGTATCACAATATTCAAAAAGCTTTGATATAACAATAGAGAGTATTTAGGATCCTACATGACTTTATTTAAAAGATTTTAGTTGAGAAAAGTGTATATGTCTACATCAGAATTGTTTTTAAAACAAGCCGTGAGGTGCGACCCTTGAGGTCCACACGTACAACTTCCCAGTAATATTTACATGAATATTAAAAATACTAAACAAAATAATAATTATGAAAATAATACTACTTTAAATAATAATAATGTAACTGGAATGACTTAATATTAATCGTATCATCTACGGGAGCGTCAATTGATTACGTAAGGTTTTTGGTCGATGGGGACTGATTGATTTGATTGAATATTCACGCGGATCAATGGGGGGGGGGGGGTTCTACGTTATTTGTTATTTACATACTGATGACATCTTTTTTTTATAGCATATGATCTAGCAAAGTATTGACTACGAAACATTTTACCATTCAAAGCGTTCATTGCCACAAATGCAAATTTGATTTATTTATTTTTATTTTCAAAATTTAAGCAGTTTTGATATAAAAATTAAAACACGGTGCTATGAAGACTATTAAAAATCTGCTTAAATTATGCAAATATTAATAAACTGTGATTGGCTTAACAACAATGTCTTCAGAATAAGAGTAGTCTGGTAAAATCATTCATATGAACACTTTTTACATGGCGACTTTGAATGATTTTTTATTTTTAATTTAATTTTTTTAAACATCATGGAAACGCGTTTTGCTGGTTTGTCTCCAAAATTGATAAGGATTTATAAATTTTATAAACATTTATTACCGTGTTGTGCAAATCTGGCTAACAAATTTATTTTTTATGAAAAATCCTAAATTTGTGCATTTTTTTTGTTAAATTAAAAAACGCCTCCAACGATTTTTTTAAATATAAAAACATTACAAAAATGTTAATACACGTCGATTGACACCTAAGTGATGCAAATATTATATTTTGTTCGTGAGATATAGTGAATGGCAGAAATGACCTTGAAATCATGAAGACTTTTAATGATTTTTGACTTTTAATTTAATTTTTTTTTAATCATGAGAGAAAATTTTGTTGGTTTTTGCACAAAACTTGTTTGGAGTATATGAATTTTATAAATATTGATTACTGTGTTTCGAAAATCAGGTTAAAAATTTACTGTTTATGAAAAGAAACATAATTTTTTGCACTTTTTTCAAAAAAATTAAAAAACGCTACAATGAATTTTTTTAAAAACTTGAAAGAATCACATAAATGTTAATACGCGTCGATTGACACCTTAATGATGAAAATCGCATATTTGGTTCGGGAGATATAACGCATGACAGAAATGACCTTCAAACAGGCAAAACAGGAAACCCCCCGAGCCGAAGTTTTCCAAAAACTAATGAGCTCTTAAAATTGCAAAGACGCTTCGATTGACACCTCAACAAAAACGATAGGACTTTGTTTACGTGAGTTATGCTCGTAGAAAAAACTGTCCACGAACGCACATACGTACGTACGGACGTACGTACATACACACACACAGACACACACATACATACTTCTTTCTAAAAACACTTAAAATATACTCGTAAGACCTCAAAACGTAAAGAAATGTTGAAAATTTCAATTTCGATTTTCGAGGCGATTACAAGAACTTCCCATATACTGGGAAGTTAACAAGATAAATTTGTCAAATTACTGTTTAAGCTCAACTGATGGACGACGTGCTTACCACATGAAGTCATGCAAATTGAAAACAAACTATAATATACAATAACACAAAATGGCTCACAATTAAAGTAAGGTATCTTCCAAGAAAAATACATAGGAATGAAAGTATACAATTCATGTTACATAGACAAAGCAAAAATTAAACATAAAATCCTAAAAAGATGTTTCCAAAAATTTAATTGCTGTCATCAGTTTTATGTACTATCTTTCTTTTCTGATTTTTACGGTGTCACACGTCTTTTGATAGCATTTAATACGATTTTGGTTCGATGGTTGCTGAATTGGTTTTGGTGTTTGGTTTTCTGTTCAATTTTAATCGACCTCTTCAAATTGAGCTAAACATTTTTCAATACATATAACATAGGATTGGAGAAGCTCGTGAGATAATCTGATTCATTTAATTGAAAATGATGACCCTGAACTTAGACCCAACGCGGAAAGCAACGTTACTAAGTTGTCATCATATGTATATCCTACTAGTTCTTTGCTCACAATTAATTCTTCAACATATGTCTCGAATCCTTTTCCTTCAATCCCATGCAGCCTCTTGGTTACCTGAGAATTTTCATATTTTACTGGTACTGAATGAATGATTGAATTTGTTGCAAACCGACGTTTGCGATGGACTATTTGTTAAACTTAATATTCCAATTTTATCGTAAATCGAAAGCATTAAGTCATCTATATAGAAGCTCAGCTTGCTGAAACAGAGAAAATCCTAGTTTATTCCCAACTAGACAAATTGTTTTTTTTCAATTGGTCCATAAGTTTCCTTTCAGCAATGGTAGATCTGTATTTTTTGTCAAAGTATAAATATGGCGTTTTCGCACTTTTTGCCAAAAAAACTTACAGAAAACCTATTGCGCAACAGGTAAAGAGTAGGAAAAAAGCAATTCGCGCACTTTTGTTCTTCCAGCTGGAGGAGAAGTTTTTTTTATTTGGGTGGGTTTAATATTGTGCAAAAAGTGTTGAGGGACGGATAAGATTATTTTTTGTTAAACATTTTTTCGTCGCTGTTCCAGGAACGAAATAGTATTCTTAAATTTGATGTTTGTGATCAAAGCTCTTGAATAGAATTTCGAAAATCACAAGTGTAAAAGGAGTTGTTTGAAAAAATCGATAATGAAAAATCAAATAATTTACAACAGTTACCGTTAACGACGAAAACAAACTAAATTTTGCAGTTGTATTTTGCTGTTATTATTTAGACATGGTTAAGCTTTTACATTATGGTATGATTTTTTTCAATAGAATTTAAAAAAATTGTTTTTGCAGTAGATATTAACTTGGAAAAGAAAGTCTGTTAGAAAAACGAAATGTACCAGATTTGACTGGAAATAAAACTAAAATTCAAGCAGCATTACACAGAGGCTGCAAACAGGGCCTATCTTCTAGAAGAAACTTATAAAACAACCAGGAAACTTGGCCCAGTCTGAGCTCCAAACGCTCCAAGCAGTTTGTCAACACTAGCCGTGTAACATCATATCCGTATTGACGGGGCAATGTATGATTGGTAGACATGCAGAACAATTGGGCGTTCCCTTCAACGACTTTTGTCGGAGCTGCAGATCGGAAGAAGAGAAAAGGTTCAACATTTTCTGCGCGAATGTCAAACACTATCGAGAAGACGCATACAAACCCTAGGCTCGCCCTTTCAAGATAACCTCACGCAATTATCTAGTTTCATACGAACGTCTAAATGATTCTTACCATCCCGCAGCAAAGTTTTGGTGTCATTCCAATTTTCTTGCGGTATCATAATGGTCCTGTCTAGAACTAAGTGAGCCATCCATATCTTGAGAAAAAGGGATTGCCACTATAGCCAACCGACTAACCAACCAAATGTAAAATATTGTCAAGAAAGTTGAGATTTGATTTCATACAACAGCCGAGATTGAAGTAAGTTAGAATTACTTCATTTACTTGACGAATAGAATACTTGATACTCATTCAAAGCTGAATGAACGGATATTCCGTCATCAAATTATGTTTAAGAAAATTTATTGTAGCCAAGCAGCCTTGAACCTGGTACTCAGCGCATAGGAAGCAAACGATCTAACCTCTGAGAGCCATCATTTGAGTTAATGGAGAAATAGGGTAAGGACAGCATTTTCTCAATGACTGTAAATAATTTTTTGATAATATAAAAAATGAATATAATTTATTGAAATTTTGAGAATATTTTATACATATATTTAAGTATATACTATAATATTTTTGAAGAATTTCCTTGAAAAACACGGAAGATATTAGCGACCCCATATTGCAGGTCACAATCAGACTCAGCATTTCGCGTACATTCTGGAAGCCGCAATTTTCATCTCAAATCAAACGAGGTTGGAATTTATTTTTATTATATGTCTTTCTTCTATGTGAACCTAAATGTTATCAAAATGTAGAAAATTGAATTTTATACAGGGGTAAAAACAAAAAAAGCATGATTTTTGCCATTTCTTACAACTTTTAGCAAAAAAAAAAATTAAATAATGATAATATTCCGATATAAGGTTCATAAAGAGCGCAATACAATGAAAAAAGTAACTGCCAATTTACAAAACGATTGGTTGAAAACTTTTCAGGTTAAAAAAAGTCGTTATGAGAAAAAACGCGTTAGAAAAATAGTACGCTCGGGACCTGAAGGAGAGGTAACCATTTTAATGACTTATAACAATAAAACGAGTCGTAATTCTCATTTAAAATTTTGGCAGCATATTTTCAATAGTTTTACTAACAATTTATGAAATGAAAAAAAAAACGATTTTTTGAACTGTCTAACCCTATTTCCCCCTTTAAGATAATTCAAATTGAATGCTTAGAAATATGCAGTAGTTTAATGGAGAGTGTAGTTTTGGGGGTTTCGGATGGCATCTTCTTCAGGTGCTGTCATTTACCATCCGTCACCAGACAGCACGACCACGGACCCACGGACGGACGCATAACTAGAAGACGAAGTTGTTGACTAGACTAGGAGGTTCTAACCCATGATAAACTAAAAACTTATACGCAGTAGTTGTTTTTAATCTAGGTGCTCGATAACAAACTAAGTGCTAATTGAAGGTTTGCCTAAGTTATCCCATCTATAACTATATTTTCCTCTACTATGTGGTTGTCCTCAAATGATTCCAGACATATTTTTTTGGCTAGTTTTGATTCGATAACATTTTCAAAGTTGAATCAACACCATATTCACCTATTCATTAAAATTCCACATCTCAGACGTAATTAATAAGACACATTTTATTTTTAATTACAAAGTCTCTGCACACTCGAGTCACGTAGCTCTTAAACAAAGATAAAACCAAGTCTGACGTAACTTTTTTTTCTGTCAGACACTTTTTCAAAAGTCCTTGTGCATTATCATATATGTTTTGCTGTTTTCATGGTTTTACAGCAAGGAGATTCACCCGCAAAGAGTGTTTACACTTGAAAATTGTCGCTTTTACATTTGAACATGTGGTTAAATGTTACACGTGTGGACATAGTCTTCATATTCGTCGCTAATTAATTACTGTGTTGTTTTGTGTTGCGTACATAGGTGAATGCGGTTTTATTTCATTTATTATCGTTGGAGTTTTAAATTGCGAAACATTCATGAAGAGGATTTGACTCAAAATTGAAAGTGATGGAAGAATGATTTAACACTGTGTACGTTTAAAGTGCAATTTTGAATGCGATTTCGTTAAATTAAATATAAGCTTTGGAATGTTACCTTGAAATGAAGGAGTTTTTTTAGTAGTAAATTTTAATCAATGAGTTCTAAATGCTTATGGCAAAATATTATTGGAACAAACGAGTTTCCTTTTCCAACAAGTCTTTCAAAAAATTAACCCAGTGTGAAGATAATAATATTGCTTCATGCCGTATAGAATTTTATAAACTAGAGAAAATTCAGATAGTATCTTTGTTTAGGATATTTGAATATTTTGAAAGCAATATTGCAACTGAAACATAACGATAATATTAAATAATGCTCGAGCTGCGATTTCAACATGTGCGTAAAATAATGCTGATCAATTGTAAACTTTTTTGAACAAAAATTGAAGCATAGTTTAGCGATTTTGAAAAATGTTTAGTATGTGTGATTCAATCAAGCAGATAGGTGATACCAAAACAACTCGAAACCTTATATATTATTCTGTATTAGTTCATGGTGTCTAATTAACGACACGATTTTCACATCTAAATTGGTATTGGGTTTTATTTCGCTATTTAATACATACCAAAAAGTGCTGCGGTGATCATTTTTATTTTTGTCAGCCAGTAGAGACGCCAAGAGGCAGTTTTCTATTTCAAAATTTTTCACTTTCCAATACTTTTCTTACTTCCGTATCTGCTCAGCCATTTAATTTTATGGCAATTTTCTTCTTGATTTTAATTCAGATGCATTCTTTTCATCCTTGCTTTTTGTGCAGACATTTGGCGTTGAAAATTAAACATCATATTTAATGTCATCGAAAAAAGATGCCAGCAATGAATAGAACAGAAGCAAATGGAAAACTATAGCCGTGAGGTGCGACCCTTGAGGTCCACACGGTCAACTTCCCAGTAATATCTACATAAACATCAACAACATTAAACACAATAATAATTTTGAAAATAATACTACTTTAAGTAATAACAATGAGAGGTTTTCATAGCAGTAACAGGAATGAGTTAATATGAATCATATCGTCTACGGGAGGATCCACTGACTACGTAAGGTTTTTGGTCGATGAGGATGGATTGAATATTCACGTGAATCAATCCGAGGGGGCCTTTTTGGTCTTGAAAAATTTTGTATATGCAGTCAAAAATAGGCTCAATTGCATGTAAAAAGTAAAATGTATTTCAAATGATGATGGTTATTGAAATCTTACAATGACTAAAGAATGAATCTACTAAAAACTACAATTTTTTATTCGATGAAAGCTTTTCAAAGCATATGATCTTGCAAAATATTGACAACATAACATTTTACCATTCAAAGCGTTGATACAAATTTAAGCATATTTTTTAATTAAAATTAATTAATTATGCAAATATTTTAAAACTTTGATTGAATTTGCAACAATTTTTAAGAATAAAAGATATAAAGTGCTATCATTCGTATGAACCCTCTTTACATGGTAGCTTTGAATGATTTTTTTATTTTTAATTTAGTTTTTTCATAATCATGGAAGAAAATTTTGCTGGTTTCTCTTCAAAAACTGATAGGAATGTATAAATTTTATAAACTGGTATCACTGTGCTGTGCAAATCAAGTTAAAAAAATATTTTTTATGAAAAAAACCATAGTTTTTCGCATTTTCTTTTATTAAATTCAAAAAACCGCTGAAGCGAATTTTTATCATGTTAAAAACTTCACAAAGATATTAACACACGTCAACTAACACCATAATGATGCAAATATTATATCTGGTTCGTGAGATATAGTGCATGATAAAAATGACCTTGAAAATCTTGATGAGTTTTAATGATTTTTTATTTTTAATTTAATTTTTCACGTAATCATTGGGAAAAGTCTTGATGGTGTTTTTACAAACAATGTTTGCAATATATAAATTTTATAAAGATTGATTACTATTTTTCGCAAATCAGCTTAAAAATTTATTGTTTATGAAAAAAACCTAATTTTTTGCAGTTTTTTTTCTTAAATTAAAAAAACGGCTCCAAAGATTTTTTTAAAAATGCGACAGATTTACAAAAATATTAATACGCGTACAATGACACCTAAACGATGCAAATCCTATGTTAGATTCGCGAGATATAACGCATGACAGAAATGACCTTTAAGAGCATGATGACTGTTAATGATTTTTTATTTTTTATTTGACCATTTTTGTAATCATGAGTAAAAACTTTGATGACATTTTTATGAAAACTGTTTGGAGTATGTAAATTATATAAACTTTGATTACTTGGACTTGAAAATAAAGTTAAAAATTTATTGTTTTTGAAAAACAACACAATTTTTTTCACTTTTTTTTTAAAAATTTAAAAACGCGTCCAACGAATTTTTTTTAAAACTTGATGGAATCACATAAATGTTAATACGCGTCGATTGACACGTTGATCAAGGAAATCGTAAGTTTGGTTCGCGAGATATAACGGATGACAGAAATGACCTTCAAACGGGCAAAACAGCAACCCCCCCCCCCCTCCGACCGAAGTTTTCCAAAAGCTAATCAGCTCTTAAAATTGCAAAGACGCTTCGATTGACACCTCAACAAAGTCGATAGGACTTTGTTTACGTGGGTTATGCTCGTAGAAAAAAGTGTCCACGAACGTTCAGACGTACGTAAGTACGTACACACACACATATACATCTTCCTTTTTAAAAACACTTTATTTATACTCTTTAGACCTCAAAACGTAAAGAATTGTTGAAAATTTCAATTTCGATTTTCGAGGCTATTACAAGAACTTCCCATATACTGGGAAGTTAATAATGCGCGAGCCGCGATTTCAACATGTGCGTAAAATAGTGCTGATCAATTATAAACTTTTTTGAACAAAAATTGAAGCATAGTTTAGCGATTTTGAAAAATGTTTAGTATGTGTGATTCAATCAAGCAGATAGGTGATACCAAAACAACTCGAAACCTTATATATTATTCTGTATTAGTTCATGGTGTCTAATTAACGACACGATTTTCACATCTAAATTGGTATTGGGTTTTATTTCGCTATTTAATACATACCAAAAAGTGCTGCGGTGATCATTTTTATTTTTGTCAGCCAGTAGAGACGCCAAGAGGCAGTTTTCTATTTCAAAATTTTTCACTTTCCAATACTTTTCTTACTTCCGTATCTGCTCAGCCATTTAATTTTATGGCAATTTTTCTCTTGATTTTCCTTCAGATGCATTCTTTTCATCCTTGCTTTTTGTGCAGACAACATTTGGCGTTGAAAATTAAACATCATATTTAATGTCATCGAAAAAAGATGCCAGCAATGAATAGAACAGAAGCAAATGGAAAACTATATCTTTCATAAACTAGCATTAAGCTTGGGAGCTAGAAAAATGCTAACGAGAAAATTGATCACATGAATTATTTTTCTAAACGAAGTAAGGACTGAGGAAAGACTGGTCCATAATGGAATTTTTTATAATAATTTGATTTTCAAAATAGTTCGCAACCAACATGAAAGTTCAGTATTGGCTCTTTAACTTTTCAAAAATGAAATTTTGAACTAATTTTCAGATTATTTGACCTCAAATACTCGAAACTTAAATAACCAATTAAAACAATGGCTCGGAAAATAAAGTTTGAAAACCGATTTTTCATTGAACATTATGTTTCCATTCCAATAATTTTTCATCAAGAGTGATACTTAGGATGTTCATGACATGTTGTTCAGGACATTTTGTTTTCACGATGAATGCTCACTGTGATGTATTTTCAATTCAGTAGTTGAATTAAGCATGCTATTTTCTCGCTCTGCATCAATACAATACAAGTTGAATCCCTTTCACTACCATCTGGACGAAGCTGCGTCACATCTAGTAGTTGATAGTACAATGTTCAATTGAAAATCAATTTGAAAGGATCTATTCGAGAAAAATTTACGCAAGACCAAGTGCATTCGACGTTATCCTTCATTTTTCCAGCAGAGCAGAATAGCTCACTTGAGTCTTTCCGGGTCTATCAAGCTTCGAATGCGAAAAACGAAAAAAAGCCATATCATAAATCTTCTTCTTATTTGTTTTTAATTTGATTAAGCAAAGAATAGGATCACTGGTGAAGTTTCTTTCCAAAAGGACTTTATGATAATTTTATGTTCGCTTAAAGTGTAATCAGTCGCGCTATGCAAGGCCACTTTGAACCGCTCGTCCTTGTACATGCAAGAATCAACGTGGGGAGAAAGTGACCGAGTCGATGGATTTATAAGATGTTGAGTGGGGTGGATAAATATGAGGCGGAAGAAATTGAATTTTGAGGGATTTAATTTATTGTTATTGATTCGACGCGTTTTTTTCACTGTTGGGGGATCGACTGATGTCTCGTCTTGTTGAAATTTCTATTGAACCTCTTAGCAAAGTTAAATAGAAACACGTGTCTTGTTGCAGGAGTGCGATAAACGTTGATAAACTGAGTAAAGTTTGGAAACGATTTTTTTAAGCCAATAAGACATTGAATTTGCTCAGTTTATTGTCTGGTTTCCCCTTTGCTTACCTAGTTGAACGGCGTATTACACTCCTCAATGTAGTCGCAATGTTGTTCTCATGAATTTTATCATGAGATTTGAGAAAGATTTGATTTCTTTTCCAAAGGTGTAGACATTAGTATCAAAATAACAACTATAACGCAAACAACTTTTAATCTATGTGAATAAAAATCAATTCACAAATGAATGAATCACAAATCATAAAACATACCCAAAGTTGTCGTCACTGTTTTTTTTTTAAATAAAAGTCATTCAATCGATTTTTTTGCTCAAAGCCTTTGTTCACTTTAAAAAATACAATCAGCTCTCGCCAAAAGGTTCATGTCTGAAAGTCTTAGATAACAAGAACTTCACATATACTGGGAAGTTAAAAAGCTAATTTTCTTATTTTTTATCCTAGCCTTAATTGAAAGCGGAAAACCTTGACATTACTGTGTGCCACTATCAAGGTATTTCATTGCAAACATTGTGTTCCAAATAAACATGTCGCAAGTGCTTCCTTTTTATTTGGTCAAACATTGAAAATTATGTATGACTTTCGTGGTGGATTCATTTCGTTATTACGGTTTGATCTTCCATAGCAACAGCAGGTTACAAAATGAGTGGCTCTTTATGATTTTTTTTTTTAATTAATTTTCCTGGTTACCAGCAAAATATACCAAAACTAATACTTCATATGCGAAAAAATGGATTACGAAGTATAAAGGCTTTTGTCAATTATAAACCTGATAGAGGCCTTAGAAGAGGTACATACATCAAAACGAAACGATAAATTGTCCACTTGGCTATTCAGGAAGAATCCGGCAATAAATTTGCCACAGTTCAAGGGAAAAACTAACTAGAAACAAGGTTTGGATATCCATAAATACAATTAGACGCAAACATTAGAAATCTGACATCAAAAACAGGAGCACACCGGAACAAAAAAATTGAGTTGAGTCCGGGATAATTTGGATCGCAATTGGAGTAACGTAATATTTATCAACGAGTCTTCTTTTGTTATTTTCATCCACCGGAAGAAAGCTTGGACAAAACGAGGTGAGAGATTGTTGCAACGTACCATCAAACATCCAGCAAAGGTGCATATTTATGGGTCCATCCCAGAAAAAGGATTCAGAGAGTTTATTGCTTTCACCAAAAACGTGAATGTTTACTTCATGCTGAATTTATACAAGAAGAGATTGTTTAAGTCTGTTGAGCTGGTTAATGGACATCAAAGCGATGACTGGATTATCCAAGAAGACAACGATCCCAAACATTGAAGTTGCCTCTACAAATTTTGAAAGAAAGAAAATGAAAAAACAACCTTGGACTGGCGATCGGAAAGTATAAATGCCAATCCCATTGAAAATGTCGTCCATGAAGACCAAACTTAAAGCGAAAAAAATATTAACTATGCAACAATTAATTAGCAAAGCAAATTTCAAAAGGTTTAAGTGCAGATTACGCTAAAATATTAAACCAAAATTTTCAAAGACGATGTCAGGCAACTATAGATACCAATGGTGACTGGACGTCATATTAACATATAAATCGTCGTCGTCAATGCAGGACCTTGTAACAACAATTTTTGACGAAAATGTTTTTTGGTCAATTTGAATGTTTGCATTGCTTTTGAGAAGGTTTTTATTGCCTCCTGATTTTTTTTTGAATCTACAAGGTCCTGCATTGACGCAAACGAAATATAGTCTAAGAAATAAATATGAGTATATAAATTTCGTAGTGTTAAATGTTTTCTTGAGATACTCTGTTAGAATACAATTTATTCTGATAGGGTTCTGTAGCTAAAGCGAAGGAGATGGAAAGCTGATACATGCTGCCACCCAGCTGTGGACGCCACGCAACATTCTAATGTATCGTCAAAATGATACCTGGTAACGCTCAAATAGTTTATCAACACGATTACCTTCAGTGGTTGAAGGTTAAAGCTTTGATTACTACCACTGAATCGTCAATTAAGATTTCAATTGATATGATGCCATGACAACAAATACACTTGAAAACATACAAACCACAAGAAGCACAGGACAACAATCAAAAGGACTTCAAAAGAAGAAGTGAACCATAGATAAAAGATGCAACAGTGTATGTTGGTCGGTTAAAATATTCGAACCTCGACTTGTTTGACGCTAGATTGTTTTTAAATGACAGATGCCGATAACAATTAAGAGCAGATTTCTTTTGTTCCACTATTTTTTTATATAATATCGCGATGGCTGAGCTGTGTGGTATTTAGCAGCACTGCCAGCATTAAATATTGTGTGCTGTACACATGTGGATATTAAGGAAGAATTTGAGGTAGTAATGTCATTCAATTGTTGAAAGTATTTTTATGTCAATATATTTAACACACTCTCGTCTGGAACATACTGCATCACTCAACGATAGATACAGCCATTGACGCTTTTCTCGTAGTGTTTTCACTTATTCGCGCCAAATTCAAATATGAAGATATAGTTGTGTTTAGTGTTGTGACAACATTTCCATTTATCTAGATCGAAAGTAAATGCTGATAAAAGATATGAAAATTCAATGCGACAAGTTTCATCAAAATACATTTAGTAATTTTTGTGGAATGCGGGTACAGGAGGACCGACATTCAAAAATTTCAAATAAGGTATATTTCATGTCAACTGATTCCAAGTAGTCCATATCCTAAGTTCAAGTTAATTTGCAAATAAAAACCACTCTTTCATGCAGAAATGAACAAAAAAATTTGAAGTTTTAAACGTTACTCGATATTCAATTAGTATACGAATTTTTTACTTCGGTTTGATTCGGTTAGCCATAGAACTTTTAATCATCGATTTTTACAAAAACATAGCACGTCAATCAATTATGAAAACACTATTTTTCTGTTACATCTAGAAACAATCTATTAACAAGTTATCTTTTAGGGGGTTTTTAGTTTCCAAATTTTTAAAAAATTTAAATATTTTTTTTCACTGATTTTTGTTGTAAATACAATCAAAAATACGATGTAAAAGGTTTCAGAGCGATATAAAAATTTTAAACTAGTTTTTAAGGTTGTAAGGCGAATCGCGGCGAAAGCGCATTTTTCAACTTTCTAGCGTATTTCATCGTTTTCGGCTCCCACTTGTTTTTAAACATTTGCTTCGGTTTATATTTGTTTTTTTGTTTGACACGTTAAAAAAAATATTTAGAAGGGCCAAGGAAAAAAGTTGCGTATAATGCAACAAAAACAGCAGAAAAGGGGGGAGATTCCTCTAAAACTAAATGAGAAAGTGAACCGAAAATAGCATATACTGAAAAATCATTGAAATTATCTATTAAATTAATGAAAAATTTGTCGACTTATTACGGTTTGTCAATAAGACACAATTATGATTCCAAGGAAAAAATGGTAAAAGGAATTTGGGCAGCGTTTTACAACAAAATTTCTACCGATCAAAAGCACACCTATTGTCTAGCTGGTGCTGACTTTCGGTGCAATTATAGTAAATCTGAGGCGGATGGTGAATTAATAAACTATAAACATTCTCCACCTCTTGATCAAGAAGCACAGGAAATCCTAAAACCCATCTACGAAGCCTTCACATCATACGATTTGTTGGAAAGATGTTTGGGAAATAACACCCAAAATAATAACGAAACTTTAAATAATTGTGTTCCATCATCATTATGGAAATTGTTGCTCACACTGCTTCTTGCATTTTTAATGAAGGATTTGCAAGTGTATTAAGAATAATGCAACTGATGAGCATTGCAATGGGAATTTCAGCCTCTAGACACGCTGCGGAAATCGATCGCACTCGCATAAAACAATCGAATCGTCGCAACACTGAGGCCCCCAAAGACGCTGGAACAGCTAAGAGAGACGAAAAGTTGAAGCTTCAGGAGAAAAACGAGGAAGAGGAAGCACTCATGTATGGCGCAGGTATGGCAGAATAGAGGTACGTAGCATTCACTTTGAAAACTTACTTGAAAAACTTTAAACGTTAATTTCTCGGAATCGCGTTTTTTGAGTTGGCGGGACATGATTTTAAAAAAACTATTGGGCCGATGATACTGAATTTTACATATGTTGTTAGTGACATGTCTGGCTATCGCATGAACTAGGATCATGTTGATCGAACATAAATTTTCTGATTTCCAGCCGATTTTCTAACCTCAAAACCCATTTTTTTTAAATGGCCGCCATTTTGTTATTTTTCGGCGGAAAAAATTATCCTAGTTCACACGATAGCCATTTAAACAAGGATTATGTTTTGTTTTAATTTTTCTCTCTGAGATGTTCCAGACTCGAGAAATCACGTCCGCCATCATTTTTGGACATTTTTTGAAAGATTCGTAAAATCTAAATAACTGTTTCAAAAATTCGGAAATACTATTACTGTATACTTTAAATGCTATTAAATATTTGTGTGAAATTCAAGAACGATATCTTTTTTCCTTCTATGGAAAAAAAATCTTCGAAAAATCTTCGAAAAAATCGTGTTTTTTGAAAATCGTAACCTAAAAGTCCCCTTAACTACGAGTCTTCTAAAAGTGTCTGCTTCAGAAGACAAAAGTATGTAAACGATAAAAATATGAAGCAATATTAGGTACTATCTACTTTCCTTCTACATTCATTTACACGATGAATTAAATTTCAAAAATAATATTTGGAGCAAATTGCTATTTAGAGTGCTGTCAACACAATGGCCGCAAAGTCTTAGATATTACAATATCTCACTTGCTTAGATTTCGAAACTTAAGCTAAAACTCTCAATGGACCAATTGTATTCATTTCAAAACATTAAATTTCTTACAGAGAAACATTATTCTTAACATTAAATTCATATTCATTACAAACAAGTAATCTGAACTGCCAAACGGAACATATTTCACGCTCAATAAACCCAAACGTATTCAAAAGCGGAACTGTTACCATTCCTTTTCTATAAACATCCATTAAAAGCAAACAATCTTTTCTTCATATAATCCGATATGTTGGATTAAATTGTTATTACTTGACAAAGGAAACAACAGGTAGCTGAGGTTGAATGCTGAAACCGTAAAAGAAAGTTTCAAGTTCACTACCTTCATGCTGAAATTCTTTCATTTTGATTAAATGGTGCTTGCCGTAAGTTCCGTTTTCTCCTGCGTGAAGATGTCTTCAAGGGGATTATGTGTTTAGAAAAGAACATAAGATATGCTGTCACAAAATAGATGAATGTGTATTCATTGTTTAAAAGGCATATGATAATGTTTGATATTCAGAAAAATTCAACGGTTGCATTAACAATGAAATAAATCAAGTCGCAACCAACATCAAGGACTCTGGTAACGTTGACCTCGACCTATTATTATATTCGAATCACGATTTGTAGACCTATTAAAGTCACAAGTCGTAACAAAAGTCAACTTTTCTACGCTATTAAACCAGAATCGAAGCAACTTTTACGACATGGACTTATCAGTCAGGCATTGCGAGCAGCAAGTTAAAGGTGGAGTAAAATGAAAGCTATTGTTCGCTTCAAAGGAACTTCCGTATTGGTTCCGCAACATTCGCAATCGCACGAAGAAGCTGTTGGCGACAATGAAGCTATTGCCTCAATTACTTAAGTGCATGGTCGCAAAAAGGTTTTTATTAACCGTCTTTACGACCACCTCGCCCCCATCGTCGTGATTCCTTTTGGTAGAGGCTGGAAAGCAAGTGGAACAATAGACGCTCGAGGAGTCATAGGAGCAGAAGTATTCTCCGTGGAGCATGCTAAGCTTGTTTTGCATTGCTGGGATCTCAGAGTTCCAATGAAATCAGTTCCATTAAAATGCATTTTGACAAGAAAATAGTCGACTGTTTGGGGAATTTGTCGTAGTCATACTCCACAATAAGAGGTCCCCTCAAGAAGATGTTTATTTGCTTGTGTTGTTTAGGAAGGAGCCTAGACAATTGCCATCATGTTAAAAACTGCCATTCGAAATCGCCTGGATTCAAAGCACACAGAAATATACCAACCTAGCACGGCATAGTAAGGATGCATAAGGAGCCCGGTATTGAGACCAAGCGTATTAAGTTAAGTGCATGTTTACATATCCTGTCTTGAGGTTTTACCTCTCAACGCTGTATATCAAGTCGAATGAATGTGTTTTAATTTTCAGGTGATAATCGTATGACATATATTTTTATGGGTGCTATTTTATAAAAGAAATGATTTTCAAAGTCTTTAAATAACATTTAATTATTCATTCATTGCAAAAATAAAACATAGTAACGAAAAAAGAGATTATTTCATCTGCATAGTTTTCATTCAAATATCAAAATGCTTTCACATTCTTTGAAGCTTTCCACATCAACCCCACTTTTCTTTAAAATTAATATTTTTTTCTTAAAAGAAATCCCTAATGAATACGTCAACTCGACGAAATGTCATATAAACGATGCCTGCAAAATCGATTTATGTTTGTTTTTTATGCACTCACAACTCGGGCGGAAGACAGAAGGATACGTGAAACGAAGCAGAAAAAATCGTGTGTACTTTGCAAATCATATTTTAATGAGGGATGCGATCAACATCATGCATTGCATACCGACATACATAGAAAAACGCTTCCATTAATTGAACGTCATTGAGTTTGATGAGTGGAAAATGGGTTAGACATGTTGTTCGGCTGCAAAGATATGCAAACTGAAGGAATGGAACGTGATGTCTACCAACGAATAAATGACATGAAAAAATTGATTTTCCACCTTTTCTTAGTGTCGTGAATGTACTATAATGTTCGACAACAGGCTTTTCAGTTAAACAAAGGCAAGTAATTGCAGTGAAACTCCAGGGAAAATTAATTAATGAAAAATTTTGTCGTTAATTAATGTTTAAAGTTCTCAACTTTCACTAAAAAAATTCTGTTACGCAACAATTTTAATTTGATAAGTTTAAGTAAGCACTTTGGAGTGTGAAATGGCATTTATAACTGATTCAATTAAAGAAAATCCAGCTATTGATAATATAGCAAGTAAGTTGATTAAGTTGATAAAAAGTCAGTTCAACTCAGATAGAATATTTTTGAAAGAAAATTTACAATTTTTAACAACGTTTTTATGTGAATTTAATAAGATTTGCGAAGAATCAGGGTTCCTTTTTTAATAATGCGGATTTGGCTCTAATAAAAGAATAATAAATAAAATTCTGCATTAGAAAGGACAAATATTCCAAGATATCTATTTGGGAAAGAAGTGTACTGAAAGCTCCTTGCAAAAAGGGGGTCCAAAAAATGCAAAAAAAAATGTCGCCCAAAGATTTGGTTCCAAAAGTACTGATTTCATAGCAGTTGGTTCAAAATCTATCAAAATCGTGTTGAGTATTTATTTTCAGATGGTGGATTCAAGACAAAATTGAACTTAAAATGAGAAAGCTTTGAAAAAAAAGTGTCTAAAATAGTTACAGTCAACAGTTAGAAAGTAAAGAGCGATTTTTTTGGTTGGGAGTATCATACAACAACTTTCAAGAATATTTAGCATGTTCATTGAACGGATTTCGTTAAATATAATAGTTAGTGAGTTACATAGGAAAAATGATAATACTGTATATTACTATATGCTGTTTATATTAGGTCGTTCAACAAAATTAGTAAGTTAATGTAACAGAGAAATTGAAGCAGAATATTATTATGTAAAGAGTCTCGACGGAATAAAATTAACAGAAAAGAAGCGAGTGGTAAAGATTCTATGATATATGTAGCTAGATTTACGAAAAAAGTAGACGAGGTGTAATGATTTGGTTGTTAAAAGTATAAAAAATATACACTATGACCCATATATATTGGAACGACATATTTTAAAAATCACTTGAATGTACACACTACGATATTCTAAGAAAATATTCTTTTTTTAGTTTTGCTCTATTCGAATAAGTTATTGTATTTTAAAAGGACAGTGAGCAAAAATTATTTTTGATATAGTGTCTATTCGGAAAATGTTGGAAATATCAATACAAAAACTTTCTGCCGTTCGTACTTTTAATAGTGAAGGATATTACATGACTCAAATAGGGAAAAAGCTGCATATTACGAAAACTTTTATGTTCAATGTTCTTAAAAAAGATAGAAAGATTTTAATCAACAAACGACGATGAGGAAGGAGAAGGATATCTAGTATTATTAGTTTCCTACAGTAGAAAATATCCTAAAAGTAAATTTTAGTCGCGATAAAAAATTGTCGATGACTACGTTAAAAACATATTTGAAAAAAGCGTGTCTGGAGGGTAGAATATAGAAAAAATCATTGAAAAGTGAGAAAAATAAGAAGAAAAAAAGAGACTGCCTTGGGTTTTTTAGCACAAAGATTGGACAGTGGAGCAGTGCAAAAATGTCCTTTGGACGGACATTTGTTATTTGTGGATTGAAAAGACACATGTTTGTCCGAACAAACCCTGGAGATGGAGTATGGAGTATGTGAGCAGTGTAAAGTGCCAACGGCAAAGTATAGCGGAGTAAGTGGTATGGGTTGGAAGTACTTTCGTGATGGTAACGTTGGTAATGTGAAGATGGAAGGAATTCTAAGAAGAGAAGAATGCGTGGACATATTAAAAAATAATACAATTTTCCTTTACGCCGCATATTTCAGGGGAAATTCATGTTTCAAGAAGAGAACGACCTGAAGCACTCATCTAAACTTTGTAGAACCTTTCTGAACAATTTAGAAAATGAAAATGTATGCAAGAGGATGATTTTTTATAACAGATGTGCTGCAAATTGGAATTAGTGTTCGTACTACTTATTATCTACGCTATGCTGTAACTAGGGCAGACCATCATTTATACCCCAGGAGATGGTCGAAACAAAACATAGATAATACTATTATTGAGCTATATTGTTTGTGTTGTTTTTACACATCGTTGAGAGAACATATCAAGAACAAAAATTTCATTTATTATATTGTCTCCACCATTGAAATGCCTAGGACAAAGTTGCAGGAGATGGTGTATTTTTAGATATATTTTGTAAACGCGATCATTCTACGATTTAAAGTACACAATACTTGCATTTCTGTTCAACCGATTTTTTTACCAATCTTTAAAAAAATAGAAAAAGCAAAACCGAGCAAATTGATTAGACATTTTTTCAGATGTATGAAGGAATAGATAATGAAGAAACGTAAATTGTCACAATGAAAAAGAAAATTTCGATAGGCGAAATAAAGGTTATTAGTAATATTTAGTAAAAACATGAACAAATAGCGAACTAAAATGCATAAAAAAGTAAAATAAATTCACGCTTTCGACTTTTCAACTATTACAACTAAAGGGCACGGAAAGTGTGTTGTTGAATTGATTTGAGTTAATTTTTTAACATCACGAGAGTATCGAATAATATTCAAAACAAGCCGCGAGGTGCGACCCTTGAGGTCCACACGTTCAACTTCCCAGTAATATTTACATAAATATTAAAAATACTAAACAAAATAATAATTATGAAAATAATACTACTTTAAATAATAATAATGTTCCTCTCATAACAGTAACTGGAATGACTTAATATTAATCGTATCATCTACGGGAGCGTCAATTGATTACGTAAGGTTTTTGGTCGATGGGGACAGATTGATTTGATTGAATATTCACGCGGATGAATGGGGGGGGGGGTTTCTACGTTATTTGTTGTTTTCATATTGATGAAAGCTTTTTTTATAGCATATGATCTAGCAAAGTATTGACTACGAAACATTTTACCATTCAAAGCGTTCATTGCCACAAATGCAAATTTGATTAATTTTTTTTTGATTTTGAAAATTTAAGCAGTTTTGATATAAAAATTAAAACACGGTGCTATGAAGACTATTAAAAATCTGCTTAAATTATGCAAATATTAGTAAACTGTGATTGGCTTAAAAACAATGTCTTCAGAATAAGAGTAGTCTGGTAAAATCATTCATATGAACACTTTTTACATGGCGACTTTGAATGATTTTTTATTTTTAATTTAATTTTTTTAAACATCATGGAAAAGGATTTTACTGGTTTGTCTCCAAAAATTGATAAGGATTTATAAATTTTATAAACATTTATTTCCGTGTTGTGCAAATCTGGTTAACAAATTTATTTTTTATGAAAAAATCCTAAATTTTTGCATTTTTTTTTGTTAAATTAGAAAAAGCCTCCAACGATTTTTTTAAATATAAAAACATAACAAAAATGTTAATACACGTCGATTGACACCTAAGTGATGCAAATATTATATTTGGTTCGTGAGATATAGTGAATGGCAGAAATGACCTTGAAATCATGATGACTTTTAATGATTTTTTATTTTTAATTTAATTTTTTACGTCATCATGAGAGAAAATTTTGTTGGTATTTGCACAAAAACTGTTTGGAGTATATAAATTTTATAAACATTGATTACTGTGTTTCGAAAATCAGGTTAAAAATTTACTGTTTATAAAAAAAAACCTAATTTTTTGCACTTTTTTCAAAAAAATTAAAAAACGCTTCCATGAATTTTTTTCAAAACTTTATAGAATCACGTTAATGTTGATACGCGTCGATTGACACCTTAATAATGAAAATCGCATGTTTGGTTCGAAAGATATAACGCATGACAGAAATGACCTTCAAAGGGGCAAAACAACTAACCCCCCCGAACGAAGTGTCCCAAAAAATAATCAGCTCTTAAGATTGCAAAGACGCTTTGATTGACACCTCAACGAAGTCGATAGGACTTTGTTTACGTGAGTTATGCTCGAAGAAAAACTGCACGCGAACGCACGTACGTACGTACGGACGTACGTACATACACACACACACACACACATACATACTTCTTTCTAAAAACACTGAAAATATACTCGTAAGCCCTCAAAACGTAGAGAAATGTTGAAAATTTCAATTTCGATTTTCGAGGCGATTACAAGAACTTCCCATATACTGGGAAGTTAATTAAATAAAAAATAAAAAAATCATTAAACGTTCAAGGTCATTTACGCCATTCATTATATCTCGGGAACTAAATATAATCTTTCTATCATTAAGGTGTCAATCGACGCGTATTATCATTTTTATGATGTTTTTATATATTAAAAAAACCGTTAAATCGTTTTTTTTTTAATTTATTAAATTTTTTTTTGGAAAATTAGTGTTTTTTTCATAAAAAAATTCATTTTTAACCTGATTTGCACATCGTAATAATAAATGTTTGTAGAATTTATAAAATTTTATCAATTTTTGTAGAGAAACAAGCAAAAACTTTTCTCATGATTACAAAAAAAAATTAATTGAAAATAAAAAATCATTCAAAGTCACCATGTAAACAGGGTTCATTCGAATCATAATACCTTAAATCTCTTATTCTAAAGACATTGTTGTAAAGTCAATCAAAGTTTATTAATATTTGCAAAATTTGAGCAGATTTCCAATAGTCTTCACAGCACCATGTTTTAACTTTAATGAAAAAAATGCTTTGTAACCTGTCCCCCCTCCGATTGATCCGCGTGAATAATCAATCAAACCAATGCACCAAAATCCTTACGTAATCAATTGACGCTCGCGTAGATCTTATGATTAATATTAAGTCATTCCAATAACTTTTACGAGAAGTACATTTTTATTATTTGAAGTATTATTATTTCCATAATTATTATTGTGTTTAATATTTTTAATATCTATGTAGATATTACTGGGAAGTTGACCGTGTGGACCTCATGGGTCGCACCTCACGGCTTGTCATAATTATTATTTTGTTTAGTATTTTTAATATTTATGTAAATATTACTGGGAAGTTGAACGTGTGGACCTCAAGGGTCGCACCTCGCGGCTTGTTTTTTCGTAATCATGAAAAAAACTTTTGCTGGTTTTTTCACAAGAACTATCTGGAGTATGTAAATTATATAAGCATTGATTACTTAGATTTGAAAATCAGGTTAAAATTTTGTGTTTTTGAAAAAATACCTAATTATTTGCACTTTTTTTAAAAAAATTAAAAAACGGCTCCAAGAATTTTTTTAAAAATTTGATAGAATCACATGCATGTCAAAACGCATCGATTGACACCTTATTCAAAAAAATCGTACGTTTGGTTCGCGAGATATAACGCATGATAGGAATGACCTTCAAACGGGCAAAACAGCAAACCCCCCCGACCGAAGTTTTCCAAAAACTAATCAGCTCTTAAGATTGCAAAGACGCTTCGATTGACACCTCAACGAAGTCGATACAACTTTATTTACGTGAGTTATGCTCGTAGAAAAAAGTGTCCACGAACGTACGTACGTACGTACACACACACACACACACACATACATCTCCCTCTCTAAAAACACTTTTTATATACTCTATAGACCTCAAAACGTAAAGAAATGTTGAAAATTTTAATTTCGATTTTCGAGGCGATTACAAGAACTTCCCATATATTGGGAAGTTAAAAAGACACAGTGCGTGTACGTATAAACGCACACGTATAATTTGTAAAAAGTTGCATCGTTAGCTAAACACAGTATTGTCAAAGTATTTTAGTAGTGGTTTTTCCCGTTGCAGGGATTTAAATCCTTTGATTAGAACAAGAATTGATCCGTGTGATTTTTTCCGTCTTTGAAATTATTAATTCAATCCTTTGACAAGTATTTTTCTAGTTTTTATAAAATAGCAATGATGGTTCCTGAGTAGTCTTGTCTGTTCATTTTTTCCCAATTGTAATTGGAGAATAAATATTGTTCGAAATAACTATAATATTAAAAGTGATCAAGTTTGAAAACAGGGAAAATTAATTATTAAATAATAGAAAATTCGGTTCTCTAAATTTGCAACAATGCCATTAACTGAAAAGACTTAACATTTCCTGTGTACTTTTTGATGCTACCGAATTCTTGCAAAACATTTCATTTTTGCAGTTTTGCAGCAATCATTTGACTTTGGTTGAGAAGTGAACCTATCTAAGAAAATGGTTCGTGAAAAGTGCCGCTGGAAACTTTTGAAGGCAGTTAATGTTTTTAAAAAACATATTATTGAAATGAAATTCGAAAATTCATGTCCATCCAGAAATTAAAGCAGATGCCTTAGCGAGAGCTGGCACCGAGCTTCAGGAATATACACTTAACCCCGAAGTCGGCCAACCTCTAGCTTCCATAAAGCTAGGATTTAAGCAGCACTACGTGGAGGCTGCGAATAGGGCCTGGCTGCTCGAAGAAACCTGTAGCACAACCAGGCAAACTTGGCACGCACTGTGCTCCAAACGCACCAAGCGGCTCCTCAACATAAGCCGCGACACCCTGAGTTCCGTCGTTTCCGTACTAACGGGACACTGTTTGATCGGCAGACACGCAGAAAGACTGGGTGTCCCTTTCAATGATTTCTGCCGAAGTTGCAGATCAGAGGAAGAGGAAGAAACCATTAAACACTTTCTGTGTGAATGTCCGGCGCTGTCCAGGAAGCGCATGCAAACCTTGGGCACACCCTTCCTAGACAACCTCACGGAAGCAGCCGATTTGGACATTGGCTGCATAGCCGGCTTTATTCGAGAATCTGGATGGTTCTCGTCATCCCGCAGGTTCTAGTGCCGCCCTTATATTCTGTGGTATCACAATGGGCCTCTCGTGGCCTAAGTGAGCTACCTTTGGATAAAAGGGGGCTGCCACTACAACCAACCAACCAACCTACCTTTTTTTAAATGTATACCTGAGAGCTCTTATTGCATGTCAAATTGAGACTTTCTTAGTTAAAAAAAATTATATTTGAATTTATCGTCTTTTTAACATATTGAAATATTACGTATAATTATTAGATCTTCTAAGAGACTAAGCTATCGCTGTTGCATTTCTATAGCTATTAAACCAGTATTTAGGCGAAAATTTGGGATGCGCTGGATATAAGTAAACGATTAATGTAATGGATTGCCGAAAGTAAACCGTATATAAGAAGATTATTAAATGAATTTTTTTGGATGAATGTTAGCTTCAATTTTTTTTATATTTTCGGTTGAAGCAAAACATTTCCCTCTTCTTCCATTTGCAATCAATATTCAAGCGCATGTGTCTGCAACGAATACATCTCTTGAAATATCATTGGAATAGACCTAACAGTTTCAATCAGTACTTATCGATTTGCGTATCTTCCATAGTCTCCTCACTACATGAATGCTCTATTTGCATGCCTCCTCAACATTTTCTAGTATTTTTGAAGAAAAACCTTTGCATTCTGGGGAGAGATATTTGGATTCGTTACGTTATCCAGAATTATACAGATATATGTCGTTAAGTTACAAAAGACTAGCTGAGCTTGAATCAATCATTGATAGATTGTCCAAGGCATTGGTTTAATCTGCACTTCTATCGTTCCAATCATTGATTTAATAGCACCTTCTGATCCTTACTGTCGTCTAAGTTTCCCTGCGAAAACATTTCGGCTTTTGATGTAGCCGATACCGATAATATGTTAAATTGGATTCCCGCATATGACCAATGTATATAGAAGACTAGGCGTTGTGAGCACTAGCTATCATCTTCGGCATGGGTACAGTTCAACATACAAGCACTCTTTATTTTTATGTGCACAAATGGATAGTATCCTAGAATTCGTAAGGACCCACTCCTTCCGTTGAAGTTGAATAGACAGGAATTTCATTTTGGTGGTCGAATTTAAAACGGTTCGTAAATGATGAACATTTCATTGAGGATAACCGAGTGTTGAAATCCAATTGAACGAAATGAAAAGTTTTCTCATCACTTTACAGGCCTTTCAAGTTTGAGCTCTTTGGGAATGGAATGAAAAGTTCGACAATAGTTGGGGTTGAGAGTTAAAAGCGGATTTTTTTATAGACAAGCATTCCAAAAGTGAGCTCATTTCACAAAGGACGATGGCAGGCTTTAGATGTTGAATAAAAACTGTTGTTGAACTTAAAAGAGTGAAGAAACCACATGGAAAATAGTTTCAAAAACAAAACATACTTTAAACAATGAAAATTAAATTTTATTTTTATTTATTTAGGAAGGTACAACTGGCGTAAATTGGTTTCTAGTGTTTCAATTATTGCTGGTAACTTGTCAATTACTATATTGAATGCTATTCCAGAAAGCTGCATTGAATTGGAAAAAAATATGTGAGTTTCAAGCAATTTTTGGCTTCTAAAATTACAAATGACAATACCTTTCTCGTTCACGAAAACACGAACTGATCCAGAAACAAGTGACAGTATACAAACGTCACCAAAATTGCTTTGATGTTTGATGAGGTTTTCCAGTTCTTGTAACAATTTCAGAGATCTGATACAATTTCTCGAGAAAGGTTAAATATGTTCATTGAATTTGGCCTTACTTCGAAAGAAGTTCTCCATTTCCAGCTTCAGTATAACTTTACAAAAGGTACTCTATTATGTATTCGTTTGGGCTTAGTTTGAAGCCTTTTTAGTCTTGTATAGGAGTGACTTTTTTGTCCTGGAGGCAATTTATGGGACTATTTGGATACGGAAAAAATGACGCTAAAACTTTTTGACTTCATTATCGTCATTTTGTTTCAGATTCCAAGTTTTATCCAAAAATATAGATAAGCTGAACCCTCGCATTCGAGAATGTTGAACAGACTGGAAGCGACCTTTGCAAATGTGTTTTTAGAACATTTTGTAACATGTGGGAAAGTTGTTAGCACAAATGTCGTTAATTTGTTTATTTTAATTAAATCCACTCGTGATTTTCACCAGCCATTAAAACACCGATGTTATATTTCACGGGAGACAATTCTATTTGCAGCTACTGATATTTGGTTTAAACCACACTACTGTGATTGTCGGGGGACGAAAACATAACAGTGCATGTTGCGAAAATAAAGATTCGTCACAATATCCCCAGCTCTGTTACCAACCGAAAGCTAATAGTGAAACCAATTGATTAGGATTGTATCGCTGCAATTGGCAGACGGTAGAAGACTATTGATGATGACTGCATTAGAGTCCTGCGACTTTATTTAGAGCTAGGGATTAACTTGAAACCAAATAGGTTTCGATGAAAAGGACTCCGACTGCGATGTCACTGACGATGACGACGGGGTGAATGTTAATAATGTGTTCATGTGATGATGTGATACTATTGTCGTTGAGTCTTTGCATTCCGGGTGATTATAAACTTTACTCCTGGAGGAATAGTATTCGTAGAGCGTAGGTACCCCTTGTGTAGAACTAGGGTGCGATAAGCTCGAGGAGAGGATTTAATTGCACCATGCTAGCTACAAAATGCGTTCTCCGTTTGATCGAGTGTGACATTGAATAGCACTTGCTTGAATACAAAAGACCCTTGGATGGATTTGAGGGCGCTAAGATATTTCGTCAACAACAAACAATGGAATATTTTTTTTCATTTATGTGTTGAGAATGATTTTGCTTAGAGACTCATTCAATTTAAACCATTCCAAACCAATGTTTCAACAAACTAGAGTAAAAACAAGTGTACTATACAATGTTGCTTTCTATAAGAAAAATATATAGGAATGAGAAATTATTATTAGAATTCGCGTTACATATTTTTTAACAATTCAAATTGAACGAAAACAAAAACAATACACTGAACTTTCTTTCAAAAATTTCATGACATAAAATTTTCAACATTTCATCCGGAAGAAATCGTCTCTGCAACCTTTTCGGTTCTGTTTCAGTTTAAATTAATTCATAAATCCATACTAAATTGTTACAGAATAAGAACTTAGTTTCAATTTTCACATTCTTTCCCAGAGATGCTCCACAGTAAGACATCTTGAGTTCGTTCCCCGAGTCAGGCTTATAACTTTTTTCTTGTCATTTTCAACTAAAGTGGATCCGGACTATGCGGGTTGTTTGGAAGTAGATTTTTACATAAAAGGTTTTGCGTGGGTAACGTTCTTTGATTTTTGAGAAAAAATCTTTCAACGATGTGAATAAGTTTACTTTTCCAAAGAAGGACCTAGGTAGAGTGTGAAGGTGATGAAGCTGCCAAGCCAAAAGACTTCTGCTTCACTAGGATCGATTTGGTATATTGTGACATGTGAACATGGATATCTTTTAAACTATTTAGTGAACTTTCTTAATTTCTTAAGTAAGTCCAAAAACTGGTTCGTTCGAAGAGTTCTCACTTAGCTCCGCAAAAATTAATGCTCTTTAGTACTTAAACCTTACAGCTAGAGCAGGATATCTGCACAGAAGCTGCTCTATTGGTCACCGAAAGCCACATGAACCGTAAGTAACTTCACGAAATTCTGCGCAGGGTTCACGGACCAAAAGTGCGATTGGTGGCATATTTAGGCCACATATCATAGCAGTCAACATGTGTCCAAATTTCTCCAATGCTTTATGGCTAGCTTGTAGACCGATTGATTTATATTTATTCCAGCATCCTAATTCCGATACTCATAGCCTACTGCGAGTGTAAATCACGCGACCTTTTCCTGGCGAGCTGATTCACTTTAACGTTTTCTTGCATCTTACTGCGCCCAGGAACCCAGCGAAGTGTTACTTTTGTATTTTGAGATATTTTCCCTAGTTTTGACTTTCAACTAATTTGGAGAACACTACGACTGATTCTAGCGTTCTTCTGGCTGCTCGGCTGAAAAAAATATGATATCTTTACCGAAATCTCCTCTCCTGCCAACTTCTACTCCAGCTCGAAAAATTGCCACTACCTCTTTCTCCACAACTGTGCAGTACATAGGAAGCTCCAAAGATGCATACAGATCAAAGTATAAACATTGGCAGAGTTCCTCTGCCTACTGGCTCAACATTCCGCCACTCTTAGTCAGCAGAGCTAGGTTGCATTTCATAGTCAGTTTCTCCCACCACACTATTGACTCATAGGTCATGAGTGACTTGGCTTAAATTGTGCAAATCTTGTGTCCTACGTGTGACTTAAGCGCCCACTTAGGTTAAACGGATACTTTACATGTAAAGCAGGCCACTGTAACGTTTTTAACTTTCTCTTCCAAATTCATTTTCAGGTACGATTAAGATTTTGCAACAGTATTTCAACTGCTTTGTGAACACGTGACTTTTACCGTTTAGTATGGGCAGCCTGAACCTGAGATCTTACGCTTTTTTTGAAAACAAATGAGTGACGTCTTAGTCAGATTTACATCTAGATCAAAGTCGTTGACACTCCTGCAGTTGATGTTTAAAGTGGATTGCACGCGTCCAGACACAACGCTGATGAATTGAGACTATGAAAGCCGCGTTGTCAGGGAATGTGATGATCCTGAAATCATCTCCCTTCAATTTCGGTAAAAGACTTTCCATTGTCACAGTCTATAGTAGTGGTGAAAAAACTTTCCTTTGAGAGATTTGCCTGTCCCAGTACCTCCTGATACTCAGGTCAACGATGGACGAACTTACTATTCCTGTTCTAAATAGTGTGTCTATCCAGTTACATAAACTTTTTGAGCTGTGCATGTCCCTGTGAACTTCTTTGCCAACGAAGATACTAAACGCATAGTCCTTGTAGAGGGGACCACGAAGTACAATGCCATCTCTATGGATCTATTTCTCATATAAGCATGTTGTGACAAGGACAATTGATATTCAACTTTGCTGCTTATGAAGGTGCCTACTAGCCTTTCAAGAATCTCGGATGTCAGAATAATTGCTCTGAAATCTTTAACTAAACTAGGGTTCAATTGACTGATTTTGGGAATGAAGACAACATTTATCAGTTTTTAAGGCTTTTGGGATGCAGGCAAATTGAAAACGACGCATAGAGATTTTTTCCATGCGATTTGTTTAAGAGCTTCAATCTAGGAAATTTTTTTGGCAAGAAGAATCTCACCACTCAATTTATCTTCTTGATATCAACGATACGTTATATGACATCTTGCTGATGACGGACATCTTTGCAGCAGCTTTTTTTACTAAGGCAGAGCATCTATTGGAGGAGAGTTTTCTCGGTTTTTTGATAGTGCCATTTGTTTAATACAGACTAGGGAAAGTTTGACTTTCGAAAAATAACATTAGATGATTGCCCTAGAAAAAATCGACATACTTGCGCTTTCTATTCTTGCGGCTCACCAGAAATTAATATGAGCGTTTGCATCAATGTTATACAAATGCGTCTTGAGCAGATAGTGGTGGCTATCAACAATAAGATAGAGTAAGAACTAGATTTCGTGTAACATCTTCTGGTCGATAAAACATAAGTAAAAATTCTGAGAAAGGATGAAAAGGCAAACTAATCCTATGATAAGATCGGCCGAATCATATTTTAATCAATGAATGAAATGCGTGCAGTGTAACTTACAGAAAAATATTTACACAAAATAATTGAACATCCTCGCTGTTTCACTGTCTACCATAGATTTTTTTTATTTCCATTCGGGTTTAGACTTTCTATTCTCTTTGTCTCTATTCACACTGCTTTCTTAAAAAGCTCGAGCAGCTACTTTTTTTCTTAATTCGTGATCAAAGCATCTTTCCAGATTGCTTGTGAATGGGTTCAATACATTTTGCCAAAATGAAATATAATTTTTCCAATCGACTCTATTCTTTATATTGTGCCTATTAAATTTTCCTTTAAAATTGGCTGATTTATTAAATGTAGCTCTAAGTTTAACATATTTATATTTTAATTATATCCGATTTTAAAATTTATTACAATTTCATCGTTCTCGGAACATAATTTGTCGATTTCTACAAAGATTTTTCAGTTTCTATTCTCATTTCGATAGTTTTTACTACCGTTTCAACAATCATTTTCCCATACCAACTGACATTACAGTTTTTGGGCAGAATCCAAAAATTTCTCCATTGAAACACCGTACGCAAAATGTGTCAACTGAATTGTAGTTTTTGAAATTTTTCATTGAAAGTCGGAAAATAAAGTATTTTTGTGAATTATTCTGCTATTTCTAGACGAAAAGTCTTTTTTTAAATACACTCACATTCGCAATGAAGTAGTTTTAGTGTATGATGAAAATTCAAATAATATACGCTCAACTAAATATGCAATACGCTGTATTTTGACAGCGATGGTATAAACGTATTGTATATATAATTTTAAGGCTGTATTAAATTGTATAGTTTAAGAAAAAAGACGATACTTTCATAGTTGTTTAAATATTTGGATTGTCTTTTTACCATATTCGTTCATTACCTAAATTTTTTCAAACTTTTTTGGTCGCTTTTAAAACCTAAATCTTCGTAAAACTGCCTTTAAATGATTATTTGGTAGATACTTTCATGGTATATAAAGGCTTTGCTGCATTTTTCACTTGTTGCCTTTAATTTTCTTAAATATCCTGTAATAAGTGTAACTCAAGTTAACTATTTGTACGTCAAAAAGTTTACTTTGTTTAATCATTGAAAAACTTTTGTGGCTATTCAACCCTTTATATCAACAGCAAGTCCTTCTTTGTTGTAGTGAACATCGTGCAGAGAAACTAATCCTTTCGGAAGCATAAAATTGAATCAAATCACATTCGACATGTAACTATAACTGTTCTAAAGCTCATTTTCCTACTTTTTGGATCCCGAATCAGTTTTTTCTATCTTGACTCTGATCTTCTCATCATCCACTTTCATTGTTCAAATATTAATTTGCAAAATGATGATGATGATGATGATTATCCAGAGCACATATTAAATGCTTTGAAATTTTAATTGCGCTTTCAAAGTACCTCGAATAAACTTAATGCCATAATTCTATAGGGACTACTCCCTATAGAATTATGTACAAAATTGTTACATTAATTATCGTGCCATCGAAAATTAACCTAAATAGGTTCAACTTCTCTCACTGGATGCCTAATTTAGTGCTGACGTATGAATACATCTGAAAGATGTGTGACGATGAAGTTGGTTGTAGATATTTTATAGCTGAGCATATACATATCATCAGGTGAAAAGTTTCTCTTCATTTTAATATCAGCTCACAGAAAAATGTTGATAAACTATTGTTACGTTTTTAATGATCAACTGCCTATAAATATGATGATAACAAACAACATCAAGCAAATATTTACAGAAGCTGAATTTTTTTCTGCCGAATACTGTCAAATCCCTTGCATAGTGTCATAACCTTTGGAACGTGCAAGCGCACGTATATATGCCCTGGTAAAATTGAAAATTAAACAGCAAATGAGAATCACTTTGAAGAAAATCCGCACTTCCACTAATTCCCTTTATACTTTCACCTGCATCCACACACAGGCTACAACATCCATGTAATCATCTTTACACTTGAAAAGGGATTTTCAAACGACAGTGTAGCTTTTCCGACAGATTAAAACAAACTGCCACTATTAAGCTGACCATTTTCAGATTTCTCCTAACAGTAGTTAGTTCATTCAGAATAATTTTCATTCAACTAAATGAACTTTACTGCAAATCCTTGCCAACATACTTTTATGAGACTAAATATTTCCTCGATGGTCCACCGGAAAAACCTCCTTTCTGTGGTACTTGTGGGAATACTCTTCGACTTGCCAAGGTTTTATCTAATCTTACGGAAACATCGAAACGCTTTTAAAGTTAAGAGCGCTGGTTTTGTGGGACACCTCAATGAAAATGTATCTTGAGATAAGTTGTGAGCCGATGGGTGACACGCATTTGTAGGATACGAAAATGTGTATGTCGAAAAATGTAGATGACGGTGGGCTAGAAATACATCTCGTTTTATTGCTCTCTTTGTTTGTTTAATCTTTGTTTTCATGGCCATTCATGTCCTATTCTTTCCATTTGTGTCCGGTCTAGCAATTTTTAACATGACGTTGACCGAAAAATTTCCAATATTGTTGTTGTAATCCCTGACATTTTAAACGCTTCTGTTTTATGGATCATATTTTAAATGTGGCCAATGTTTCTTATGAAAAAAATTTAATGTAAAGGTTACTTCGCTTGAAACTACCATCATGCCCACCATTCTCCTAAACTTTTCCTGAAGTGCACTTTCAACTTCATCTATATTACAATAAGTTAAATCAAATTGACCATATCCAATGAACTTTGTCTTTGGTTCCGCTTTAAATTAAAAACTTTTACGAGCCAAGACGATGAACTTTTGTGCCCTGTGGGCAAATAGACGCAACCCACAAAAGATTGTCGCATACGTACTATCTTTTACCCCAGATACTTTTCAAATGCACACCGAACTCAATTGCCTTGGATGCAGCAAGGCTGGACATAGCAAAGCAAAATATACTCCAGTAATCAGTATGGGTTCAATTGAGAGATCAAATCGCTATCAATAAAGTATCTTTCAAATTGAAGATATCATGATAGGATCCAAACATACAGTACCGTCATAAATTTTCATAAATTCGGTTTGAGGAGAAGTGATAATGATTTCGTTCATCAATTAGAGCATTGATTTATTACAATGTTGAACGATTAGTGTTAGGCCGATGAAATTTAAGTTAAACAAATTATTCCCATGTTATCTTCCTTTCCTTCAAAGTGCATAGAATTTATGAGATAAAAGACGATCTTATTCGAATAATGCACAATTTAGCGATACCGATTTAAATTTTTGGTTTCAGTGATTGATTGGATGTAGTCTAACATGGCTCCCTCAATATGTCATTTAGAATATTTTCACATAGTCGAACATTTTAATTAAGAAGATTGTGTGAAAAACTACAAGCTAAATTTAAAAGCAGATACTCTTGAAATGAATGAAAACTTAATTAAACTGCTTACATGCTTGAAAACATGAGGAATGATCATTAATTTTACGTTTGAAAATATTGCTCAAAAGTACAACCTTCTTCAGTGTTTTGTACACGACTGAAATTTTCCATGCATATTGTATCCTTTTTTATACATAAATACTTAAGATCTAATTAATTGCTAATTTGATATTATCCTAATCGTAACTATATCACCCTTATATTTATTTATGACGATGTTCATTCGTGTTTCCTTTTGTGATCCAGATATTTGAAAAGCCATGAATGTCCGTTGCCTTGGTCTGCGTTAAGAAGCGTCCTTGGCCTCTTGTCAATGGCGATGCTTTCCTCTACATCCAGATGTCTGCTGTTTATGATGCTTTTTAATTTTTGTATTCTCATATCTTCATCATGGAGAATACAAAAATACGAATGATGTTCTATTCCATAATTAATGGTATCGATTGTACTTCAATCCAAAATAAAAATTTCATTGACATCGGAATAAAAATGTTTTTATTCAAAAATCCGCCCTTAATGAAATACCCTTTACTTAATTTTAGACTTTTTTTCAACAGGTTAACGTTAAATCGATTCAATATGCAAATCTATCAAAAAATTTAAATCTTAAGTTTAGTATGAGAAACAAACATTTACTGTGCTCTTTTTCGTATTGATCTTATAACCGAAAATTGTAATTTTGTTGTCAGAATTTTCACATTATTTTACCTCATCTAATGTCTTGAGGATTTTCGGTCACACTCCTGGTTCGTTTTAATTGAATGTCAGTTATATAGAATATTTTAATCCGATTTCATTGTATATGCCTCACGCATGACTTAGCCCTAGCAAACAAAGGTGAGGATCCTACTTTCATTACGGCAAGCCATAGGGAAGTTCTGGATATCACTCTAACGAACGAGCACTCGCACCACGCTATCAAAGGATGGCATGTATCACAAGAGTGCTCGTTCTCCGATCATTTATATATAATGTTCGATGTGGCTTTTGACCTTCCCAAAAATCCAACCTTCATTAACAAAAGGAGGATGGATTGGGTCAAGTACCAAGCAGTACTCGATCCTGCACTAGAAGGTGGACCTCCAAAGATTGAAGACATAGGTTGCCTGGAGGAAGCCGTTGGGACCTTTACATCAGCCTTCAACGAAGCAGCAAGATCTGCATGTAGTCCAACGAAGCCTAGGGGGAAGTATAAGCCCTCTTGGTGGAATAGTGACGTTGCGGAGTTGCGGAAGGAATGTAGTAGGTCCTTTAATCAGGCTAAAATATCCAATGACTGGTCTTCTTATAAACTAAAACTGAAAGAGTTTAAAAGCTCCATCAGAAAAGCAAAACACACCTCGTGGAGAAGTTTTTGTGCAGAAATAGAACACTCCAAGGATGTCAGTCGTCTGCGAAAAGTTATGACGACCACCCTCTTATTTTTGGGGTCTATCAAGGACGCGAATGGGACCTGGATCAAGTCCAGCTCCGAGGCGCTAGCCATTCTCATGGACACGCACTTCCCGGGCAGTGAGGATGTGGCTGACAAAGCTGATCCACATACGCCCCCGAACTGCCTGTCAACCGCTGTGCCTGTAGACGACAGGCTCCTACGCTGGACAATCAGCTCATTTCAACCATTTAAATCCCCTGGAATGGACAACATCTCACCTGTTGAGATCCAGCAGGGAATCAATACAGCGCTACCGAGGCTCAAAGCCATCTTTAAGGCGTGCCTACGGATGGCTTATATTCCACAGCGGTGGAAAGAAGCTAAAATAGTCTTCATACCCAAAGCGGGCAAGACATCCCACTCCTCACCTAAGGACTATAGACCTATCAGCCTCACCTCTTTTCTACTGAAAACTCTGGAATGGCTGATAGAGATTCATTTGAGAGCTACCCTGCAACCACTCTCTAATGCGCAGCACGCATATACAAAAGGGAGATCGGTTGAAACAGCTCTTCACTCGCTCACCAGCTACATCGCAAAATCGCTAAGCGTCAAAGAATATACGCAGGCGGTTTTTCCACGCATCGAAGGTGCATTTAACAACGTCAGCCACAAGGCTATTGTGAAGGCACTCGAGAATAATAATGTGGATGATAACCTGATTAGGTTCATCGTGCAACTACTAAGCAGCAGGAGCATCAACTCCTCACTAGGAGACAGCATCCTAAGAAGGCGGACGTGCAGAGGTACCCCGCAAGGTGGGGTGCTATCACCCCTTCTATGGAACTTAGTGGTGGACAAACTCTTGTCAAAAATAGAAACGACTGGCTGCAAATTCGTAGCCTACGCCGACGATGTTGCAATAGCAATATCGGGCAAATTCGTCAACACACTATCTGAAAGACTAAACTTTGCCCTAGGTATTCTTAAAAAAAATGGAGCAAAGAGTGCGGTCTAAAGATAAATCCGCAGTCAACGGAACGGTGCTTTTCACGAAAAGATACAAAATTCCACGATTTGTTCCACCTAAACTTGATGAGACAAGTCTCAATCCATCTCATCAGGTCAAATATTTAGGTCTGATTTTAGACTCCAAGCTCGCATGGAAAGCAAACATAGCAGAAAGAGAGCGTAAAGCGGCATGCGCAACCTACTGCTGCAAAAGAGCTATTGGGAAAGATGGGGACTGAAACCCAAAACTGTATCATGGCTCTATACAGCGATAGTGGAACCAATCCTTCTGTATGGCGTGGTTATTTGGTGGCCAGCGATGGCAAAAACATCAAACGCAAACCTGGTTTACAGGGTCAGGAGGACTGCAGCTATTGCAATCACCGGGGCTATGCGCACTACCCCGACAAAGGCATTGTTTATGCTATTAAATTCAAATATCGGCCACTCCCTCCACCATATTACGGAGGGATGGACCAACGTCAGAAAAAGTAGACCTCACTCCTCCGATTTCCTGCTTTCATCATAGTTTCAGGTCAGTCATCATAAGCAGAGATGACTAGGTCATGGAAGGAAATAGGATACAGGAATCGGTCGACATCTACACTGATGGAGCAAAAATGGATGGAAAAGTTGGCTGTGGCGTTTTCTCCGAACAGCTAGGTCTGAGACTATCCTTCCGGCTACCAGATCACTGCAGTGTTTTTCAAGCAGAGGTCATCGCAATACATAAGGCAGTGGACTGGCTGAGAAACCAGAAAATTTCTATAAGAAATTTCAACATTTTCTCTGACAGTCAAGCTGCTATCCAATCATTATCCAACGTGTATACCTCATCCAAAATTGTAATGGAATGTCGCACACTATTGAACGCGATTTTGCTTCACTGTGTAGTGATTTTTTGCTGGGTGCCGGGTCACAGTGATATATCTGGAAACTGCGAAGCTGATGCCCTGGCTAGAGCTGGCACTGAACTCCAGGATTATACACTAACACCCCAAGTCGGCCATCCGTTGGCCTCCGTCAAGCTAAGTTTCAAGCAGTACTATATGGAGGCTGCAAGTAGGCCCTGGCTGCTGGAAGAAACCTGCAGGACAACCAGGCAAACTTGGCACACACTAAACTCAAAGCGCACCAGGCAACTCCTCAACATGAGCCGTGAAACATTAAGCTTCATCGTATCCGTGCTGACGGGGCATTGTCTCATTTGCAGACACGCAGAAAGACTGGGTGCCCCTTTCCACGATTTCTGCCGCAGCTGTAGATCGTAAGAGGAGAAGGAAATGATCCAACACTTTTTGTGTGAATGCCCAGCACCATCCAAGAAACGCATGCAGACTTTAGGCTCACCTTTCCTAGACAGCCTCACGGAAGTAGCCAGTTTGATATTAGCTGCGTAGCCAGCTTCATAGGAGAATCTAAATGGTTCTCGTCACCCAACAGGTTTTAGTGCCGCACCGTATTGAAATGTGGTATCACAATGGGCCTATCGTGGCCTAAATGAGCAGCCTTTTGACGAAGGGGGCTGCCACTACAACCAACCAACCAATGTCTTGAGAATTTTCGGTCACACTCCTGGTTCGTTTTAATTGAATGTCAGTTTTTGATCAGCTTAAACTCTTGAAAAACTTTTACAAAGTCTTTAAACACAATAATAAAGAATACTTCAATCCGATTTCATTGTATATGCCTCACTAACAAGCTATGTTGCAAAACCATGCCAAAACTAGAAAGTTACTTTATTCGCATAGTTTTCGAGTAATATTGTCTCACAAACTTTGAATCAATCTTTCAGCAATGTCACTTTTGCAAAACTAGAACGTCCTCTTTCATTATAAAAGCAAAGCACCATCGTGTCCAGCATCCTTTTACCTTTGCGTTTAAAAAAAGTTGCATCATTAGCGACGATGATGATAATGATGCCGGCAAGGACGACGGAGAATGCACTTTACCAAAATAGTTTTGTAATTTGCTTAGCCGTGTGTTTGCGTTTGTCGTTGTTGCTTGACGTCATTTTCATCATCATCATCGTCATAAACTCCAAGTTTAAAGTACGAGAACTAGGAACCTTTGGGTCCTCAAGCATAGTTTGTACATGCCAACTTCATACTCCTCGTAGTTATATATGTGCATCGCTACCGTCGAGTATTTTATCGCGTAGATAGTTGTGCATGTGAATCTGTCCTCACATTTGCAGATTCAAAAGTATCTAAATACTTAAGCATTCAAGTACAGATTGTGCAATACCAGTTCCGGCAAGAAAAAAACTTGCAAAGTGTACTGAACTTCTTACTTTTCTCCGCAACACATATGTAGACGGGAATATGTTCTATTGTGTGTTGTAATGTCGACGTTTAGTGGAATTGCTTTTATGAATATTGAAGTAATAAACATAAGTAAAGTTTTTAAGCAGTTCGTTTTGCAGTAGATGAAAAGGTAAATCCAATGCATGCGACATTCTGTTTTTCCGACTTTTCTGCAATTTTTTTGTGTATTGTTGAATGCTTACAAAATGTTGTCAATGTGGACAAGTTTTAAAGTTTTAGGTGCAGTAGAAAAAAGGTTCTTAACGTTACTAAAAATTAATTGGACAGTTACATACAAGATTTAGAAATGAAAGTTTTGCTCAACAAAATTTACTTAATAATAATATGTATTTTATTTTACCCAAGATTCAAAATCAATAAAACATCGTTATCGCTAACGTGTTTTTTTTTAATTTGCTTTGAATGTAGAAATAAGTAAGATACAAAATATGTATATTTTTACATTGAAACTACTTTTTGTGAATGAGTAGACTTACAAATGAGTAGAATCTTTCAAGAACTTCAAACCACTATGAAATGTTTATTAATTTCCCAGTATATGAGAAGTTCTTGTGATCGCTCCAAAAATCCAAATTGAAAAGTATAACCGACTTTACGGAGCATTTTGAAAGTTATCTTTGTCGTCGATAATTTTCATGCCAAATAAATAGAAAAACTGTTGTATTGCCTGAGACGGGATTTATAATTGTAAATTTGCAAATACATGTTTCGACCACCAGTTGTCCCCTTCTTCAGTATTTTTGACAAATAATTAAATGGAACCATAGATGGGTCTATACATATAACATGACCTCAGCATAACTGGTGCTCGAAATACGTATTTGCAAATTTAAAATAATATATCCCGTCTCAGGAAATACAACAGTTTTGTTTTTTTATCTATGTTGAAAATGTTTTTGAAAGGATGTTTGTATGTGTGTATTTACGTGCGTTGCTTTCTTTTCCTACAACGACGCTTTCACAGCAAAAGCCGTTTTGATTTTGTTAGATGTCAAGCGGAGCGGACTTTTAATGATACTAGCTGATGAAATTTTAATAAGATTCTATTAGAACTTTTTTTTGTTTAAGTACATCCGTTGTGAAAAGTGATATTCACGTCAGTAAGATGTCAATCAAAGCGTAATAGATTTTTCGAGATTCTAAAATGTATAAATAAATTCTCTACTGCGGTTTTTAATTTTATACTAAAATTGTGAAACTTAGGTTAATAAAAAAAACATTATTTCAATGCCTATAAAAATCAGATACAGTCAACAATTCTCATCAAAAAATCAAGTTTTCTTTAATGATTACAGGAAAAATCATCTTAAAAACAAGAAAGATTTAATAGTCACTATGAATAAGGGGTTGATATGAATAATATTACTCTTACTGGATTATCGTTTATATAGTTTGGTGCAATTTTCAAAAAAATTTAGCGGAGGCGCTTTTACAGTGAACGATGACTTTGTATTGTATTGATGTAGTGATAGGTAACATTCCCATTTTACAAAATCATAATAAATTATATCAATTGAAATGTTTCATTATTAATAGCGCACTAGCTTCAATCAAGGATTGGTCTTATTAAAACATTGTTTCCATTAAAAGACCGCTTCCTGTAGTTGGTGAATTTCAATAGTGTTTGTTCTCTGTAGCCATCCAGCGTTTGCATGGTTGTGGGAAGCTGACAAATACTCGCCTTTTCGTGCCTAGGACTTCATTCCATTAGAATTAATAAATTTTTTCAAAAAAATTACATTCAAATTTTGCATGTGTTTACACTTTACGCCCCTAAACTAAGGTTTTGCGAGGAGTCTTAAATAAAAAACGGACTTTGTAAAATACGGATGTTGCCCACACTTTTAAATTTAAGCATTTTACTATTATCTCAGACACCTTTGAATAAATGAGGTGTGAAGTTGTAGTTTAAAACTAAAATTTTCCATATTTTGTACAGAGTGTTAGATTGTGTAGTTTTTAAGCTACGAGGTCTTAAAGTTAAAGCACATTGAAAATTCCGATTTGAATTTTCGGAGCGATAAGAGAAATTTTCGATGTATTCGAAAGTTAATAAATGAATTTATCTTGCTTTTATTTCGCAATATTGCGTGTGGGTTTTATGTACCCGTCTCGAAAATTTAAACAGAAACTTGAATCGTTTCTTTACGTTTTGAAGTTTTAAGAGTATATGTAAAGTGTGTTGCCAATGAAATTTGCTTGTATGCAAATATTAATGTACTTCAAACGAAATTTTCGTTATAAACTTTTAAATAGAACCGTTTTAACAAAAGTATGTATATTATTGCTGAATTTATCAACTCCGTGTGAAATTCATTCAATTTTTGTGGAAGCTACATTTTGAATGCTGTTGAAAAATTTCCGAAAGATGTAACATAAAGTCTAATAGATATGTAGTAATTACATACTCTGGCTTTGATATTAAATAAAGAAGTATAACTAAGACTGAGCTGGAAAAAGAACTTGAAATGTAATTTGACCTTTACGAATTCTCTTTATAGACAACATTAATATGACAGGTTTTTTAGCGATAGTTTGAAAGTAATTTTAGTCTCTGTATGTGTATATGTACGTACGTACGAACATTTCTCGAAGGAAAAGTCATATCGACTTTGCTGAGGTGTTAATCGACGCGTAATGAAAATGTGATGAGTTGATAAGATTTCGTTAAACTTAAGAAAATTAGTTCACATCCAACCATTATATTTCGGAAACGAAATGTTGCATTGACATTATTGAAATGCTAATTGAAACATTTTAAGATTTTCTTGATTTAGTAAAATTTTAAATAAAGCTCGTTCAGTTATATTTTTTTTTGCATTGAAAAATCATACTTTAGTTATATTTTCAAAAAAAAAATAACAAATTTAAAAACCAGAAACAACTAATAGCCATTATCAATAAGGGGAATAATATCATATAATCTCACTTATTCTAATGGCACTGTTGTGCTGTCAATCAAGGGGCAATAAGTTTTGCATGATTTAGTATTATTTCCAATAAATTAAGCGCACCCGTTTTAAAAAAAATCATTTATTTTCATTACATGAGAACAAATAATTTTTTTGTAAAAAGAATTCAATTTGATTTATACTTGTTGCAATAAATGCTTCGGAAGATTGAATACATTAACGAATTCTAATCAAACCAAATCAAAATATCAAAGTTTTATTTTCTTATTGGGGAAAAAATTCATGTAAAATCAACCAACAAAAAATCACATTCATAATGAATATAGGTACTAACTGTATCATTATCATTATTTTTATTTAGAGATAGAAAGTTTCATTGATTTATATTACTATTGTTATTATTGTTGATATTTATGTAGATATTACTGAGAATATTTTCGTGTGGATTTCAAGGATTGCACCTTGGGTGTTGTTTAATTTAAATATATGTTGATTCAGAAGAATGTGAAGACGTGAAACGTTCATGACAATGCTAAGATGAAAGACCATCATTCTTATGACAGAAATCAAAACATTGCTTAAAAGCAAGTAAAATCCACTAAAACTTAGCAACAGAAACATTTGCAAAAAAATCAACAGTTCAGGATGGTATTTTGAGCTTCAGAATGAAATCATTTTAGGTAAGAGAGAAAAAAACGAAATCCCTCAATCGAATTCACATGTAAATACGTTTAACTTTATCCGAATTCACGGAACGAGCTTTGGTATTCCAAAATGGAAACATTTCTCAGACTACAAGAATATTCACTGTAAGATTTTTTTCTTGGAAATCACGATGTGACATTCATCATGAAATCACGTTAATGAATTAGTTCCAAGAAGGTTTCCCATCGAACGATAAAAATCTTACACTTTACTTAATGAAATTTTCAAGGATTCTTAGTAGGTGTATACATTTAATGGATGAGTAAGTTACCTGTAAGAGTGAAAAAATTTACATTCATTTATTGATATGTTTTAGGAATGTCTTAAGAAAGTTTTCCATCAAAACTTATTTTTAGTTTCTCATTCGTTTAAGTAGATGCGAGCTTCTCTAATGGACTTTTAAATTTGCATAAAAGAAGCTAACTTTGATAGTCACTTGAAGTTATAGTATAAAACTGAGAATTAAATTTGAATACATGACATGAAAGTCCCTTTGAACTGCTATAAAGTTGAGTTTTATTTCGATAGCAGGCGAACACAGCTCATTCAACACTGCGTGAAAATAGATGTATAGGTAAATAATTAAATGAATATTTTAAGCTAATTGGGTAGGTTTACGAAAATAATCAATTAAAAGAAATATGCCAATTAATTAAACAACGAGAGTGATGTGCATCTTCTGTGGTTGTAACAATCTGTGTGTAAGCTTGACGACAAAGCTCATTTACTTAAATAAAAATCAGGCACTTACAAACACCGAATATTTACATCTCAAAGACAACTGACACTCAATCGCTTATGCTGAAAAATTGCTCAGGAATAATTCCACCTGCGCAAATCATCTAAACAAATGGAAATTCCCAAACGCTGATAAGAAAAGCCCCTTGTGGAAAAACCTGTCGTATTTAAACAACAAGCATTTGTCATTTCCCTGCCGGGCGGTCGTTAATTTCAGTGGCCCGCAGAATCGTGGTAAATCTCTCTTTCTCGAAATCGGATTAAACTTTCAAAGCAACAAAGAGTAATTTTCAAAGATTAATCAAATTTTATCAGAACGCAATGAGGCCAATTTTCGGGGATAATAGTCAAAAGTCATTCATCATTTCCAAGCGATGGGTTTTTTGGAGTTTGGATAAAGATACTTTTGGATTAGGTACATACGCAGTTTGATACAAAAAGATAATTTTTCGGCGAAAGTTATGAAAAAGTTGGCAATTTGATGCAAATAATTCATTAAGCAAATGCTCGAAAATTGTATGTTACCTAATTTTTGTAGATAAAAATGTTTTCTTTTGTGCAACTGGAAAATATGTTCAAAAACTTACTAGATATGAAGTATGCAAAATTTATTACTCTTGAGTGTGCCCATAATAATATAGCCTTTGGAATCTTACTTCTTATACTGTTTGAATTTTTTTTAAACAAATAGTATTTACGTGAGTCAACAGTTTTAATGAAAGAGTTGTTGGATTTCTGAAAAAGATATTTTTAATATTCACATTTAATCAAAATAACTCATAAATCATGAGATGCAAAAATCAATGATGTTCTAAATTCTGTCGAATCCCTTGCAAATTTTTTCAGCGTCAGCTTATTTTTTGCTATCAGTTCTTGTGGTCGCATGTGATAAAAAAATCAAAATTTTTTGCATTTCCCTTATAAAAATCTGGATGACTGATGGTGACCATCAAATTCTTGTGTAAATCCTGGGTAAATCTATCTACCACGCTAACACACATTCCGCACGGATACCACGGTCTAGAGGAACGTGCATGCAAATGTTCAAGTATGTATACTTTGCGTGGACTTTCACCGCATCGTGATGGGAAAATATTCAAAAACAAAATATAGGACAACCTCCTGCGGTTTTAAGAAGGATTTTGTGGACATGAGAATCACCCGTATTTGAAGCGACCAACCATCCGGTACCATAAAATTTGGAAAACCTGACCAGGAGAGCCATTCAACAGACAAACAGATGTGACTATGTCATTGAGGGTAGTTTGCAGTCCATGGGGAAGTATTTTTCATACTTAAATCGATTCGAAGGGATTTTGTACGATTATGGGTGAGGGCGTACAATGTTTGGGGCTTGGCAGCTCAAAAAAAAGTATAAACGTATGCAGGGTAGGCTTTCGTGTTTCATATATCATATTTACCTGATGTTTAATTTTGTTTGATAAAAAATTTAATGTTTGTAGGTACTATCCAAATTTTTAGACGGACCATCAGATTTGAGGTTTTATATGCTATATTAGTTTCCAGGTATTCTTCAGGATTGTCTAGCTTACTGGTTTGCAAATTTTAAATGCTTGAAAACTTCTGCCTTTTTTGGAAATTATTTGCAAGATTTTAAATGATTAGATTTATCAAAAAGAAATGAAATTGTTTGTTTGAAACATTAGCCTCGCAATCGAAATAAAATGTCGTAAAAATAAAAAAAATATCGAACCTAGGGAAGAGTTATATGAATATATGGCCATCATAATTTCGTGCATCAATTGTCTTAGGATTACAATATTTTACTTATCCAAAACACCGAATGAAACAATGATAGTAACGTTTGAATGAATTTAATAATGAGTATTTTTTCTTAAATGCTATATCAAAAATTATGGATTTCGTTTCTAAAACATTCTTTATAATGGTTATCGATGGATTTTTTATTTGAGTTCACATTATTCGACTTCAATTTCTAACGACATCACTCAGAAAATCAAAGTCATCACCTACAATGTAAGGTTCAAACGTTTTGATTTAAAATTCGATTGCATTCATGCTTCAGACGAAGTCAGATGCATCCCTTCAACAGACAGATTCACTAAAAAATTATTGTTTGGCGTCCCGACAACATCCACGGATGAGTTTCTCATCTCAAATCTCAATTTCATCTCTCGTTTGCAGTTTGTTTATCTCCGCTACTTACTTCTTAGCCTGCAGATATTTTCTTAGCTAAATTAACTCTTTCCAGGATGAATGGTTGTAGAGAATCAGCTAGGAAGATGTTTGTTTGGCTCTTAACCTTTGATTTAAACTTGCTTCCTTTTTTATTTATTGTGCAATTCAATGTCGATGTCCTCGAGCACGATGTGGATTGTCTAGCATTGTCCTTTTGATTACGCTGTACAGATCAACTTCCTTTTTGTCGACATTGATGCTTGGTTCACTTTACAGAGTTGGGAAACGGTAGTTTGAGCGTCATTCAAATAGAAATAGAAAGAAGTTCGTTGCGGCGACAGTATTTTCACTTGGATTGAAGTAAAAAAGCAGTTTTTTAGCCAGTTTACAGGGTAAATCATTGATGACGAAACAATCACATACAGAAAATGTGCGTTACATATTCTTGAATAAGTGCTTTCTGATCTTAAGTTTTTATCTGGATGAATCTGATGAAGGTATAAAATTTCTCCTCGAAGCAATATATAAAATTGCTTGAAGGTTGACATTAATCCAGAAAGTCTTTTTTAACTTTCTAGTCGTCGGGGGAAAAGAAATGAAGGCAATACCGAAATATTTAGCGAAAAAAGCATCGATAAGATCAAGGAGATAAAATTCAGAGAACGAAAAATTGTTGTTAGCGTTTGCGAACACAATATTTCAATTTTCAATTCCATTATACACAAGATTATTGTATTGTAACACATAGCTATTCTCTTCCTCTTTGCAAGTACAATAAAAGCGAGCACCAGGCACTCACATATCCTTTCAAAATGAGCACGACATCATTATGCCTCGAGTAATAAGACTCAACAATGTAAAACCATTCAACGAAAGATCCTTTAAGACAGTATAAAACATCAAGTTCAATGTCATGCGAACGTTCTTCTCCTGTTACATGTTATTGTTCGTCAGGAGCCTCATTATTTTCCTTTAGGTTTTGCTTTGAAAATAATTCACTCAGTCAACCTGAATCCTTTTGAGAATTTCATTGGATAGCGACAAAAAAGTAATCAGGAAATTGATGAAAGCAGCAGTAAGCATGATTTTCATTCTGAACAATGTATGGCTTTTTAAGATTGAATGCTCTCTTGGAGTGGGGGGTGAGCGCTGAAGAGGCTGAACAACTACTGATATGACCTTTCTTCGAATGAAAAATAAAACTCCACATTTTTCCACTCATGGGCATTCATGCTTTGTAATAAAATTTATGAATGATTGTTAACACAGTCAAACATTTTTTTTTTTAATTTTAATGTTGGCAGAATAGTATACAGTTATGTGAAATTATATTCAGTTTGCTTGAATCGTGAAAAATCGCAAATTGATCCTATCAAAAACGAACGAAGACCAAAGGGTAAATTAAGATATTCGTGGTAAACTGCATAAATTTTTGATAAAATTTTCATGAAATTTTGACTAGAAATATTAGAGTAGGGTATTTACTTTGAAATCTTAATTTTGTAAGCAATTACACAAACCTGCTTTATAACAGGCATATAGCATGAGAGCTATTTGTTGGTTTTTAATCAAAATTTTGACTATACATACTATTGTCAATAGAATGTTTCTGAACACAACTCAGAGTAAACAATTGTGGCAAATTGAAACAAATTATAATCTTCTAGAAGCTATAAAGCTGCCCAGGAAAGGAACTGGGAAATCATTCTTTATCATACATATAGTATATACATACTACTAGTACACAATCACCAAAAAAATGAACCTTCCATTAAATCGATGGGCTAACTCTTTGTGCACCCGCCGTCGAATCTATTACACTTATCAGGCCGTCAGGGATGGAAAGCTCTTCAGTTAACGTTGAAGAGCTCGCTACATGTAAAACTACCTTCCTTTAATTATAATTTTAATAAAAATAAACTTCTGCATTTTCTGAATGTTTTCTAAAAATTTATTTTCCTAGTCTTTAACAGCCGTGAGTCCCTTAATCAATGATCTTCTTTAGCTGTCTGCACGATGAAACTTTGAGTGGACCAAATAATCTCTTGTTCAAGTACTGTAACCTGTCCAAGAGGTAACTCTGGAAACGTATTACGATGATTTTATTTTCTAATACCTCTTGAATAGTTTTTATGCATGACCAATGATCATCATATAGTAATAATACGGATTGATTCGGCAGTTTGTCAGATGATTTTATTAATTCTTCGTAAGATAAGGCTACCCTTTGTAAACCATAAGTAAAACTGTACCTACCAGTTTTTAATGTTTCCTGAAAAGCCTTTGTTTATGTCAAGATCTGAGTCTAGATCTGTACAGCTACATCTTTGAATGCAACTAACGAAGAAATAGATTCACGATCTGCAGACACGTATGCCAACGCGAGAAAGAATGTAAAAAGTCTGTTAGCTTTACAATATGTTTTCCAAACAAACTCTTAGGTGCGACAACGCTTGAGGTTTAAATCGATAACTTCCCGGTAATATCTACATAAATATTGAAAGTATGAAATATAATCATAATAACGCAAAAGATAAAACTCTGAATAATAATGATAGGACCAATTACAGGTGGAATGAAATAATGTCAATGGTACCATCTTCGGGAGCGTCCGCCCATTGATAACTTAATATTTTTGGTGGTTTCAGGGTATTGGATTGAATCTTCACGCCTAGCGAACGAAGAAAATCCTTTTTTATGTTTAGTTTAACGTTATTTTCATACCGACGTTTGAAAGGTGTACGCCGCCTAAACTAGCATTTGTCGAGTAATGGCCATTATGGCAGCTGCGTCCAAAATTTCCTTAAGTGCTGCATAGCTATTGAATTTATACTATTTCGCCATTGGGCAGCAATGAAACTAAAAATCATTTCTTATTTTGCAGTTGATCAGAATAACATGTAATTTACAGTGAAAATTCGCTATCAGATTAGATTTAAAATACAATACATAAAATTGAACGGAAGAGCAAAAGGAAAAATTAAAAAGATCTTACGAACCCTTACAATGAATGAGCTCAAAAACCTGACAAATGATTCTTACATAATTAACGGAGGTTTCTTTATTCATTGTAAAAAATCATTTGTTTTTTTTATGTGAATATTTTTGGAATGATATCAACAAACTTGATTTTTTAATTGATGACAACTCTTAGAGCATCTAATTCTGTCAAAAATTGATTTACATAAGTGCAAATTAGATAGATGGAATCAATTTTAGAAAAATAATGTAGTTCTTGCATAGTTTTTTTATAAATTGAAAAACATCTGAGCTGAATTTACTGAAAATGGTATCAAATCATACACATGGTAATCAAAATTGATCAATACTGCAACAACGTCATTATATTAAGTGAAACTTGGTGTTCTTATGTTTCGACCCTTTATCCAGTATATACATAGATTGTTAATTGTTTTCTATGAATATTTGCTATTATAAACAAACAATGATTTATTATTTATTAGAATCCGTTAAAACAACTGGTATTCTCAATTTAATTACTCAATTTAATTACTGAAAGTTTGTTGGGATTTTTAACTTCCCAGTTCCCTATGGGAAGTTATTGTAATGGGGTCGATTTTGCGAATCCCAAATTTTGACATATCTCCACGTTTTAAGGTCTCTAGAATCCAAATCCATCGTTTTTAGAGAGATGTCTGTGAGTGTGTATGTACGTATGTGCGTATGTGCGGATGTGCGTATGTGCGTATGTGCGTATGTGCGTATGTACGTATGTGCGTTCGGAGTAATTTTTCGTCTCGATTATCTCAAGAACCAAACATCGGATTGACGTGGGACTGGTTTTAAACGACGCGTAATTACGTAACTTAGAACTGAATGACTTTTCAGCAAAATCGGTTGGGCCGTTTTTTATTTAGGTTGAAAAAACTGAAAAAACGACTAAAAATTGCTTATTTTTAAACTGTTGATACGCACTATTAATTCGTGCAGATACCAAATACCTTCATAGCAATGTTGTTATTATTGTGCGTTTTAGCAAAATTGTGATCAAATTTGTAAAAAATGTTATTTAAAAAAAAGATTAATTTATAAAATTGCAAACTTTTATTATCAGGTTTGGGTGAATGGGAGTAGAGACGCTAATGCAGTTAATAATTGGATATTGTTATAAATAATTTAATATTGTTAATAGCAATCAAATAATATTAGTTATAATCTGATATTGTATATATAAATTCAATTATAATTATTCAGTAACGGTCAAACATTCTTAATAACGAATGATTATTTTAAACAATAATTAAATACCCTCAATAATAGTTGTGGATTCCGAGGCCGAGATGGAGGACAAGAAGGGTGATGAGGACGAGGTTGCCAAGGCTTTGGTAGAGGATGACCAGGTGGTGGAGACGTCTTCCTCTACCAAAGCTTTTATGGTTAGATAAAAAATTGATAAAAATAGTAACAGTAATTATATTAATTTAGAATAATAATGTTTAATAATAATTATTATTAATAATAATTATTATTAATAATAGTAATTAATAATAAAAGCAAATTATAGCTTTTTATTCAACCACCGGGAAGTTAGTCGTGTGGGCCTCGAGGGTCGCACTTAGACCACATTTTTTTAATTTTTTTTTTAAATTTCTGAAAATATTTTTTTTTCATTTTATTTAAATTTTTTTGTAATCGTCAAAAATAATTAATTATTTTTACCAAAAATTGTTTAAAATATTCAAATTTTATAAACAATTATTGCATGTAGTGTACTTTTTTATCAAATTCAAAAACAACTTGAACTATTTTTTCCAAAATTTTACAGAAGATTTCTAATGATAAAAAGCTTCGGTTGGCACCTTGTTGACGTAAATCCAATGTTTAGTTTGCGAGATATATAGTGTATGACAGAAATATGATTACATGCGTCGACACAAAAAAACGCCAAACTTTACTAAAAAGTAATAACCTCGTGAACGCTTCGATTGGCACCTCAACGAAGTCAATACGATTTTTCCTTTAAAAGCTATCGTCGAAAAAAAATCACGCACGCACACACATACAGACTTCTTTGCGTAAATACTTTAAATTTATTCTTAAGACTTTTGCATGTAATGAAATGTTGAAAATTCTAAATTGAATTTTTGGGGCGATTACAAGATATAAGTATATTAGGAAGTTAAAAAATTTGTCACGTATTGAAAATCTGGTGTTGTTCTAAAAGCGAATGGTACTTTTTGACCAGCAAAAGCCAATGTAACTGTCATACATTTCGATTCTTACTTTAAAAAGAAACGTAACACCAATAAATTAAATAAACATATAATCTTTTCAGGGTCAGCAACTATATTTCGGCGATAATAATTTCTTTGCAGAGAACTTTCTTCATGGGATTCCTTAATCTAATTGCTTAAGGCCATACCATAAATACACAAATAATCAATTTTGAATTTGCCCAGCAATTAAGCTTTAGCCAATATTCAACCAATCAGCCTACCAACAAAATGAGCGAACTTTTCGTTTCTGGGATCCAGTTCAGTCAAACTTTTCAAATAAGTCAAATTTGATTAATGAAAAATCGTCTTAAATCTCTCTTGAACCATTTTTGATTTTTTTATTTTCTATTCGTCTCTTCCAATCCAAGCAACCAATAAATCCAAAATTCGAGCCGAAAATCCACAATCAAGAGGAAATCAATACAAAAGAATAGACAATGCGTTTCGAATTCCCTATTCAATTTTGCCTTCATCTTTTTCCTGCCGGATTTTCCTTCTGTGGAAATATAATGGTGCAAAAATTCCATCGCTGTCATTTACAATACAACATTGATCGGCTCTGACAGTAGAAAATTGAGATGAGGGTTGATCTGCTCAGAGTCGAATTTTCTTCAATATCAGATGGTATTTTACCCTTGGCGCCCTTACCGGATTGTTTTATTTTGGTGACAATGTAGATTTATGTCAGGAATTGCATTTGAGAAAGTTGAAACGTAGATCGAATATTCCCTTAACTACCCATGCGTTAGTTCATCTTGGTTTAAATCTTTAAAAAAAACTACATATATTTTTTCTACTTCCAGTTTAGTACGCTTCAATTTTTCAACAAAATAACGTTTCGTAATTGGAAATTTTTTCTTGAAAACTTTATATTCAATATCTGTTCAAATTTATGCTGATTGCAATCAGAGAAACAACTCAATAAATTTTGTTGTGGTCTACTTAACAGTCAAGTCAACTCAGCTCATCTCAGACATGTTCGACACGTTTCAAATTTTTCAAAACTTCCAGATAATCATTGTTGGAAACACAGCAACAACTTTTCTCCAAGAAAATTATTCTCTTAAGCCAAAACACGCTAACCACAAAAATATGTGTCTTACAGGAACCTCGCGATGAGTCGAAGATGAAAAAAAAACTCGACAAAAATGAAGAGAGTCCCAACTGGAAATTTGCATAATTTCATCCTCGAAGCTGTGCAAATTTTTCTTATGTGCTTTTCGCTTCCAGCACTATTCCATATTTTCATATTCCAGTTGTTTTTAATTTTTTCTGTATGGTGGATCAATTGAGGGCACTTGACAGACGCCTCCAGCATTACCGCCACCATCGATTCCTAGCTCCACGCATCCTTGATGGAAAATACATACGTAAAATCACTTTTTTTCATACTTTTCCCCTTGGAAAGAAAGCAGAACGGTGAGTTTTTATGCAGGGTTTTCGTCATCTGTACATCTAAGGCTCGAAGGAAATTAGAAGTCAAAATATTGATGTGTCAATATTGAATGTTGTCAATGTATGTATGTATGTGCGAAAAGTTTGGAAGAAATTGTTTATTCTGAAAACGTACAAACAATATTTGTTCTGCAATGAGATTGGTGGCAAGAAAAAAGTTATTTGAAGAGTTGGGAAAGATTTTGGGAGGAAAGAGAAATATTTACGAAAATATAGCCCAGTTTTAAATCAGTGCTGCATATGCAAAAGAATTATTTTTAAGTTGAAGATTTAAGGTTCGTTTATTTTTTTTATGATTATACCTAAACAATAATCTTAAGCATAGAAGTTAGAAAGTTTAAATGAAAGTAAACCTTTGTGTATTTCCATTCTGGGATACCACCACCATGTGTGTGCATTTATTTACGTACGTTCGTCGTGATTTTTTTTAATGACGATAACTTAGAAAAGAAAAATCGTATCAACTTTGTTGAGGTGTCAATCGATGCACAATGAGACGAGCTGATTCGATTTTTGGTTTCACCTATCCAAGGTCAATTCTGTCGGGCATGACTTCTTTTGAATTAAGCCTCATGCACTATTTTAAGTATCATTTTATGGAATGTTCATTATTAGTCTTTTAAGGTAAAATGGCTAAATAGAACTCATAGAAACTTTTGACAAAACTACCCAAAATGGTCATTACCAGATAAACTTTAATTCAGTTGGCAAAAACACAAAAATTGCATTTAAAAACTTTTCACTGAACTCATCATTTTCATTGGGCATACTTTAAAAGAGCGTCACAGGAAGCTTTAACATTGGAGTTTTAATTGTTTTTATTATATTGAACGCTGCCAATACTAAAAAATTACCACACAATGACAAGTTTTTAACAGGGCCGATGAAAGCGGATGGCAGCTGGAAATATTGCCTTAGAGGCCAGATCAGTAGAGGCCTGGTATCGTCAACAGAAGTTGTTAAGGCACTACAACAATTAATGGCAAGGAAAACAATCCGTAATCCAATCTGCATCATTATCGGTAACTTTTGGACGCAGCGGTTGCTTTGGAGAATGGATCGCAGCTACCATCTCACGTCACTCACAGGCTCGTGAGATATGTTTTTTGCAAGAGCAATTATCACATTTGCAAATAGCCAATTTTCGGTACCTCGGATTTTGAAATAAAAATTTAGTACAAATTTTGGAAAATTTTGACGCTTAATTAATAATCATGTTTTAAGAGTCTGCGCACTTTTTCAGATTTGTGGCAAGTTTTCTTAAGTTTGGACTTTTTTGTCTATTTGAAAATTTCCAAAGTGCGATTGACGCATGGTTGTAAATGAAAAAAAACCTTACTAATTATTAAAATTTCCGGAAGAATCTTTCCTCTTTATTTTAAATGTTTTTCATGTGTACTTAAAAATAGTCCAATTACTTCTGATTGTCCCTAAGAGAGCCGAAAAGTTTAATTTTATCCTTGGTCCTATCCTGGCTTCACAAGGGTCTGGTATCTGATATATGAGGCGAACTTTTGAAATTTGCTGCAAACAAAACAAATTATCTACCTTGAAAACGGGAAAGTTAGAACGGATATAAGAACAAGAGAACAGGTAAGCGTGCACATAGATATCAACTTTTTACACATTATTATATTAGACCGCTTACACACCAAAACTTGTCGTGCGTTTTCTCGGATTAAAGAAATTGTATCAAATATATATATTTATACAAATATATATATTTATTCTACGACTTATTGACTGACTGAACAGCTCAACATTTTAAACCGATAACCGATTTGACCACTATCGCACTATAGTATTTCGACTTCATTTGAGTTGTATTCCGAAACAGATCGATTTTTTTCTGAATCAAATTGGTAATACTTCATGTCAAATTAGAACTTTTTAAACTAAATTGGTATTCAAAAAGTGCCAATTTGATTTGAAAAATCACCAATTTGATTCGAAAAAAACCTAAATTGAAAAGCAAATGCTATATACAATTATCTTCCGCTGCTTTTCGTAAAATAAATCAATTTATTGAGTATTTCATATTCATGTTCTCCAAAAAGTGACTGCCGAATAGAGTATCGCCGCTGGGTGCCACAGTTACGTTATTTTTTTGAAGAATACCTTGAAACTGATTAGGAGCTTAGTAGTCTCAGAACGTCCACTATCTCTAGGTTTGACTCTATGGAACAGCTGAGACGTTCATGTCATTGAGTGTGTTACCGAATAAAAATTATCGTTGCAGAATGAATGGGTTTTTTTTCAAGTGGTGAACAGTTTTCAATAAAAAAATTAGACACGCAAGTGACATGCTGCAGCTTAGCAGTGTCAGAAATAAGGACCCGCATGAATAAATAGGATCTCTCGAAAAACGATTTTCATGTTTTACAATTTTTTCCTTTTTTTCTTCCTTTCCATTTTTTTCACTTGCTTAAATTTTAAGTTTAAGATTACAGTAAACTCAATCCATATATGTGCAAAAGTGATGAAGCTTAAACTTGGTTATGGATAATGTCAATGCAAATTTTTTTGCTTGCTATAAACTTTGAACATGAATGATTTTGAACAAAGGTTCTCGTTAAGCCTAGAAAATAATGAAGTTAAGTATGGAAACAAAATGCCTAATATCTCTCAGGCTTAGTTAAAAAAAAACTTTAAACAAATAAAGATCATTCAGTTGGAACGAATCCAATAAATAAGCATGAATGCACATTATTATGCGCATGGAATGTTTTCCAGTAATGTCAACAATTTACCTTGCCAGCAGGAATGAGCAAACAAAGCTAATTGTCCTTTCACTTAAACTTAAGGTAGCATTCTTTTTCTAAGAAGTGTCTACCAATTGTATCAGTTGTCTTCATGTCACTTATCTCGAATTAGAATTTAGAAGATATTTCAAACAAAAACACTTAAATATAGACACTGTGTCGTCTATAAAGTTGTAGTCTGTCATCAGTACATCTCTCTTGAAATATGTATCAATAGCGAAATCAGTTCGTTGTCGTCTTATAAGATGAAAAAGAAATACACAACTGAAAAAAGAAGAATTTGCTTCTACTCACAAACATAATCCGATTACAACTTACAAGACGTCGGTCTTGCTGAGTCGCAAGAGTGATGAGCGAAGAAGAGTCAATCTACAAAAAAAGTCGGCCAAGAGTCATTCATCTCGCAACAAGAAGACATCTTAAGCGTCAACTTCTTTACAAGATGCGAAGACATTATTTGCTGAGGAAAGGACAGCAGCGCGAAGTCCAACATGTGCGCTAAGTAGAAATCAATCTCCCATTAACGAATAAGTCAATCTTCACCGCAAGGTTCGATTTTGTGGTTTTTCTTAATTCAGTTTATTTTAAAACTTCCAATTTGTTTCAGGTTGACACAATTTATTCGTCTTGATGCTATGATTTTAAATTTAAGTTGATTAAAAAACTCTTCCATGTACATTTTTGATGACGGCTTGCTACTTGGGAAAGCTTTTAGTTTTTGTTAAAAATTAGCATTAAAATTCGAAAATGGGCAAGTGGCTCATAACCAGCTCATTCACTGTGACACTAGGACTCTCTAAGAATGACAAGGCTTGATACTGAATCTAACAAACTATTCAATATCAAGTAATTTTCCCATCAAATATGAATCTAAAAATAAGCTACATTTCTAATTTTTGAAAGACATCATTAACTTTGTGAAGTGCAACATTCAACAATGTGTCCACCACACTCCTCATTTGACAGACAGACAGCTAGCACAGCTTCCAGGCATTTAGCATTTTATAATCTATTTATGTTACATATGAACACATGCAAACATCAGCCTGCAATACATGCAACACGCACCAAACATCGTGTTCTATGAATATAAAGTGACATGAACACTTTTCTGCGAATTCTACCAAAGAGTTAAAGGAAAACTACTACCATGCCAACCAAGTATCTTTTTCTTTGAACAATTCGTTAGTCTGACAAGAACATAGAAACTTCCATTTGAAGCATATCTACATATGTACATTTATATGGAAATTTGACTACAGTTAGAGAAAAATGACAAAAAGATACATTTCTCCTCATCATCCGGAGTCATTAAGGCTCTCTCGAGTTTCATTAGCACCCGAATAGGATAGACATGACAAAATATATCGATTAAGTGGAATTCCTAAGAAATTATCTCGAGCGACTTAGTCGCTAAGTAAATGGAAGATTATTAGTGAACTTCAGTTGATTAGTGGATTGTTGAGTGTGACAGATTTTCATGGAAAATGAAAGCTGTAGAAAACTGTATTTGAGATAATCACCACGCAGATTATTTATGAGACAATGAGGATAATTGGATTTTAATTGAAATTTAAGTCAAGCGAAGAATTGGTGTTGCTTTGAATAATTAATTAATAACAATAGGATAAAATGGATTTATCTTTTGATTAGATGCTTCTAGCTGGTACTGAATACTGCCAGCACATTTAAAAATATCGCCGGAAATTCGCCTCAAGAAGATCCGCAAAGTCAGTAAGCCAGTCACCTAGGTAGCGACATAGCAGGTTTTTTGTTGGTCTTATAGAAGGTAGGACCATAGGCACCTTAAGTTTAATAAATACAGCTAAGCGCTGACTTTAAATGCATTATGTTTTTATTATAAAAACTATAATCTTTAAAACCTATATTCCCCAATTAAAGATATATGTATGTACGTCCGCTTATAATAAAGGGATTCGTACACTCAAAATCGCTTTTTTAAAAGTCAGCATGATCGACACAGATCTCCACAGTTTTGTAACAAATAGACCTTTCTTATGCTTTAGTTGTATTATTTTATTATAAAAAAAATACTAATAATTGACAATTAAAATTTCATGAAAATATACTTAACACATGTGTCTATAGCCAATTTTTCTTCATGTTATATGAAAACATTTTAGTAAGAAGGAGATTGAAATGAGGTCTACGTTGATGGTTTTTTAAAATAGTTATGGAACGAATCATAAACATGACGGATTGGCACTAGTTATAAATATATTATCCTGTTTAATTGCTTCTAGTAATCACGTTGTATGTTTTTATACACAAACTTTTTGGCATGATATTGGGCCTCTTCATGTTCAAAATGCATATTTAAATTTGAATGACCCGTATTAGGGAACATGAAATCCTGATCTTATTTTTTTGGAACAATTCCTCATGTTAAATTTGCAGCAGTTCTAAACAATAATTTCAACTTCTCATGATGAATTGCCATCCAAAAAGATGAAACTGTTTGAAGTAGCATATGAATGTCTACAAACCGGACTCTCCGTCATGCCCTTTTCGAACCACCGAAACGTTATCCATTAAGAATATTTTAATCTGCCTTTGTCTGTGAAATGGTTTAAACCAAAAGTTCCCACAATAGTCTACATAGTTTTAACACGGTGAAAATCCGAAGAATTGGAAAGCGTCTTCAGAAGAATCTCATTTGTATACTATAAACAACCATAACACATTGGTACCCACAAACGGCATAAATTTTTGCAAGTCCTAGAAAAGCAATTGATACTATCTGCAAATCATTTTCTAGTTGAGAATCCTAAAATGTTCCATAATGTTATCCCTAAATTGGGCATTGAAAGCATGAGTAGTAAACCTTTTAATACACCACAGCCATCAACATCAGCAAGCCATCATAAAATCTTCGAAAGCTGCTACATACTCGTATATGCTATCCTATCCGTGATACGCCGAAGATCAAAAGAAGTCCTGTTTGATTTGACATAGACCAAAATATGATCATCACTGCCGTTCTGATGTAAAATGCGTATGTAAACATAAAAGAAAATGATTTTTCAATAGCCTTTCATTGAATATTTTCTTCAAATTTTGGTTTCTATTTTCCAGATGAATCATGTTTGTCAAATACAATAAATATATTAAGCTCACGTGTTGCTTCTGAAACGCTTTCATTTGTTTCTACCAAGAAAGACCTTATTTTAAATCAATTGATATCTGATCTTAACATTATTTTAACCAAATTATTGGAGCTATTTCGAATCCACTGCTTTAGCATGTATGAATCAACATAATAAACGTTTAGGGGAATTCACGTCGATTGTTTTAAAGATTTTGAACTGTTTTCCATATATTTTTTATAGAATTTGCCTATTTTTTTTTTCGAAAAACGACTCCAACAATTTCTGCATGTATTGTCAGGAAAATAATCGAACAGATTTTTTTAGCAGTGTTGCAATATGTTCAAGTTTTTTGGTGAAATACCAATAAACGCATAACGGCATGCAAAACTTATACTTGAAACACAACTGATTTTTTTGACGAGAGTTCAATTTACAAAACGCCAATTACAAAATCATTGTTTCTGTTCAGTTTGGACTTTGATCACTAAACGATGGTTAAAAAATTTCCTAGTAAATTATTTACAAAAACTGTTTTCTCAACGTTTCTAAAAATATTGTTGACATTTTTGAGGGAAGTTTCATGATTATAAATATTTATCTAAATCCAGAATTATTCCGTATGTGACAATAAAGTAATATCAAAGAAAATTATTTATTCATCGAAACAAGTTATTTTTCGTTGCAGAAATTATCATATTTAGTGTTTTCTTTTTTACTAAATTGACAATTCTGATAAAGGAAAAAATAACTTGAAAAAAAAGTTCAAGGTAAAAGTCTGGAATTTTCTCCTAGACATATGGTTCCAAAAATTGTTATTGATGGCCTTATCAAGCTTTGATTGACAAGAAGTGGATTTGAATTGAAATTTGTATTTGATTTTTCGTTTACATTTCCTGGAAATAATAAAGACATATTTTGCATGCCAATAATTTTGCGTTAAAGTTTATCTGCAAACCTTTATGAGGATAAATCCACTCGCTAATCTTTTATTTGATATATTTTTCAATTTCTTCGTAGTAGATCGTTTCTGGCAAATATATTTATATAAAAAGAGAAGGAAGAAGGACTATCCAGTCATTGTATAAAATTTGTTAGATGCTTAGTTGAGTTCTTTGCAAAAGGAAATCGTTTTGCAATAAAACAGTTTTGAATATTGCATCTCAATGTGAAGGATAATCATGATAATATTTTTCATAACAAGCAACATCAATGTTTGTGCATTTAAGTGGAATTAGACTTCTGCCGGGGCTTCAAGCCTTGCAGCAAACGAAATTTTTGAAGAAAAACAAAAGTAAAGGATTGCTTTAATGTTTGAAACATTTTCTGGTGAGAGTTATTTTTTCTTTGCTGATGTATTAATTGGCGAGTATTTATTAATATGTACATGTTAATAACGCAATAGTAGAAGTATAAGATAGATTGAATTTATTCTGAAAGAAAGGTTAATTTTCATCGAAGGGTGGACTAAAAATTTGTTTTCATTCTTAAAATATAGTTGTTCTCTTATTGCCTAGACTATCGAAACAAGGAAAATAAAAGCACTTTTACAAAAAGCGTACAAAATGCCAAAAGTCTGTGAAAATGGTGAAATTAGTGAATTTTATTATTTCTGGTATTTCTCAATCGTTTCATCTGTGATGCGCGTAAAATAACCGTCTTAATTTTCATATTTTTCCTTCAATGTTTTTAAGCTTTGCAACAGTAAGCGGAGATAGTAAAGATCCGTATAATTTACTAAGTTTTATTTAACAGGAATAAAACCTTCATAGACAATTCCCTATAGTAAATTGAATCATACTTAAAAGGTAACAAAAATATTTTCCTAAAATTGAATGAACTTTGAGACAGTTCTGTGTTCAAGTAACCGAAAATATCTCAAAAACTATGTCCTTCTCTAAACAAAAACAAACTTTCTACAATTCATATCATTTTCTTACTTTTCGAAAATAATGGAATCGCTGCTGCTTTCAAGATTAAAATGCATTTCTTCTCTTCTTGACTCAAACCAAATATTGTCGTGCCATCTGCGACGCACTCACAGTAATTTTCTTTGACATGTAAAACAATGACTTTTCTTCATTGCAAGGATATGAATATGAAATTCACGGAGCTTTTTATCATTTGTTCGCTTAGCATTCAGTTTCGTACGACGGAACGGTTAAAATTAATTATTTCAAGTTTAGTTTGAGTTTCCAAGGAAAAGGTGAAACGGAGCTGGAAAAGTCTCAAAGTATTCCTGGTCATATTTTAAACTAGACAGAGAATCGCGCTTTTAAATTAAATTGGATTTTTCGTCTTGAGGTGAGATGAGTATCAAAGGCTTGTTTTTTGCAAAGATACCGCTTTCATCCTTATTTGCTTTGATTTGTCAAACTGATGATGAAGCTTTGAAGGCAGAGCTGAAGCGGGTAAGAAGTTTTCTATAAGAAATGTTTCTGATGCTGAAGCAAAATTGATGAGTTCAACGTTTTTTGCGTGTTCACTATAATGTAATAAATAACAAGTGTTTACAGTTCTTTTTAAAAAAACAGTTCTGACTAGTAATAATTCAATGCATCGTTAATGCGTACCTACTATCTTTAAATGTTTTGATGATACGATTGCCCTCGCATGACTATTAGCGTTTTCGTGAACTATCGAGGATGCAAAAAGTCCGAGCTTTAGCGGGACAGTTATCACTAAATCTAGATAGTCTATGTATGTTTATACCAGCAAAACTAATTCAAACAACCTCAGCATTCACCAGAAGCGAAATTAATTGCTTCCGAGATCCCTTTTCACTTTGTGGTTATCCTGTGACATCCACTAACACAAGCTGCCGCACAAAACGTTACAGCTCATTTTTAAAATTAACAGACCTGTATTTCCAGCCACCGTTTTAATCCTGTTATTTTCAGTAAGCTAGGTTGCGTGACAGTGAGTTTATCCTATGAGCTAAGACCAACAACGACTATAATCTTGCACTGGGACTCGTGTTGAAGCAAGGAACAAAAAATCAACAGCTTACTGAACTAACAAAACAAAATACAAACATAAGGTGTGAACAATTTGATTGTGTCCTTAAACTCATTAATTTAAGCTGCTTTGCGCACTACGTGACGGTAGCAAAGGCCTTTTGAAAGTTTCGACATATAGTCTGTGTAGTATAATAAAGTCATAGAAGAGAGCACCATAAAACACAAGCATAAGTGAGCCCTTTTCTAAGTAGATTATTCTTTTTTTGGCACTGAACTTTCTTCAAGTCAAAACAACATTGAAAGCACTTGAACTTAAATCATAAATTTACTCAGCCGGTGCCTGAGACCATTTTTATAGGCACACTCTTTTCAAATGTGGTTCAAGGGTTGGTTCCTTTTGAACAAAAATACCCGAACTACATACATATGTACGGAGCCAAACCGACATCAAGTGAAAAGCGAACGAGCATGAATTTACTGTGCGATCCTTGAGTTTGTACGAAATTGTATGATGCAAAGCATACGATTTATGTATTTGCGAAGCGAGGAGCGACCGCCATTAAAAAGACTGTGGCTAAGAGTTTAAGCAAGTCCTTTATTTTATGGCAGCTTAGCCGTTGGGAACTTACACATGTGCTAAAGGCTTTTAAGCTACACATGCGAAACTAAAATAAATTCTTAAGGAACATCTCCTTCGTACACCGTCCAAATGCGTTGGAGCTGTGTTATTTTTGACAGAATTTAGGAGTAATGGCTGTTGGTTTTAGCTATGTGACAGCTTCAATTGGCATCCTGATTCAACAACCTAATTTTATTCGGAAACATATAGTCTTGTCTATATACCTTGATTTTGTAGCAGTTACGTAAGTATGAAAATGTTGAACTGTGTACGTTTTTGATGTCACAAGGTGCATATCTTATGGCCGACAGGATAAAGTCACTGGAAAATAGAACTTACTTGAAAATTTAATGAGCCCATAATATCGGTGATGCATTTGATGCTGGTTACTTATAGTTAAAACATTGGAATTTCGCATAAATCCAAAAATATAATTGAGACCGAAATTTTCTATCCAAAATATTGAAAGTTCCGCTAAAACAGGATACAATTTTCGTTCAAGCTCAAGTACTTCAAAAGCAACTTTCCAAAATCTCTCTGGATTGAGTTACTATGAGTGGCATTTTCGTACTCAAATTCTATTTTTCATTTATTTAAACGATTTTGTCATTCAATTTTTTTTCAACAACTGTCTTTATTTTCACTTATCAAAAATATTAAAACTTTTGTAATAGAAAGAGGATGCTTTCACCGTTTGCTTGAAATGTACCTGCAGGGTTTATAATTTGAAATTTTTTAAAACTTTCGAACGGATATTTTCGCCATATTTATCCAAAATCTTCTTTTGAAGAATCTCTACTATTTTTAAGAAGAAGGAAGTTTCTGAAAGCTTTCTGATAAATTTCATTTGAAGTTGCAAATATTTATTCATGTTTGAAAATTCAAAACACTAGATGTATCGATTTCAAAGTGAAAACGTTTTGTTATAGAAATTTCAATAAATTTGCACAACCGTTTCGATTTCTCATAGGATATTCATATTTCTATAAATTTTAACATGATTTTTTTCTTGCGAAAATTTCTCAAATTTTTTTTGAACTCGACATTTTGTTTCAGTTTACGTTACACTTCTTTTGCAACACCGTGAATTCCAACAGCAATAAAATGTACTCGTCCTTGAAAGTTTAAAGAAAGAACATAATCATTTTGAGCAACATATAAAACGAAATTTTCTATGACTTCTAAAAAATTCGAAGGTGTATGAATTTACCTTGAACACTTCATTATTTGCTTTCTCTCGAAATATTTTCTATTCAATGAAAGTTTTTTTTTGAAAGCGTCCAGAATCTTCAAAACGTTTAATTAAACTGAATAAAAATTAGTTCAAACGGTCTCATATTATCTTGAGAATAATAATTACACATCTCTAGTGCTACATTTCGAGCAAATGAAAATTAACTCAAATTACTGGACAACGCGCTTTTGCTTTTAATTCTGAAGGTAAGCAAAGAATTTTCAGTGTCTGTATAGTCTAATTTATATTCAAAGCAAAAGTTTGTTAGTTTCAATTCTTTCCACAATAACTTGTGGTATGCTCTGCTTACAAATGTTAAACACATTACTCAAAGAAGCTACCCGCTAGGAATTTATTAATGTCCAAGACGTGTTTCAACTAGAAGCCAAACATATGGTCGGAAAAATGCTAATCAGATCTATTTAGCCAATGTTATGGCACACATATGTATCTATCCTTTATTCATTGTTAATTTAAATAGCTCATCAAATTGCATACACATATAAATATGTATTTAAATATATTTTGTGAAGTTAAGTCGAAATAATAGAGTGCGCCGGCAAATCTAATTATGTTAAATTGATAGCAGCCCGTGAATAACAATTCAATTTCTGTGTAGCTATGGTGCGTTTAAACATACATATAATAAAGGCCACGTAGCACTCATTAGTCTTCCTCATTAAATGGCTTATTCACTGAAAATTCCAAATGACTGTTATAGTCATGAATTTTTGTGGTTAATGGTCGTTATATTAAATCGAATTCTCTGAAATTCTCAGTTTTTTCCCACAGAGTTGGACACGAATGCAAAAATAAATTTTTCGAAAAATGAGTCATGGAAAACGATAGCAAAGTCAATATTACCATACAATGGGCTACGCGAATATTAATATAGACGTTTATTGCGAAATGTTTGCGTTTTCTTCAAAAAAATATTTAATTTGTTGTTCCGAAAGAAAGATAGCATCTAATAATTTGTTATTGCTCAATAATAAGTGCCTATGGTGAAACATACATTTCTTCTATTTTGAGTGCTATTATGCACTTGTTTGCATTTCTATATGCAAATTGCGAGTGAACAGCACTTTTTGTATTGCCAACTTCAAATTTGTGTCATTCAAAAATCGTTTTGAATAAGTTCCCTCTGAAGTACGGGAGCAAATAAGTTAGATGTCAACTGTGACATAACATGTTGCGCCAACGTTTTATAACTTTTCACCGAATTGTGAGCCATGACAGTCAATTTTTGATGCAAAACCTTGTTTACTTTGATTTTGTAATATTTACAAAAAAATTACATGAAATTTAAACAGTCGTTGGTACTTGGAAATTGTTACGATGTTCAATCTTTATTCCAACAAATGTTTTATAGTAACTGAGTGTAGCGATTTCACCTTGACTGCAATAATCCTAGGTGGAGAGTAAATCTGAATGAAATGCAGCTTGTATGTTTATAAATTGTAATGGGAGAGTATTATGAGCATCTATACTTAACTGTCCATCAACTTCAATACTGCATTTCATTGTTAATACTTATGTGCACAACCATTAATAACTATCGCATTGGACGTCGCATTCACATCTTTCAATGAACGAAGGAATTGATTAACACGCATCTATATTGAATACCAATTATGGCCTTTGATATGTTAATGTATCAGTTTCAAGCTTGATTTGACCTTTATCTCGCTTTGCCATTTGATTTATTAGTTCTACTTTAATTGGAATTGATTTAATGCACAGTTTACCCTGAAATTCTTGTACAAACAATTCACTTATCGGAGCGTTTTAAATCTAACAAATACCTAAAAGATCGCTAACTGCCCCACAAAATTAAATTATTTTTTTTCCGACTGCGCTTGGAAGCGTATCTCAACTCTTGTCAGTATTATTTTATGCATACAAAAAAAATTGAACGGATGGATGACCTGGCAAAAGCTATCTAAAAATTACGCATACTGAGTATCTACTTTCACAATCGTTCCATGCATATTTTTTGGGTGAATACTAAACAAGTAGTCAACAATTGATGTTGAGGCAGATGAGTTTGGTGGCTTTTCGGGGCCACTTTTTGATCGAATGTATTTTGAGCACCGCTTGCAAAGAAAGTATGATATGTATTCCTAAAATAACATATAACAGGAAATCGGCATTTTTTTATGTTTTTTGGTATTAAGTGTCGAATGAAACCATTTGGAAAGTATTCAAGGAGAAAATGTGTTGCAGATTTTCGTCATAGTTAATTATTGCAACCCCTGTTAGCATATGCCTAGGTCTGCCATTCGTTCGGGTTCCTTGGTTTTATCCCAGTTTGTAGGGTGCCCTGGGACGTGCGGGTTTTCAACAATCATGCGAAAACACTGATTCAGCAAGAATTAAGCAAGTTATGAATATTAAACTCGATCTTAATAACTGAAAAATGCGGGAAAAAGTAGACTTTCTTTCTCAATAGCTTTTCTGCTCAATACTTGATACTCATTGTGTGGCAGGGGGCTTGCCGCACACAGTAAACACGCTCATATTTTTGAGCAAACGGACTACATTCTTTTAATTTGATTGCAGGAATGCGCCATATGTTTTATAAATGAGCCTTTATTGAATGTGTTCGAAGAAGTTCTTTTTAGTCTCTTAAAGGTTGAACATTTTTTGTTTTATTCTTTTAGATGAATGAACGAATTAGATATCAAGCAGATATACATAAATAAATGGAAGCGAAAAGGTATAATAAATGTTTGGTTTCTATATTTTTTAAACTTTTATCGGTTTCAAAAGTCCCTTATACACAAACAGATTTATTGGCTAGTAATGTGTTAATTGGTCGATAATAGCCAACGACAAATCGTGATGGTAAATTGGTGCTCCTTCGGTAATATACAAACCATAAAAAATTAACTATGACGATAAATTTCAGTGTATGGAAAATGCAGACAACTTTGAACAAATACATGTCAAATTTTGAAACAAGAATATAAGAACTATCAGAAAGTCTTAAATAAGGTAATCAAAGAGGCTAAGATAAAATATGAAGGGGAATTAATAAAGAGCAACAGCCACAATCCAAAAAAACTATGGGAAACAATTAAGTCTAAATTAGGCAAAAATACTGTACAAAAAAAAGACACGATTGAATGCATCTATACAACAAATGCAAAACTTGAAGACAAATGTGATATAGCTGATGCCATGAATAATTATTTTTGTTCAGTAGGAATAAAATTAAGCGAGCAAATAAAAAATTCCAAAGACACGGTATTGAAGCTGCCAGATAGTAACAAAAAAACAATTTTTTTAAGTCCGACCTATGCTTTTGAAATACATAACATAATTCGTTCTATGAAAAAAAAGCTGGGGGAGTTGATAACATAAATGTAGACACAATACAAAAGTTAGCTGAATATATAACTGTACCACTAGAACACATATTCAATTTATGTATCGAAAAATCAATTTGGCCTTCAGCACTCAAAAAGGCAGACGTAATACCAATTTATAAAACCGGAGACAAAGCCTGTATGACTAATTACAGGCCGATCTCCCTTATTTCAAATCTAGCCAAAATTTTCGAAAGAATTATCTTTAACAGGTTATACAATTTTATAGAGAAACATAAAATAATATCGGATGGACAATTTGGTTTCGTAAAAAATAAGGGCACAAATGACTGCTTGCAATACATAACAGATATTATTTATAAAAATTTAGATAAAAGTAAACCATTAATAACTGCTTTTCTCGATCTATCGAAAGCATTTGATACGGTAAATCATGAAATTCTTCTAAAAAAATTGGAGAGATATGGAATAAGAGGGAAAGCTCTTACTTTGTTAACTAGCTATCTCACTGGTAGAAAACAAAGAGTAAGAATAAATGACTGTGTAAGCGACGACAAGGAATTGGTAACTGGTGTTCCTCAAGGAACCATACTAGTACCTTTATTGTTCATAATTTACGTCAATGATCTACTGGGAAATATGCCAAAAGACACTATCTTATCCTATGCTGATGACACTATCGTCATCTCGAGTGACGATACGTGGACAAAGGCAAAGGAAAGGTTAAATAATTATCTAAGTAGGGTGTCGAAATGGCTGGCGATAAATAAATTATCTTTAAATATAACAAAGACTGTTTTTATGACATACGGAAACTACTGTAATAGTATGCCAAATAATGTAAATATTAAGATAGAAGATAAAATATTGCAAAGAGTTGAATCTCATAAATATTTAGGTCTTATATTTGACTACAATGTGAAATGGGATAAGCATATCGAATACATTATTAAAAAAACTAGATACTTAATTTTCAAATTTGCCAAACTGAAAAACATAATGGACACGAAAATCTTACTAATTATATATTATGCATTTTTTCAAAGTATTGTAAATTATGGGATAATTGCATGGGGTGGAGCATATGGCACTTGCCTTACCTTGATACAAGGAATAAAAAATAAGATTATGAAATTAATTTATAAAAACAATTTTCCAAAACAGAATTATCCTCTAAATATACGACAATTATACTATTTCCAATCTATATTGTACCATCATAAACGATTAAGAGAAAATTATTTGGACAATCCAAGTAAAACAAGACATAAAAGTATACAAATACCGAAAATGTCTAGAACAATAGCTACTAAAAATAGTCTTTATACAGCAATTAAAATCTTCAATGATCTCCCGAAAGACATAAAAACTTTGACAGGAAATAAATATAGTTTAAAGCGAAAATTGAGGGATTATATCGTATTAATAAAACAAGAGCTGAAGTTCTAAAGTGATGCGACAAATTTTTTACTACAACATATTATGTACTATTTCAACGCTTGCTATTAAAATTGTGTATATAAGTTAAATTCAATGGGAAACTTTTTAGTAAAAGTTTAGTTTCCATTTCCTATGTACAGGCAATCAAATTGTCTCTGTAGGATGCTCCATTGAGGGCATTTGTAAATGGTTAAATAAATAAAATTATCGGCGAAATTTGAACGTTCAGAACATTCATACAATTTAAGCAAATTTCTTGCTGAATTGGTGGAAACTAAATGAATAGCCAGCTATCACATTAGCTAGATATTAAATTGATATTAACAGTAAACTAATTTGGCATGAAAAAAGTTTGTTAAAAAAGTTATTCAAAACCGTGATAGATAACAGAAAATTTGATCAATCAATTGCACAGAAAAAATCCTAATCTTTTGCAAATGAATGATCAGCTGATTTGAAAAAATATTAAAATATTTTATCGCTGCATGTAATAATGCATAACAACACTTTTTTAAAGATCTTGAGAATGATCAGCTATAGTATAGAAGAAGCAAATTTAAATTAATTTTTCTATTTGAAGAAACTGCTCTTTATAATCATTTTCTAAGCCCAACCCTACAAAAGTACAGGGTCTCTCAAAAGAAAGTTTACATCTGTTAAGCTGACTGGGTGAACGCATCGTATCAAAGGGGAGGGCGGGTATGCGAGTAGGCAGCCAAAACTAAAACTAAAGAGCATAGTTCCAGCAGAACGGGGCACCCTCACACACGTCCAATACGTCTGTACCTTGAGTACGTGCAATTCAACTTGGCAAATTGATCTCCAGGAGAGGCGACATAAACTGGCGTCCACGCAGTCCTGATTCAACTCCTATAGAGTTTTTTTCTGTGAGATTATCAAAAGTTTATAAAAATAAACTCATTTTCCTGGCGCATTTGAAATAAAATATTCGCTACGAAAGCGCAGCCATCATGGAGTCGACCTGCCGAGCTACCATTGGAAATTTTACCTTTCAACTAAATGAATGCCGTGAACGCAAAGGTTTACATTTAGACGATAATTTTTTTCCGAAACACAATAGCTTTTTTCCAATACTTCAATAATTAATAAATATATTTTACAGATTTTTATTGTTCTTTAAACTTTTTATTAGTCGATAAAATAAAAAAATAAGTTGTCTATAATTTTTTTTTGTTAATTATTAAAGTATTGGAAAATAGCTTTTGTGTTTCGAAGAGAAATTGGTTTACATGAAATTATTAAGAAAATTGGTTTTGATAATTTTGGCGGCATTTTAGGTTTATACCGAAGATAAGTATGTTACCTAAAGTTATGTGAAATTTCAAAATATGTGATCCAGTAATCTGTGGGTTAGCTTTTACGAGGCTCACGAAAAAATTTCTGTATTTGCTGAATCATCTCAAGCCGCACAGTGATCAGCAGCGGTCATAAACTCTAACTTCATAACGATTGTGATTTTTTTTATAATTCTCTCGGACGAAAAACTGTAAAATGAAATTTTTTAAAGTGTTAAGGTGATCTCTTCCTTCATCTCAGTTTGGTTTTGTTTGGATGATGTGGTATGAAGATGATTTTTTCCAAATCCATTTAAGTCAATGCAATTGTAGTTGAAGTTCTAGAAAAAACAAGCCGCGAAGTGCGACCCTTGAGGTCTACACGGTCAACTTCCCAGGAATATCTAGATAAACATTAAAAATATTAAACACAATAATAATTTTGAAAATAATACTATTTTATATAATAATAATGAGAGGTATCCATAGCAGTAACAGGAATGAGCTAATATTAATCATATTATCTCTCTTCAAAAACTGAAAGGAATGTATAAATTTTATAAACGTTTATTACTGTGTTGTGCAAATCTGGTTAAAAAAATATTTTTTATGAAAAAAACCCTAAGTTTTTGCATTTTCTTCCATTAAATTAAAAAACCGCTGAAAGGGATTTGTATAATGTTAAAATAATCAAAAGGATGTTAAAACACATCGATTGACACCTTAATGATGCAAATATTATATCTGGATCGTGAGATATAGCGAATGGCAGAAATGACCTTGAAGATCATGCTGACTGTTAATGATTTTTAATTGAATGTTTCTTGTTATCATGAGAAAAAGTTTTGATGACGTTTGTTGAAGCATTGATTGAAGTATATAAATTTTATAAAAATTGAATACTGTCTTCCGTAAATCAGGTTAAAAATTTATTGTTTATTAAAAAAACCTAATTTTTTGCACTTTTTTTTAAATTGAAAAACGGCTACAATGATTTTTTCCAAAATTTGATAGATTCACACAAATGTCAATACGCGTCGATTGACACCATAACAATGCAAATTTTATGTTTGGTTCGCGAGATATAAGGCATGAAAGAAATGACCTTGAATATCATGATGCCTGTTAATAATTTTTTATTTTTTATTTAATTTTTAACGTGATCACGACAAGAAGTTTTGATGTTGTTTTTACAAGCACTGCTTAAAGCATATAAATTTTATAAAAGTTGAATACTGTCTGCCGTAAATCAGCTTAAAAATTTATTGTTTATTAAATAACCTAATTTTTGCACTTTTTTTTCTTAATTTAAAAAACGGCTCCAACGATTTTTTTAAAATTTGATAGATTCACAAAAATGTCAATGCGCATCGATTGACACCTTGGTCATGCAAATCGTATGTTTGGTTCGCGAGATATAATGCATGACAAAAATGACCTTCAAAGGGGCAAAACAACAAACCCCCCCGACCGAAGTGTCCCAAAAACTAATCAGCTTTCAAGATTGCATAGATGCTTCGATTGACATCTCAACAAAGTCGATCTGACTTTATTTACGTGAGTTATGCTCGTAGAAAAAAGTGTCCACGTACGTACGTACATAAGTACACACACTCACACATACATCTCCCTATCTAAAAACACTTTATATATACTCTATAGACCTCAAAACGTAAAGAAATGTTGAAAATTTCAATTTCGATTTTCGAGGCGATTACAAGAACTTCCCATATACTGGGAAGTTAAAAATCGTTTGAAAATTCCTATATAAGTTCCTAAAACACTGTTCCTCTAGTTTTCATTAGCTGTCATAATAAAGCGATCAATCAGTGTACAAACCCCTAATCTGGCATTACTGTAGCAAAGTATATTTTGTAGATACCATAGCAGGTTCCTTTCCTTTCCCAAAAAGCTGATGTCTATATAACAAAGCATTATGATGGGCAACATAATTTTAAATAAATCTCGGTGGTAGTGTTTATTAAAATGTATAAAAATAAAAAGTGAAATAAGTAAAAACTTGCTACTTCGCAAAAATTCAGCAAATCTGAAAGTTTTTGTTTTGCTCAAAGTACCAAGAGAATACATGACCTTTCCTCAAAAGTAGGCTTCCTAAAATTAAAGATGTTCGGATTCTTTTAGTACAGTCAAAGCAATAATTTATTGTTGCAACTTTTATATTGAATAAGCCTGTCAATGTTGTTTTTATAAAGTTTACAGTTACAAAAAATCCATCAAATTATTTTGTTATACGACACAACTTTTTTACATTTTCTTCATATTTTGATGCAATTAATAAAATTCGTCTTGGTAAATTAGAATTGATGAAATATATTAATCTAAAATGTTTGGCTTGACAAACATATTCTTATCAGTTCACTAAACGTATATTTTTCAAAGCTCATATGAGCAAAATTGAAATTGAAACGCCTTTCCATTTTTAAAAAAATGACTATTTTCTCGTTTCAGGTTGATCAAATTTTTAAAAAGAGGTAAGATTAATAAAAAATTTGACGGAATGCTTCTCAAAATAAATAAAGAAGCTCTTTTTATCGGAAATGGAAGCGTCTGTCAAATTGATTTTAGTTAAGTTGAATTGATTTGAGTTCAAAAATAACTATTAATGTTAGGATATAAAAATCAAATATCTTGTTCAAAAACGGAATCATGTATTTGATACTATGAGTTTTAAATGACTGAAAGAAATATGAAATTTCACAGTTCTGATTTCTATCAGAACTTTGTTTTAAACATTTAAGCAAAACTTATGTAGAAAAATTTTGTTTTCTATCCTTAGCAATATTATAGAATGCGTTTAATGTCCTTAAGAACGTAGTTTTCCATTAACCATTTTTTAATGTCATCATGAATATCGAGATTTATTCATTTTAATTAGTTGAAAACTAAGCCGTATAATGTCAATGACTTTCTAATCAATATCTGAACATCAAAAGGAAACGACAAAATCTTTTTTTGATTGTTTTTTGCATTTTAAATGGTTTTTTTCTTAATTTCACATTATTGGCATTCCGTATGCATGAAAAGTAAGATTTGATAGATAGTTAATAATGAAAAGCATTTGAACGAATCATTAGTTTTCATTCCCCAGAAATCTCTCGTAAACATCCACGTTCAATTTAAAATTGAAAGATAATAAAACTTATCGCACGTGTACCTATGCTTCAAGCTAGCACAGCTGAAACGAAGTCATTGCAAAAAATAAATATTCCAAATTAACCATCAACCGCCAATTACTTATGTTCTCGTTTCACAATTGGGGAGTTATGATTACAGCAATTCGAAAGTAGATCGCAATTAAAAAAATGAAAAGTGTAAAATTGTTACTAACGAGTGGGTCTCAAATTGAATACCCGGCAGTCAGTATTTCAACTTCCGCAATACAAAACTATAAAACTCATTGCACGCCATTCGCAAGCTTATTTCGAGAAAGGCATTGAAACTCCGTCTTGAACTTTTGCATCTGAACAAACTAAAGATATAGAGGAAGGTAATGGGAGGGAAGTGATGGTAGAATCTATTTAGCGTTGGTTAGGTAAGCACCCTTTAACACATGACCTCAAGTTACGTAAGGCAACGCAAACGTTGTCGACGTCGTCGTCATAAATGCTCTTTAGCATAGTTATCAAAATTGATTTGTATCGTGTGTTGAGAATTAACATCTATCTCCGCAACTTGACTACATCTGGGCCATAATGAATTTGCGAGCTTAGTTGCTGGTCGGTAAGCGAACTAACCCGCAATAATAGATAAGACAGAGTCGGATTTATCACGAAAGCCGGCATTTGTGATGTACAAGCGCGAACACACCGCTCAGGTGTGATATTATGTACGTCGCTGACTGTTTAGCGAAGTGACGGTTAAAAGATACAGATACATAAACCAAACCAGTTCTTGCACAATTTCACCTGACGGTGAATGGTGAAATAAATAGATGTTAGTCATGCGGTTTGGCTGTGTTTTTAGTGTGCTAAATTTAATAGAGGAGTGTGATGTGAAGTTGTTCGGCATCGTCTGAAGAAACGTATAAGTTGCTCAGATATCATAGATCAGATCTCAGCATTTAAAAATTCAAAACAAGAGTGATATTACTTATTATTATTATTGTAAAACTTAAGACATCATCTGATGTTCTTTTCAAGTTTAAATTAGTAATAATGATAAGATCCTTGCCTAATTTGGTTTCGCATTTCTCCTAGATGAGTCTTTTTGTACAACGTTTCAAATGACAAGTATTGGAGATTAAATTGTTGTTAGCGATTACCCTCTATATAATTTTTAAAATATCGATTTTTTATTGCATTTTTAGAAAATATATATAGAGAGAAACATATAAACATCAAACATCAATCTAACTGTATTTTTGGGCAACTTTCACTTTGTCACCCGAGCGCGATTATTCACTAAAAAAACTTTAACCGCGTTTTTCTCGAAACACGACGCCGCATTGATGACATCTCGGGAACTACAAAACCGTTTCTCATCAAATTTTCACCAGACATTCTTTATGACTACAAATTTTGATTTGAAATATTTTTTTTGGGCAAAAACGGTGAAAAAAGCATGTTTTTTCGGAATTTTTCGAAAAATGTCCGTCCATTTGTCAATTTTGCAAAAATCGAAAATCGCCTCATTCGTGCTATAGCTATTAACATACTGAACCTAAAACTATTTGATTTTTTTGTTTCAGGCCAACCATCTTGAAAACTTCATCAACGGCTCACACCCCTCCTGATTTTTTTTGATGTTTTTTCAACCAGCATTTTCACTGATAAAAAGTCTCATAAATTAATTAAATTTTTTTTTGTGTATTTCGAAAGTGTATTTTTTGAGTGTAACTCTTTCTTCATCAATATTTATAATTTGAACGTATCTAACAAATTATTAAAAATAACCTTAAAAGTGTGTAAACTGAAATAACATTTTTGTCCAACATAAATCACTAAATATTTAAAAATAAGTTTCATTGAAAGCATGCTTCGCGTGTACGCTTTGAAAACATGGAACTCATGTTTACTAGTTAAAATTAATAATTGGTCAAGAAAATACATTAATGCCTCTTGAAATGCATTTGAAATGAAGTTTGTCATAAAAATGCATAGTGAAAAGTGAGTGAGTCACGTTGTTGGTTGACATGAAAATGTTTGTGAAAGCACATTAACTATTTATAGCCCAACATTCATCCCTCTCACCTACATATATAATTTTTCACTTTGAAAATATAGGCTTGGTAGAAGAAATATTTTTACATTACATTTATTTCACAAAACACGTTTAACACCAGTTTAAATCGGTTTCAGATATTTTTTATTACAAAATATTTTCGACTAATTTTAAGTAGGTACCTATCAAATGTTTAGAAAATTTGAACTTAAAGCTTATAAGTCTGTGAAATGTGACTCATGGTAGTAATGTCAGATCGAGGTTCTAACTTAATATTTAGGGGTCTTCTCGTTAAATAGGGGAGAAACAACAGGAACAGGGTTTTACGGTTTTCTTTACGGATTAGCCAACAAGTTTTTACCTAGAATTTCAGTCATAACTGCATTGGTTTCTCCAGACTTGAACAATAAAAATGAAATTTACAGAACATATCACTCCAGCAAAACTCAACTGAAACGAAGCAGAGAGTTCTCTCTTTCTGCAGTTATCCCCACTTAAAAGTTAAAAAAAACCACAACGTTCTGAAGTTGGACCATAAGAACGCTTCTGGTCTCTGTAAGGCTTGATAACACGCAACACATACAGGCATTTGAATAAAACTGTACAAACTATACAAAAGATATGATTACGATCTACTGCACAGCTTACTACTAAAAGAATGGTAAATTTATACACAAACTAAATATATTTGTAGTTTATTACTTCAGTTTCCATAAATTTGTAGATTTAGCTTTCGAAAGCAGACCATAAATGATCAATCGGCTCGGTAAAAGGTTATTCAGGGTTTTTTTTGGAAAAGTTATTAATCTTGGATTCAATCGCATGGACTGTCTGGCAGTACTGGCTTATGTTATGTAAATCGATTATATAATATTTAACACTGTTTTGTAAACTATCACCTATATCAAATGAATTAAAATAATTTTGTGACATAGCATTTCCGTATTACTGTAATATAATAGAAAATAATTAGAACTTACAATTAAATTTTGAACGGGATCCAACTATTAGAATTTAAGATTCTTCAAACTGATTTATTAAAATCTTATACTTCACCATACAACTTCTCACCTACAAATTCTTACAAACATAAATGCCCAATAAAAAGTGACTAGGTACCCGGTTATGACCTCAGTCACATTTTCCAAGAAGCAACAGACGAAGAATAAAATGATCAGGCGAAGAATGAAACGAACAAACGGAAAAACGGAGGAACAAATCGCAAAACAATTTTCGCAAAGATTCGTATCTAAATACAAACCGCAAGTGGAATATTTGAGGTGGTCGGTAAGTTGTTTAAGGGTTTCTTGTATTCTGCTTGGCTTGGCGGAGAAAATGAAAGAAAAAAAGGAAAACGGTAGTTAAACTGTGGTTTTCAAGAACTTGGTAGTTTTGGTTTCTTTTTTGAAATATTTAAGTTTTTGGGATGATCCAAAGCATTTTTCTTAAGTTTATCACATATTGTGAGGTGAGAGGAAGACGTTCTAAGAATTCGGCTTGGTTGCTTCCCAAATAAAAAGGTAGAAGAGTTGAAGATTTTCTGATTTCTAAATAATACCGCACGAAATTTTTTACAGCGTGTTAGATTAAGACCCGAGAGCCAATTAGCCACAAAACCAAGCAGACATGATAAAGACTGTTTTGAAAGTTACTTGAGGGCATAAACTAGGCCACACATTCGTCTCTAATAGAAGCATTTGTTTCCAGGGCTATTCAGTTGCATCTGCGAAATTCCAAGGACCATCAACGCGGAAATGTATGAAGTTTTGCGGGTTGTGGTTTATATGCTCTCAAGGCAACACAAGAGGTGAAAAGTTTATTAATCCCAAACAGTATCATGTGACGATTCCGCGAAAATTGTACTCATAACATCTCCTTTTAATGTTTGCCGGATGAACTGGTTTGTAATGATGAAGAAGGAAACCACAACCGTCGACCGGGTACCGGCACGTAACCGAATCTCGGGTCAAGTGGTTACCACTTGTGAGACGACTCAATTATGTAGACTGGAATTAACTCTTCCATTCAGTCGGGGGTGCTCCCATGGCAAACGGGTTTAATTGAAGCCCTCCAAGGCATATTTTACATTTAGCGCAGGGTCCGCCATTGATAGCATTACCAGCAATTTTCGTCATTCAACCGCACTACGCACTCATCAATCATTTCGGATCCCAGCAGAATGACATTTAATATTTTCTTAATGATACCCAAAGCGAGCCACTGAATTTCGAATAGTTGAATAGTTATGTCTATTCCATTAAAATGCTGCTATTGTCGTTGTGACAACTATTTCCGGCATTTTTGATGGAATCTTTACTGCAGCATTAAAAATCCAAAGGAAAAACTTCAGAGAATTCCTCGAGGGACGATTCATCAACATTTCTTTGTATGACGGCATTAACGACCCAATTTAAAAATTATGTCGGAAGGCTGCCAAACAAGGAAAATACCTTAAGTATCTGAAATGGACGCATACAGAACACACATTATCAGTTTTGAATTTTAACCGGGTGGAAGTGACTGTACCACCAAAGATTTTTGTCCTCTGGGACCATAAACGCTACACACACTCGATGCTCCGAATAAAAAAGCGCATTGATGTAAAAGCAACCCCAATCATACTTCTGGATATACTCTTTCCAAACAGGATCCACCAAGAGCAGCTCCCAGACGCTGTACATAGCATGTTATCGATTTCTCTTTGCGGTCGGATAATTGAAAAGATACACCGAACTGGAGTCTTTATCTTTTCGAGTACAAGACAGCATGCCTCGCCGAATCCTTTGGGGGTCACGACCACCTCCTACAGGAATCTTCCGATTCGGGATTGCTATATAAGGTGAAATATGTACGCCAGCTAAAATCTTAATGCATGCTCGTTTACGATAAATACTTAACGATAAAGTTCTACACGAAGGAAGCAATGCCGACAGTACTTCAGAATTAGTTCGCTTTGAAGCTACGGTTTTGCGTAATTGATGAGACAAGAGGGAATTTATTTCGGGCATGTCTTAGATTTCAGGTCTAACGAACCTTTACGTATATTCTATGAATGTACCTACATGCATATATGGTTGTCCTACACATCGTGGATAAATTATTACGGAACGTGTGGATCGTGTTAAGATTTATATGTAATTCGGAGCATGGTAATGGTATGTGTTAAAATAGGAGCAGGTTATAAATGGAAATTTATTAAGCTATACGTTGTTGACAAGTCGAAATGTTTTTAATTGACATAATTCAAAATAAAATTTGTATGGATGTGGGTTGTTGGGTGTTAATATTTAATTTGATCTCAATTAGAGTAAATACAAATTTATTGTACTTAGAAATCGATAGCAGTGACCAAATATAAATGAAATTTCCTATTTTATAGTAATCAGGTAAAGTTCATTATCCACTCTTAAAATGTTAATCTTCAATTACCCGTTTTGCAATTTCAGGAGAAGAGCAATTTGAATCGTTTAAATAGAATCACACTTGTAATAAACTCTTACTAGTGCTTCAAAAACTGATTTGGAGGATAATTATCATATGGTACATTGGCACTTCTTCAACTTAACTTCCAAATACCTTAAAAATTGTCAGAATTGTAGAAAACTAAGTAGTAAGTAAGTAGTAAGTAAGTAAGTAGTAGTAAGTAGTAGTAAGCAATTAGTTTTTTTTAATTCAACTTTATCCAATATTCAAATCAATTTGACAATGCAAAAAACTATATTTACGTGAAACTAGCATATTACGAATCGCTTCTTTAAAATTAACGGTTTTTCTTCAGGCAGGATTTTGAATTATTTGTATAATGGTGATATAAATTTCACTTGTTTTATATCTAATCACCAGATAAATTCTACTTACATTGTATGTTTTTGATCATGAACATCTTTATGAAAATCTTAATTTACATGTATGTGTGTATGTAGTAGTTTATATAGGTCCAGGATGAAATGTTTCACATACGTGCGTTGCACACATCTTTATATTCGAGCATTGCCTGACGTCTATCATTCTACCCAGTTGTAGATAGAAGATTTGCCAATTGCTTAGAATATTTATCATCCCTCAAAAAAACCCGATTTTTTTAAAATAATAGCTAATTGTTTTTTTGATAATGGTTTACAAACCATGCAACTGATATCTCTCGAATGCAATCCATTTTTTTTAAACCCACTGTTTGCATTATTTGAAACATTTCATACAAAACATGCCGACAACAAAGTAGGAAAATGTTAGTTTTATAACTTGCAGGCTTTTTCAGCTACCTTGCCGCAAAACGAGCTATTTAAGGGTCTATTATTCTCTAATTCTTCTATAATTTATTCAATCACTCTTTGGTGAATGTCTATCGTATTATTGATTGTCATTCAAGCTTTTTATTGCTTCGATATCGAATTTGTCAAAAATATATTGAATTGGTAGTTTTCTTAGTAATCAACAGTTTCGCCACCTCTAATCCGTCGAAATTAGCTACAACTAGTGTTTCGTGTTCAAAATTGCCATGACTTTGGCATAATCATTGAATTTATATTTTTTCACGATTTTACATCAATGAGACTAATAATTATTTCTCATTTTCTGTTGGTCTAGAGAAAAAAGTGAAATGTGTTACAAATGATGAAAGAAGTAGTTGAAATTTGACGAACACTAAAAAACAAAACTACTAAAAACTACAATTTTTTATTTGATGAAAGCTTCTCAGTGCATTTGATCTTGGAAAGTGTTGACTACAAAACATTTTACCATTCAAAACGTTGATTACCACAAATGTAAATTTGATTGGTTTTCAAAATTTAGGCAGTTTTTCCATTAAAGTTAAATCACGGTGCTGTGAAGACTTTTCAAAATCTGCACAAATTATGTAAATACATATTAATAAACTTTGAATGCCTTTAAAACAATGTCTTGAGAATAAGAGATTCTAATTTAATTTTTGTTTTGTTGATACCTCTGCAAAAATTAATAAAAGTTTATAAATTTTATAAACATTTATTATTGCGATGTGCAATTCAGGTTAAAAATGAATTTTTTTATGAAAAAATCACTAATTTTCCATATTTTTTTATTAAATTAAAAAACGGCTTGAATGATTTTCTTTCTCTAAATATAATAACATTACACAAGTGTCAATACGCATCGATTGACACCTTAATGATGTAAACATTATATTTGGTTCGCGAGATATAGTGAATGACATAAATGTCTTTGAAGGTCGTGATGGCTTTCAATGATTTTTTATTTAATTTTTTTTTGTAATCATGAAGAAAAGTTTTACTGTTTTTTACAAAAAATGTTTGGAGTATATAAATTTTATTTAGAAACATTGATAACTGACTTTTGCAAATCAGGTTAAAAATTTATTGTTAGTGTTTGGCACTTTTTTTGAAAAAATAATAAACGGATACAAGAATTTTTTTAAAAAATTGATAGAATCACCCAAATGTCAATACGCGTCGATTGACACCTAAATCAAACAAATTTTTGGTTTGGTTCGCGAGATATAGCGCATGACAGAAATGACCTTCAAAATGACAACAACACCCCCCCCCCCCCCGAAGTGTCCTAAAACTAATCAGCTCTTAAGATTGCAGAGACGCTTCGATTGACACCTCAAGGATACGGCTTTGTTTACGTGAGTTATGGTCGTAGAAAAAACTGTACACGAACGTACGTACGTAGGAACATACACACACACATCAACATCTCTTTTTCTAAAAACTATTTAAATACACACAAGACACCTCGAAACGTAAAGAAAAGTCGAAAATTTCAATTTCGATTTTCGAGGCAATTACAAGAACTTCCCATACACTGAGAAGTGAATAAACCACTGGATTGATTAATGCTAAAACTCTGCAAGGTTTTGCCATGTTCACTAGTATCCGTTTTTATTTTAATAGCACTAAAATACATCCGCAAGAATAAATCAACAAAAATGCACATTTTTAACCTCAATACAATACATGAAAAAGAAATTTAGTATTCAAAAAATATCAATTTCTAAACGAAGATTATATAAATTAAATCACTTCATACATTTTAATGAATTTGGCTTCTAAAATTTCCTATGAAGGTATCATAAGAAATAGTCAAAAAATGTTTTTGATACAAGTCTGTATTTTGGTATCTAGCAAACGAGTAAATGAGGTTACTCTAACATTATCTCAAGGCTTTGATACAATTTGAGCTATTGCGGCATCGATTAGTATTATTTGAAAAATCACAAACGAAAACGTTAACACTGGCTTGTTTTAACAAATAAAATAAATTTGCTAATAAAAAGAATATGGAATATTTTTTCGAAGCTACATGTCAAAAAGTGTCAGAGTGCTCCCGTATCATCTTTTTTTTAAATAATCGGCATTTTAAAATATGTTTTCAATCAATGCCGCCGATGAGTTGCTACAATTTTATGATTTATTAGAAACACACGCTACATCTTTTTGATTTTTAGAACATCACTTTTCTAAGCCATTAACAGCGATAGCAAAAAAAAGTTGTTGGGATTTCAATTAATATGTACCAATGTATAATAGCACCGACCAAACCAAATTTAAGAGACAAGGGACGTTTTATTTTCGACGTTAGAGTTAACTTTTGGATTGAACATCAAACGCTTTTTTCATAGCATATTATATGTTTCAAAAACAATATGGCATCTAATTGAAACCAATATTTAATGAAAGACACATTGAAAGACAAAAACAATCGGCAGCAATAGTGTACAATTTGATACTACTGACATAATATGCACCTTTTTTACGATCAACTTTCTCATTATTTAGAAATCATTGGCATGAAACAATAGCGACAATCTAGCGAAACATTATAATTGACGTTGTGTGTCGTAACCTATGCCATTATAATCGCGCAAACGCTTCAAGAGACAAAGATCACCACCATCATCTCTATTTAGATAAAATCGCAAATGCAGCGAAGTTGAAGTATGAACAGACCCTGAGATTTTGCAGGCAAGGTTCATGCCACTTTATACATGTTACCACGCCACCTTCTACCCTTATACTATGCCAAATAGCAAAGTGGAAAGCCACATAAATGCATCAGATAAGCCATCAATTGTATCTAATTTCACCACTCGAACCCATTCTCATTTTCGCGTGTGGCGACGCCAATCACTTAAAATTCGAAATTGATTGTAAAATCATCACGACTTTTTGGTCCATAAAAAATTATCAGGTCAAAATCGAACATGTATTGTGTGTGTTCATTCTTTCTCTTCGCAAAAGGCACTTCATCTTTTTTCTCTGTTTGCCTGTTCTTGTAGATGTGTGTACTTTTGTTGTTTTTGCTTGGATTTGCAAATTGGTATCTAGTCCTCAGTGTTTTTTCTTGCAGACACGACTCGCTTTGAGAGTGAACCTTCCTATTGATTTTGATTGAAGTTATGTTATTGTAAACTGAGTTTTCAGAGGTGAAATAAATAGAAAAAAATAGAAATGTAGCTTCAGGTTTCCGGTTCAGTGATCTCATTAATCACCTAATTGTTTCGAAGATTTCATGAAATTGGAATAATGTTAAGAGAAGAAGCTTGAAAGTATGGTAGCGAGTATAACTTGGTAAGAAGAATTTGAGGAACCCTCAAGCGAATTGCTAAGGCTCAAATTTTAGGCCTATCATTTCACTTGAACGAAATCATAAGGTTTGCATCGAATTTGAAGTGTTCAACGTTCTTCAAAAGTATTTATGTATGTTTTGCCATGAGGGAACTTACTCAACTTATATGTAGGTCATTGCCCTGGAGTTCGGGCTCCTGTAGACTATCGTAAATTTTAGCAAATTGACTTGCTTTTTCAAACATCAACGAGGAGACATACATAGGTGAAGATCACATAGTTTTATATGGAAGTTGTTGTAGTAACGACGTCGCTTAGGAAGGATGATAGCAAAACGAAAGAATCGAAAGTCATAAATCATGCAAACGCATTTTCTTTACAACTGTTTCAAATAATACGAGTATATGATACGAAGGTGGGTCTATAAGTCCTTAGAAAGAGTTGAAAAACACAATTTTTTTGTTATTTTTTTTTATATCTTAATATAACCTTCTTTTAGATCAATACACTTTTCTAGGTGCCTCTCCAATTTTTGTAAGCTATAAGAAATATATGATTTTGAAAGTCCTTCAATATAGTCATTTTTTGTTTAAATGAGGCCGTTTTTCTTTTAATTTTTCATTCCACTGGCTCAATAACGACACATAATAATCTCCGGTGATTGTTTTTCCTCTTTGCAAATAGTCCATAAAAATAATTCCACGTGCATTCTGAAAAACGGTGGCCATAACCTTGCCGGCCGATTTCAACGTCTTCGCCTTTTTGAAGCCATCTTGCCGAATTTTTTTTCACATCTAATTTTTCATGTAAAATTTAAATGATGGTGTTTTTTGATACTCTCATGGCCTTAACTATTTCGCGCAATTGTTTTTTCTTTTATCACTCAACACAATGTCCTGGATTTTTTCGATCATTTCAGGTGCACTCACTTCTATAGGACGTCCTGAATGATATTCGTCTTTTGTTGATGTACGGCCACGTTTAAATTCATTTATTCAGTTGTAAATAGTTACAAACACAGGAAAAGATTCACCATAAACTGTATCTAACTCAGCTTTGATTTCTTTCGGTGTAATACCTTTTAAATAGAAATATTTCATTACCGCTCGGAGCTCACTTTTCTCCATTCTTATAAATAAATAAGAGTTGTTCATTTTGTTCAACGATAAAAACGAAACTACTTGATGGATCTGCCTTAAACTTTGATAACACTCTAGTTAGAACAGACGCTTACTGTGTAAAAAATATTTTGTGATGCTTTGCATGCCATCTGAGATTTTCTAAGGACTTATTGGCCCACCCTCGTACTTAAAGTGTCTATTTACACGGTGTTCAAGTAGAGCCCTTTTTATTGAAGTTGATAAATGAAAAGTGTTTGTTTTTATGAATTATCGAAATATTAATTAAAAATGTATATGGATTCAAATAAAAACGAAATTATTTTTAAAGAGAATCGATTTATCACAATTCAAATTGAAAGCCAAAATATTTTGAAAATTACTTTTCACAGTTCAATTCATCATGTTTACTGAGTTTCATTTTGATTTTAATAACATTTAAATACATCCACTAGAAAAGGTCGGCAAAAATACACATTTTGAACTTCAATACAAGTTTATAGATATTGTCGATTGATATTGAGAAAAGACTGCAATTTCCTGAAGATATTCTTGCGAATGACGGGATGAGATTCAAAATGCCACAGCCATTTAACCAAAATTTTATCAAACAAAATCATTTTTGATGACACTTAACTATTCTCTTTCTTCATTTTCATTGCTATCTAAATACAGTTCTTTCTTTGCTTATTGAAAAGTTGATTTGTAAAGATTCTCCCGGAAATGTTTTATTTCAATGGTTTTGTAATTTTAAAGGCTTATAATGGTTGAAAACAAAAATAGCTTGCGACTTGAACTGATAACTTTGATACTTACTGATGTTAATTTCACATTTCTTCACCTAATTTTTCAAAGGCTTAGATGATGATTTTATATTTGTGGAACAACAATATCAAGTTTATTTTTTAAATAGATTTTCGCGAGTGAGAGTATAAATCCTGCTTATCATTAGGTTGTACCCAAAATATAAAAAAAAATTATGATCAAGACGGTATAAATGTTGATCAAATATTCGTGACTGGAAATTTAAGCACTGATTAAACTCACGAGACTTCTAAATGCTTTTTATGTGTTCTCCAACTAACAAAAACGGTTTATTTTTAAACTTTCACGTCATTCAAAACACTGAAATCTAGCTTATCAGTAGCGTTTAGGTTTCCATTTTAACCTTTAACTCTTCAAAATATGTACATTTGAAAGAACAAAATACAAATTATTTGGAATTTCTTGAATATTATTTGAAAATTTCGACAGCAGAGATAGTTTCAAAGATTAAACTTATCTATCAAAATTGCAAATTTTATCAAGTTTTGAAAAAAGACTGCCAATATACGTTGTAAAATTTTAGAATTTTTTTATTATGCAAAGGCTAACATTATTACTAATCTGTTTTATTTAGAAGTGCCAACTAGAAGGAATTATAATCTGAATCTTCTGCAGCTGCATTATAATATTTTCGGTACAAGTAGGTAAACCTAAAGAGAAAAAACTTGCCCCAACTTCTCAATATATTCTTCAACAAACTTTCCCAGCACTTGCTGTATCTAAGCAAAAAATAGTTGTAAAACTTTCCAGCAGATGAAACTTTGTTTAAATGGTGATATACATATCTTTTACCTACCTTAACTTAATTTTAGTTTTTTTATGAGTAATGTTTGTATTTTATTTGCATCTGCTTTGAAGTTTGAAAGACGAATTAGAAAATTCTGATGAAGTCATGAAATTCATTCAAAAATTATTACATTATGGCGAATATCATTTAAATATCATCCCGTTTTATATATGAGGTATTAATGTTTGTATTTAAGTTTATCAAATTTTTGGGTTTGTCGAAAATGAAACTTTTTTGAACACAATACATCCAAAACGCTCATAACGGTAAATTCAATCAGATTTAAATTGGTTCAATAGCAGAACATAGCCATGATACTCTCTGAAAATTGACTTTGTTTCTAAAAGCCCTTAGGTTAAAATCACTTCTTTAAAAAGTACAATTCTTCATATCAACTTTTGACTACAATTTGCAATCAATTATAAACTTCTTCATATCGAAAATTAGATCGGTCTTAAAATTCAACTAAAACAGTTTCCCTCAAGCTTGCAAATGGTTCAGAAACTCTTATTTTCTGACAGAAAACATTCCTAAAGTTACTACTTTCTTAACTTTTTTCCTTCGTTTTGATGTGATGATGACTTGTTACAAATGTATTTGCTAGCCATCAAATGTGCAAAAGAAGTAAACAAATTTGCAGAAACTTTTCCGGAAAAAGGAGAGGGAGACAAGAAGGAATTTCCGTGGAAAGTATAATGGAATGAGGGTCGTTTTTAAATGCAAAGCTTTTTCTGGGCAGCTTCGTGTGAATTTTACTACATATTATGTACAGATAAGGCATTAGACATAGCTGGCACTATAATGAATGTACGGCACCCAAGTTGACTTGAGGTATCAAAGCATGGTCAAATCATCATCAAACTTATATTCAACTAGAATAACTATTGAGGCGTCTTGGATATGAAGTGTGTATTTGATATAAAGTGCAATGTCTTCGATAACGGCAGCAGTTCAAGGTTTTTAACGTCGAAAAGGAAAACACTTCAGCTGATCGCGGCTGTATTTTTCTTATATATACATATATAATAGATATAATGCAAGCACTAACGGAAGATTTCCTGATTGAAGCTGTTAAGCAGCAAAATGTTGACAGTTCGTTTGAAAACACAACCTAACTCTCATCTGTTCTGTTCACAATTTCTTTGCTCGGGACCGAAGAAACTAAGCCTTAACGAAGAACTCGCAATGACTGAAGCTGTAACGAGCAATTCCAAACAAAAACAAAACTTCTGTCAAATTCATTATAGTTATCAGTGATAGTGTCAGTATCATCTCTCATCGACTCCTGACGCCATCAGTTTATTGTAATTTTAGCTACTGTTATTTCAGTTTGGTTTCTAAGATAAGCTGTGAAGCTAAGATACAATATGACAATATGTTTAAAAAGAACAGTAAATGAAATGAAGAAGATTTTCTTTCTTGGGCTCTGTCTCTCTAAAGTCAGAGATGCGGTAACTGTTGGCAGGCCAGCTCAGTTTGACACATTGGGTCGTTTCTCTGTTTTTCGTCCCAAAGCATAACGATCGAATGATGCATTTCAGATGATGTCAGTATTTAAAAAAATCAGGACAAGTAAATTGATTTCGCCACGAACTAGAAAATTAAGTCCAGATTTTCATTTCCTCCAAAAATTAAACGTCTGCTTTCTTTTATTTACAATTTCACATGAACGGTGTAGGCTATTGAAGTTACAATCAAATATTTGAGTAACAAACAAATAAACTGGCACAGGTTTTTCGCGAAAAAATATTTTTCTTAGTTAAACACCACAGATATCAAACCATCACCACTGGAAAGCTTTAAACACCTGTAAAACATCATCACCATTTCTTATCAAAAGGTGTTTTGCCTTGAACGTATGACAATGTAAGCTTGCTTTTGTTACAATAGTGTCGTTGCACTTCACTTTCTTTAATCAAAACGATGACAATGATGACGTTGGTAAGAAGAGTTACAACGCATTTATGTACGTAGCATTCATTCAATGGAAATTCGTCCTCTTCTAAATATTTAATGGCTTAAAGGATGAAAGCACTCTAAAATGGTGTCTTCCTGCTATTTACTGGTCCACAACAACTATCGCTGAAGGCAAGCGAAAAAGGTTCAGTAAATGCGATGTTACATTGCACAGAATGTATTTCTATGTAAATAACTATAATGTAATGGGCACAAAAGGATGTCGAAAGAAAACTTAAGAGTTGGGACACAAATCCAAGTGGATAAGCTGCTACTATCTGTCCATATTTATTTTGTATGTTGGCCACCAGGACTTGTTCACATAACATAATGTGCTGTTGTTGTGAGCCAGTAAATTATTTAACAAGTTCTTTAAGATGTAACTATAGTGAACATATCTTGTAGACAAAAAATATGGGATATTTTACATTTCAGAATTAATGTAAGCATAACAGAAGGAAGATTTGGATACCAGAAACGTACGAGGAAAAAATATCCTTTTTAATATAAATTAATTCGTCGAATTGAACGTTAAATTGAAAATTGTATCCATGCAAGTTGCTTTGTGGCTGTAAAACTATTTTATCACTATTCAATTCCGTTAACAGTATTTATTCGCATTGAATTGAACATACACATATTGAAGTCTTATAGTTTAATTGAAAGTTATTGGCAGAGAAACATGCTCTATCATCTATTCACGGAGAAGATTTCAACCAAAATTCTTTGCGTTAATCAAACGTCGGACTTTTCTGTTTTTCATCACGAATTCCATAAATTTGTGCATAACAAAGTGCTGAGTCGTTGGCAAAATTAAAGGCCCATCTTCAGAAATATAACGACTAATCTATGTTCACCAGATAGAATAGCGATAATTAGCTTGATGCAGTACATTGTATGGATTCTTGAGTTCTACAGAAGTTAGATGAACAATGAAACTCACATGAAAAAATTATTTAAGGCTTTTTATAAAAGAGATTTTTGAAATAAATTGTAAATAAATTTCAAGCCAAAATACCAAAGAATTTTTATATGCTTGTAAGTCAGCTTTTAGATTCATAGTTTATTCAAGTTTATAAGGAAAATAATAGTTTTGAAAATATATGCATCGATTTTAGTTGATTATTAGAAAGCCAAAGAGTTTGCCCACGTTGGGCGCTACATTGTTCAGAGTTTGAACCATTGAACTATAAGCTACTTGCATTAATACGATAGGTTGTAAAGTCTTTCGTAGATTTCGTAAGTTTTTGGTTCAACCTAGTTGTCCAGTATCCAAAAACCCTACTTATGCTGACAACTAGCAAATCTGTCTCAGATATTACTTTACACAATGCTAGCAAAATTGAAAGATATGTTCACCGTTACTCAAAAAACTTGTTAATATTAACCATTTTTGCAAATCAAAACTACGCTCACCTTCTTCCCGTCGCGAAATTTGACTGTTCCCTCGATAATGGAGCTAATATCAACCATTTTGGGTCTGTTGTCTAATTGGCATGAACGAGACCTTTCTCCGATCGAACTGTTGGAAGCTCAACGGCCGTTTTTTTTTTTTGCGGAAACCACTTAGCCCGTTGTTAACACACACTGGACACTCAAATTTTGGCCGAGGATAAGCAGCCCCAGCCACTCATTATGACATATCCTCTTTCTTTTGCAACGCGAAAGCTAGATGTAATTTGGGACTGGAGATAGCTGTGCCCGTTAGCGGCGCAAAGTGATAATGGCGATTAAATTGGGAATCACACGGAACACATTTGGACCGGACAGCACACAACAAGAACACCAGCAACAACGGATTCGGCAATCATCAAATATTATTATATATTTTACATGAAATCCGCCGTGAGGCAATCACACACGCTCTCAGGTTTTTGACGGGCAGACGTTCAGGTCAAAGATTGGGGCTGCTGGATGGACAGGTGCAATACCAGACGAGCTCCGGCCCCGGGCATTGGTAATCTGCGCTAAACGGGTTGCCAATGAAGCAATCAAACTATTTGCATGAATGGTGGAACACTTTGATCTAATTTCGCAATCTCACCAGAATGGACGCACCACAAACATTCGTTTGACGTTGCGTAGCTAATTAGCTGGTCAGGCTCTTCGTAAGCACCTCCGAATCTCAAGTGAGTAGTAACTAACCATCGAAGAACACTTTCATCACTCACAACAGTGCTAGGATACCATCCAGACTCACATCACTCCAATTAGCGCCACCATAAACACCACAATTCACCACAAACACTAACGGTTCGCCAGGCCAGAACGACCTCATGGGTTCTACTTCTTGGCACCTTGATCCACTCGAAATTCGCATGCGGTGGCCGTCAACTGGCAGGCAGGTGTCACACCAGTCATTCGCCGTAAGCAACCATGCAGGTGGATCAACCAAAAACTATCGTGATTAACTGCCCGCATCACCAACAGTGCAACGTACGAGACCCACACGCCGTGGAACAATGGCGAATCCGAGCCTCCACGTCCAGTCAAAGTCGATGCCAGACTGACTGATGTTAATGTTGCAGAGAACTCCACTGCATCACAGTTCACAGCAGAAGCAGATCCAGTCAACATCATCGCCAACGCCAACATGAAAAATCCGGGCTTCAGAGGGTTAATTCCAGGCAAAGACGTGCTCTTCCACTCCGAACAAACTCTCGTCGATGAGCACAATTACTGGTTCGCTCAAAGCAGCGTTGCGACCACGTGCGCATGTCCTCTCAGCAAATTGGTTCCATTTCCGAAGGAAGCAATTCGAGTTTCCCCTAATCTGCACATTGTCTCGTCCTGGTTTTCAATTCTCTTCCTTTTTTACTCCGAAAATGGTGACGGTTTCAGAGAAGCAGTGCCAATTTTCAATACGCAGCCAAGCGTCGGTTAACGGTGAAGTGTTCGACATCTGGTGGCGGATAGTTACAAATGGTCGTGATTTAAGAGCAACCTCTCAGAAAAAAAAGAGAATGTGCCAAATAGTCAATAAAAAACACTCTTCAGAACAGAAGAATTCCATCTATTGTTAAGAAAACGTTACGCAGTTAGACTTTAAGAGCTCTTAGAAAATGTGATCTTCAGCTCTTAAAATCCTGATGGTGTTTTGCAGAAGAATGGTGAAAAATTGAGCAGTTCTTCCTAAATTGTGCATAAACAAAATAAGTGTTTTATATTCACTGGTTTGCTGCTGTTGATTGGGATTGTCAACATTGTTTAAAAACAACACAGAAACTGCTTGAATTGCAACGCTACTGTGCATGTAAATATATCGATCGTAAATATACATTGAAATAATGTTTTTGGGGCGAGTTATAACAACTCTTTTCTTGTTTTAGTGCCGCTCTTAAAAAGATTCAATAGCTGATGCTTAGATACTTTAAATAATTTAGAGAACATAATATTTCTGAAGATATATTGTCAAAATGAAAATTAAACAAGCCGTGAAGTGCGACCCATGAGGTCCACACGGTCAACTTCCCAGTAATATCTACATAGATATTAAAAATATTAAACACAATAATAATTATGGAAATAATACTATTTTAAATGATAAAAATGTACCTCTCATAAAAGTTATTGGAATGACTTAATATTAATCATAACATCTACGCGAGCGTCAATTGATTACGTAAGGGTTTTGGTGGATTGGTTTGATTGATTATTCACGCGGATCAATCGGAGGGGGGACAGGTTACAAAGCAGTTTTTTCATTAAAGTTAAAACATGGTGCTGTGAAGAATATTGAAAATCTGCTCAAATTTTGCAAATATTAATAAACTTTGATTGACTATACAACAATGTCTTTAGAATAAGAGATTTAAGGTATAATGATTCGAATGAACCCTTTTTACATGGTGACTTTGAATGATTTTATATTTTTAATTTAATTTTTTTTGTAATCATGAGAAAAGTTTTTGCTGGTTTCTCTACAAAAATTGATAAAAGTTTATAAATTCTATAAACATTTATTATTACGATGTACACATCAGGTTAAAAATGATTTTTTTGATGAAAAAAACAGTACTTTTCCAATTTTTTTTTAATAAATCAAAAAAACGCTTTAACGATTTTTCTAACATATAAGAACATCATAAAAATGTTGATACCCGTCGATTGACATCTTATTGATCGGAAGATTATATTTGGTTCTCGAGATATAATGAATGACGTAAATGACCTTGAACGTTTAATGATTTTTTATTTTTTATTTAATTTTTTTCTTTATCATGAAAAGAAATTTTGCTGATTTTTTTATAAAAACTATTTGGAGTATATAAATTATATAAACATTGATTACTTAGGTTTGAAAATCAGGTGAAAAATTTTGTGTTTTTGAAAAAAAAACCTAATTTTTTGCACTTTTTTTTTAAAAATGAAAAAACGGCTCCTAGAATTTTTTTAAAAATTTGATAGGATCATATAAATGTTAATACGCGTCGATTGACACCTTAATAATGAAAATCACATGTTTGGTTCGTGAGATATAGCGCATAACATGGTTGACCTTCAAGGAGTGAAAACAGCAAACTCCCCCGACCGAAGTGTCCCAAAAACTAATCAGCTCTTAAGATTGCAAAGACGCTTCGATTGACAATTAAACAAAGTCAATACAACTTTGTTTACGTGAGTTATGCTCGTAGAAAAACTGTCCGCGAACCCACGTACGAACGTACCCCTAACCCTAAAGGATCGTTACCTTTGCTCCCAGCAAACTCCAAGCGCCGAGCGTCCGATACCCGCCGGACCTTACGACGTAATGATATTAGATTGACGCACTAGAATGTAACTGCGCGCGTTTCGAAACTTTACGGGTCCAAATGGACCCGCGATTCCGGGTCAGGGTTAAGAGTGTGTCCTTGTATATATGCCTTAGTATAAGTATTCTCGTAAATGCATCCTATTATATATGTCCTAATACATATATCCTAGTATATATGCCCTAGTACTCTTATCCTAGTATATATTTCCTAGTATATATTAATCCCTTGTTATATACATATATCCCCTGTTATATATATTCCCTGGGGATATGTCCTAGTATACGTATTCTAGTATATGTATTCTAGTGTATATATCCTATTATATATATGACTTAGTATACATGTCGTTGTATGTATGTTCTAGTATAAGTAAAGCAAACTACATGTAAAAAAACTGATGTGTAGCAAGTACCTTACTTAAAATATAAAGTTCTAATAGCAGTACTTAACGATTTTAGAATAGGTTGTTATTTTTTTGTTTTTAATTGATCTCGTAAAGAATCTTTATTTTTGTTAATGAGGAAATACGTAAAACGTCTGATTAGATTTTTCGATTTGGTTTTTATTATTACAATTTAACAATGCAAATATAAGACTAAAACAAGCCGCAAGGTGCGACCCTTGAGGTCCACACGGTCAACTTCCCAGTAATATCTACATAAACATCAACAACATTACAACAATGAGAGGTATTCATAGCAGTAACAGGAATGAGTTAATAAGAATCATATCTTCTACGGGAGGGTCCATTGATTACGTAAGGTTTTTGGTCGATGAGGACAGATTGAATATTCACGCGGATCAATCGGTGGGAGCCTTTTTGGTCTTGAAAATTTTATTGGTTTTCAAAATTTAAGCATTTTTTTTAATTAAAAGACTATAAAAACTATTAAAAATCTGCTCAAATTATGCAATATTTTAAAACTTTGATTGAATTTACAACATTTTTTTAGAATAAAAGATATAAAGTAATAGCATTCGTATGAACCCTCTTTACATGGTAACTTTGAATGATTTTTTTATTTTTAATTTAGTTTTTCTCATAATCATGGAAGAAAATTTTGCCGGTTTCTCCTCAAAAACTGATAAGAATATATAAATTTTAAAAACAGTTATTACTGTGCTGTGCAAATCAGGTTAAAAAATATTTTTTATGAAAAAAAACCATAATTTTTCGCAATTTCTTCTATTAAATTAAAAAAAGGCTGAAACGAGTTTTTATAATGTTAAAAACTTCACAAAAATGTAAATACACGTCAACTGACACCTTAAAGATGCAAATATTATATCTGGTTCGTGAGATATAGTGAATGATAAAAATGAGGTTGAAAATCATGATGACTTTTAATGTTTTTTTATTTTTAATTTAACTTTTTACTTGATCGTGAGAAAAAGTTTTGATGACTTTTCTACAAACATTGTTTGGAGTATGTAAATTTTATAAACATTGTCTACTACATTTCGCAAATCAGGTTAAAAATTTATTGTTTATGAAAAAACCTAATTTTTTTCACTTTTTTTCTTAAATTAAAAAACGGCTGCAACGATTTTTTTTAAAATGCAGCAGATTTTCAAAAATATTAATACGCGTTCATTGACACCTTAGTAATGCAAATTTTATGTTTGGTTCGCGAGATATAACGCATGACAGAAATAACCTTGAAGATCATGATGACTGTTAATGATTTTTTATTTTTTATTTGATTTTTTTTGTGGTCAGTAGAAAAAATTTTGATGGCAAAAACTGTTTGAAGTATATAAATTATATAAAGATTGATTACTTGGACTTGACAATAAAGTTAAAAATTTATTGTTTGTGAAAAAAATCACAATTTTTTGCACTTTTTTTTTAAAAAATTAGAAAACGGCTCCAACGATTTTTTTCAAAATTTGTTTCAAAGTTTGAAAGGTTCACACAAATGTTTATACGCGTTGATTGACAGCGTAACCATGCGAATCGTATGTTTGGTTCGCGAGATATGTATAACGCACGACAGAAATGACCATGAAAATCATGATGCCTGTTAATGAATTTTTATTTTTTATTTAATTTTTTACGTAATCATGAGAAAAAGTTTTGACGTTGTTTTTACAAACATTACTTGAAATGTATAAATTTTATAAAAATTGTATACTGTGTCTCGTAAATCAGGTTAAAAATTTATTGTTTATAAAAAAACCTTAATTTTTTACACCTTTTTTTTCTTAAATTAAAAAACGGCTTCAACAATTTTTTTAAAAGTTGATAGATACACACGAATTTTAATACACGTCGATTGACACCTTAACCATGCAAATCGTATGTTTGGTTCGCGAGATATAACGCATGACAGAAATGACCTTCAAAGGGTCAAATCAGCAAACCCCCCCGACCAAAGTATCCCAAAAACTAATCAGCTCTTAAGATTGCAAAGACGCTTCGATTGACACCTCAACGAAGTCGATAGGACTTTGTTTACGTGAGTTATGCTCGTAGAAAAAAGTGTCCACGAACGTACGTACGTACGTACACACACACACACACATACATCTCCTTTTCTAAAGACACTTTATATATACTCTATAGACCTCAAAACGTAAAGAAATGTTGAAAATTTCAATTTCGATTTTCGAGGCGATTACAAGAACTTCCCATATACTGGGAAGTTAAAAATGTACCAAATTTGGAACCTATGCTATAAAGTAAAGAAAAATATTTAATTTTAAGATGTTGATTAATAAAACTTGATTTATATATTACATTATACTTGTTTTAATACAACCATAACTCATTGGAGTATTAATTGTATCTACATTACAAAATAACATGTATTCAAATTAAAGGGTCCATATGGACCCACGATTCCAGTTATGTTGAATAAAATATCGATTCCGGTTTCGGGTTGATAATAATAATAACGATAGGAACTAATTACAGTAAAGGTAATGAGTTCATATTAATCGTATCATCTTACAAAGCGTTTATTGATTACGTACGTCTTTTGGTAGATGGGGGTCGGATTGAATCTTTACGTGGAACAATCAGAGATGAAAAGGTTACAAAGCCTTTTTTACGTAAGTGGCTGTTTTCAGACCGACGTTTGAAAGGCACTAGCGTTAATTTTGGGGTTATTGAATGTAATTTTTGTTTCTACGCCGATCGAAATTGATTTTGTCGGGTGATGCTTATTTGTAGTAGTTACGTTCAAAATTTTGTTGAATGCTACATAGACATTGTATTTGCACTATTGCGCCATTTGGCAATAGCGAAACTAATAATCATTTCTTATTTTACAGTTGATCTGGTAACAACATGTAATGAGCAGTAAAAGTTCGACGTCAGAATTTATACAAAACATATCATATCTAACTTTAGATTGAGGAATATGTAACTTCAATGTTACGAACTCTTAGAATGAATGAACTCAAAAATTTGACAAATTACCCTTACGTTATTAACGGAGGCTCTGTAATTGATTATAAATATTGATTGTTTTTGTTTTGTTTTTTGTGAATATTTTTTGAAGTATGAATAAAACCTCGACTTTTAATAAAATAGGAACTGTTAAAGCATCTAATTTTATTAAGAACTGATTGACAGAAGTGCTGGATAAAAACATAAGTTTTGCATTTATTTTCATTAAAGTGAAACCCGATTCAACTGCCCAACTTTTAATCAGGTCTTGATATTGTTTTTATCCGTCGAGTTACACCTTGTTGACGTAAATCCAGACTTTTTTCCGAAATTTTTTTAAATTTACTCTACAGATCCTTAAACCTAAAGATATGTTTAACGTTTCAATTTGAGTTTTCAGCGCTATTACGAGAAGTTTCCATTGCAGTTAATTATACGTCCGAAAAGAAAAATGAAAATGTATTCAAATATTTTTTAATTGGAATGAATACCAAAATAGACTTGTTTAAAAATTAAATTACACAGGACAGTGACACAAGCTTTCTAAAAATATTTCGAACATACATATACTAATAAATATTACAATACTTTTGCATAAAAAGTGGAATTACAATTGTTTGCGACAGTTTGCAGCATGAAGTTTTTAAAGAACTCGTAGAGTTTATACCCAGAGTTCTTACTCTAGAAAAGTCAAAGGGTTTTAATTTTCAAACATGTTTAAAATCAATTTAAGTTGCTGCTTTTCATTTGGTATTTTAAAAATACTTAAAGCTGACCTTGACAATGATAAATCTAATTTCATAGCAATGATTTTTGTATCCCAACTTGCAGCAAATTGAAACATACAACACTGAAAAGCCAATTTTCATCATTACTTATTTGACAAAATATAATCAATAGATACATTTCTAAGCCACAAACACACTGTATACGTTCAATACAGCTCCCGTTTATAATCATCTATCCATTAAATTCACCTTCCTCTCGTCCAAAAACTGTCCTTGTGCCAATAATGCGACCGAGAAAAAAGAAGCTTCTTATGAAGGACAAACTGCTTACAATCTGTGTGCCGGTTTGCCTTGGCATTGCCGGCAGTCTGCAATCATTTTATCTGTGGCACAGCATCAGGACCAAAGGTGAATAACATTCGACCCCAATTCCATTTCCTTCCTGTTTATTTCGATTCTGGTATCGATAAATTGGAGTTGTATACCAGTATCTTGCAGGAAGGTCCTGCTGTTGAGGCAGTGGCACTGGAGAATATTTGACCATAACTGGCTACCCGTAGTTGAATCCAAAGCACTAAAGGAATATGACTTCCTTTTTGTCAAGTTCTTTCACTCGATACAAACTATGTCCCTTGTCGACCAAATCAGTTTGTATGTGTTTATATTTATACATACGTAGCGTATGTGTGCATGCATCCACTTTCATCAGTTATTCAGCTCAAAACTTTCCCTAGATTGAATATGATTCGTCCCAGTGACCAAGAGATTTCCTTTGATATTTCGACCGAACGGAGAATTGAATATTGTCCTGTGTGCTGTATTGTGATTAGGAACCACCATTTTATTTTGTTTCGATCAAATCGGATTTACGGTACACAAAGAAGTTGTTTGCAACACACTACGGCATTGATGATGTTAGATAAGGGGGAATCCTTTGAAAAGGGATTTCGTTTCATTCAAGCTTAGTGAGATTTTGAAACGAATGCTGCAGTAGCTTGTAACATGAGACACGATTTTTTTCGGGAGAAGTTGATTGTAGGGTGTCAGTTTCACAATGAACACACAAACTCATAAAACCAGGAACAAAATCGATTTTCTTAAATTATTTAAACAAATATTCCGAGCTTTTGGCATATTTTTTCATTTCCCTCTTAATTTCCATCTAAAACGGCTTATATTTTGCTAAAGTTTTATTTCTTTGAAAAAGGTAGTGTTCAACACTCTCTTTATCATCAATCGAAGCAACAATGATAAAGCATAATATGCAGAAAATTTCAACTGAAAAGAATATTATCGAAGCTAGGAAAACCGACAATATGCTTCAGCTTGCCATTTCACCTCCTTTGAGGCATCACCCAGGAAAGTTTGGGCTGCAGACCAAATGCTAGCTGTGCTTTTGGGCAATGATGGAACTTCTTCATGCATGCAAAAGCATTTATCTCCGGATATCCGTTTCTTTCTTTCCAGATGAGGATTTTTGCCATTCAATCATGGTCCTCTACCTACGATTTGGCAGGCTGACGAAAAGAGATACATACGAGCCCATATACATACATGTATGCATGACGTTAGGCTATTACAATCCTTTCTGGTGACTCTGCAAAGGCATCAATGCGCTCAACTGGGAGATTTGCTGATGATAATGCCACACGTGACTAGCTTCCGAAGGAAGTCGGGTCTGGTGAAACAATTTCGAAAGGAAGCAGTCCTTTATTGACCATTATGATGTTTTATGAATAATCATTCAGTGGTTAATGTTAAGACTCGTTGATGCAAAAGTTGAGAAAAGAATGATTGATTCTTTATTAAAAAATTCTAAGTATGCTAATCACTAATTATTACATACATTACATAGTTGAAAATTTTACATTGGCGATTAACGACCTTCCAAACACAATAAAATTAAATCATATTCAAGTTTGAATTTTTTATGATTTTTTTATGTATGTTTATGCGTATTTTTCGACGCTTCGAAGTTCATCTATTTTTTCTGAACTGCTACAAAAGAGTAAAATTTCATTGAATTGTTAAAAGTCAAAGATTTTATCAATTTCTGGTAGACCAAAAATTAAAATTTGGTAGCAAATGAGATGTAAAAAAGGTATCTTCATTTTCAGTCTTATTTATTGTAGTCATGCAAGATATCAGCATTTTTTTCAGTATCACGAAACGCATCAGCTATAAAGACTTGATAGTATCATTTATATGTATGTAGCTGTTTGGTAAAATAAGATTGACAAATATTTTATCAAAGTTATTTGAAGGTTTTCAGGATCACATTATTTTCACAGAGTTTTATTAATCATAACGACAAATTATTAATTGCAACGGCACTTGTAGCTTACTAAGAAAAACCCAATTTGTCAATGGATGCTTCGAAATAACTTATTTCCCTTAGATCAGTTTTTTCTCTGGTTCAATGGCAATTAAGCGAGGCAAATTTTGGCCGATGATATGAAACTGTATAAAAACGATAGGGCAACAAAGTCATGGATAAGCCAGACATGGAGCGGACACCCCAAAAGATCAACTGTTAAAATTTATCGCCGACTTTTTGGGGAAATTAGCGATATTTTGGTGAAAGCAGTCAGAAGACGTATCGTAGAAGCCAAAATATACGAGAAGAAAGCCAAGAAGAAACCCTTAGTAACGGTAACTAATCGTAAAAAAAGGATGGACTTCGCACAGGAGCATTTAATCCGGAAAATGAATGAAAATTTATCCTTTCGAGCGACGAAACAAAAATAAATCACATTGACCTTAACGGCAGGAGATATGTTAGACGACCACGAAGTTTTGAATTACCTACACTTCAACTGTTAGTAAGCATGGAGGTGGCCCAGTAATGTTTGCGGATGTTTCTCGTGGTTTTGTGTTCGACCAATATATACCAATATTAAATGAATATGAAACAAGGAAAAGTACGTCGACCTTTTAGAAAACATCATGTTGTTCTGAACTGAGAAGAATCTTCCTATTATATGGAAATTTCAGCATGCCCACTATGACGACCTCTAAAAAACGGTACGGCTTACAAAAAAGTTTCCGGGGGATAACCACGTCAGCAGTTTAGACTAGCCACCAACGAATCTGGACTTAAATGCAATCGAGCACTTGTGGGGAGGCATAAAACAAAAAAATTGAGGCTCATAACGACAATGCTGCATCGCGTATTAGAGTAGTAGTAAGTGACGTACCTTGGAACCAAGTTTTGTATGGATGAGAACCTCTTTTTCAATCACTTCCAACCAGGGCAGGTTGGGTCTTGGTGTACGTGGTTACAAGGGGTTTTGATGGGGAATCAGTGCCATTTTGAGTCTGGTGTACGGTTGTCTGGTCTCAACACGTTACTGATATATTTTTGTGATTTATTGCTTATATTTGATACAGTATTTGCTTATGTAAATTTTTTTTTAAATAAATTGTATTTGTTTATGATTACGTGTCCGCTTGAAATAATGGATTTTCCAAGATTTCATTGTATTGTCGTCCGTTTAGAGGTTGCCTTGTCAAACTCTTTACTTTTCTCAATTTACATTGAATCAGGTAGCTAACTTAAGAGAAATGCGTTGCATCGAAAGATTAGAGAGTCGGTAGGAAATCTAGATCCAGTTCATGATTAAATAGGGAGAGGAACCCACTACCCTCCATTATTACCACGACCCGTATAAACTTTTATAATTTTTTTGTTGTTATGTAGGCTTTTGGAATTTGACAGCACTTGACAGCTTATCATCAGGTTTTTCTACGCATGTATTGGAAACTGCCTGTGGAAACTACCAGCACACTAATTTTGCCTTTTGCTGCTATTTTACACACTAAGGTCAAGTTCAGACGTATAGAAGTGATTAGTCTGAAAAATCCGCTTGTTTAGTGCTTGAGGAAAAATGGAAAACTCATATTTTGAAACTCTCTCATAGTTAGCAAGGTGTGTTAAGCCTACAATGGAACGATTTTTGATTGGTTGATTCTCCTCATGTAGTAACTTGGATTTCCATTAAGATTGTAAGGCTATTAAAGCTTAAGAACCATTCGGTGAACACCCTACAGTTAGTGTTTACTAATTTATACCTTAGGTAAATTATGCAGCGGAACAACTTTTTCAATTTTCCTATAGATGGCTTCGACCTTCATTACAAATTAGGAACCAGAACCATAATTTCAGACAGTCGTGATGACGAGATTTTACCATCATGATGACGCTTGCCATTATTATGACGATAAGTATCTCAAGGGCAAAACTCGTAGAATAGTTTTGTGCCTCAGCATGTTGGCTATTACCGTCGGGAGTATTGTGAACAGGGGTACAGGACACTTGTTTTATCCACTGTTGAGATAGATTTGAGACATATATATATATATATATCATCATCACTGTCAGCTAGTTAACCATGTATATGAATCATGGTGTAGTGCCTTCTATGTATTGTCTTCTAATTGCCCTCCATGCATGCGTATTTTTTTGCTGTACGTGTCCAGCTGATGCCGGCTAACTTCCTTATGTCGTGGTCCCATCTAAGTTTTGGACGTCTTCTCGGTGTTTTGACTTGGGTACCACTGCATGCTTTACGTTGTCCATCTATTGATCTATCTGATATCCTCGCTAGGTGTCCAGCCCATTGCCACTTGAGAGTTCTAATTCTTTTGATCACATCAATTACGTGTGTTCTCGCTCTTATCCAGGTTAATCTTTTTCTGTCTCTCCTTGTGATGCCCAGCATACATCTCACCATTGCTCTTTTAACAATCTGGAGCTTCCTTTCGTCTATTGTTACAGTCCATGTTTCGCAGCCATAAGTCATGATTGGCAAGGTGCATTGATCGAAGGCTTTCTTTTTCAGGTAGCATTTCATTCTTCACTTGAATATTATGGAGTTTTTGCCGAACGCGAGTTTTGTACTGATTGGCCCAGATACACATACTCGTCTACAACTTCCAGTTCGGTGTCGTTAGCTGATAGTTCACCCTGGCTTCTCGTTACGAACTCGTTGTACATAACTTTAGTATTACTAAGGTTCCTTTTTAGGTCTGCTATCTCCCTAGCTGCGCTTAAATCTTCGAGCAGCGTCTGTAGCTCATGTTGGTTTTGAGCGATAAGGACTATGTCATTTGTGAATCGTAGGTGATTTAGCCGCTCTCCATCTATGGTTTGTCCTTTATTATCCCACTTCAGGTCTCGTAAGATTTCCTCTAAGGTGGCGTTGAACAATCTTGGACATATGGTATCCCCCTGTCTGACCCCTCTTTGCGTGGGAGATTCCGACGTGTCATCAAACACTTTAACTTTCGCTTTAGCGTTCTTGTAGATGTTGACCAGTGTTTCTATATAGGGTTTCTCAATACCCTGACTTATGAGCGCTCTTATTATTGCTTCGGGGAATATTGAGTCGAAGGCAAAGTCGATGTATGCCAAGGATAGGGGGAGTTTCATTCCCTTGCTCTGCTTATGATTCCTCTTAATGTGTGGATGTGATCGACAGTGCTGAAGCCAGTTTATTCTCGTGGTTGTTCTACATCCAGGGCCGATTGTATTATATTATTGAGGATCTTGGTGAACACTTTGTGGAAAACTGGGAGCAGACTTATTGGCCTATAGTTTCTAATGTCTTCCGTGCTGCCCTTTTTGTGGATCAGAATTATGTTGGAGCAGTTCCACTGGTCCGAAGTTTGCCTGGTTCGGATACAGCTTGTGAATACGTCCGCCAAGATCTTCTATGTCTGTTTGCCCGTTTTAGCAGTTTCGCTGTGATTCCGTTCTTGCCAAGTGCTTTATTTTTTTCATTTGCTAAAACGCCAGTTTCACGATAGAACCCTTCAATCTCATCGTCCGTGTGGCTAGTTGTTGGTGCATTGACCTGGATAATTGTGTATCTCTGAAAGAGTCTGAGAGTTAGGCTGGCCACTCGGTCTGAGATACCTGTGACGTTAACAATCTTGTTCGTCCATTTCTGTTAATTATATCTCTAACTCCGCTTGTTCTACCTGTTTGGGTCCCGTGGTGGTGTAAAATCAGCTGAGGCCAATGATGTCCCATTTAATTTTGGTTGTTTCCTCCTCTAGTTCGATTGATTTTGCCAGGCTTGATAGTGTTCAGCAGTTATATGTCGCTTTATGTAGCGTTGTCAGGTGTTGTTGGTAGCAGTTTGCCTCTGCCTTCGTGGATGGTTCCTGGGAGCTACCTATCCTAGGTTCACTCCAGGGTACGGAGAAAGAGGGCTGGTGGTTTTTCTGTCCTTTCATGTTGGGGGTTGAGACAATAACTTACCATGCTGTCTCGTTGTGGGTTGGTAAGGGGCAAAGGTAAGTGGGGTGTGGGTTACAGCAGTGATTGGATAGGGGAGGGGGTGGATTTTCCAAAACAATTACCATCTTCCTATGGACAATGTACCCTAGCTGAATTCACAAGTTTTTTTAATTAATGAAAACGGCCGTACGTGAGATTTGAACCTGGTACCTCTCGGGTGACAGGCCAGCGTTCTATCAATTGAGCCAGCTAGGACATCATACATAAACATACATACATATATATTATGAAATTTTAATTGTGGGTCAAAACTTCAGCTGGTGAAAACACAACAGGATAGTTTCGTCCAATTAGACAATTTAGATAACTATATGTTTCGACTTAATGGTAATAAAATTCTATGAAAAACCCCACAAAAATTTGTCTCTGAAGTATTTAATATTAAATATTTTATTAAATTAACACTAATTTCAGGTGCATTAACAGATCCAGGCGAGAATGTTAAAAAAATATTTCCAAAATGTAAGGTTATTAATCACAAATGTAGTTTAGAGTAATGCGATTCACCTTTTTGTCAACTTTTTGTTGCCGTAGAGAAATTATTTTTTATCAGGTGTTAATTTTTAGCATTATGAAATGAGAAATAATCACTTGATGCCTGATCTAGACTGTAACAAACATATCGACAAAGATGAGTCAGTAAAAGTAGTCATGAACGAGCAATATGAAGGCAAACTGAAAATCATGCGATATAGCTAAATAGCGTTTCCCTATTAGAAAAGGTGAAATTGAACATAAAACTACTAAATGAAATTATGTTCGACTTATCTTTCTTTTCACTTGTATAATAAAGTGGTGTAATAAACACCTGTGTAATTAATTGATAAACTATATATGTTGCAAATATTCTAATTTATTACTTACAAGAAAATATTTTTTTTATTAGTTGCGTAGCATACCTGAAAGTAGAAGAAAAAAATTTTAATTAATTTAAATTGAATTTATTAATCAAAACTTGCATATTTCCAACTTTTCGTGAAGATGTGGTTAGTTGGTGAAAAGTTGAAATTGTTATTGATTGAATGTATGTATTGAAATAAAATTTACCCATATCTTGTTTATTTGAGATGTGCTTATTTGTTTGCACGATAGTTTTTAGTTCAAACGTTGAAAAAAATAATTTTTCATTACAAAAAGTTCACATACGCATACAACATCATATCCTGCACCTTTTCAGGTCACCATATGCTCTATCTACATGTACGTGTGCAATCAAGCTGTATTGTGCTAAAACGTTACATTGTTTTCGAAATAATACATTAAACCGTCTGTGCAATTTAAATGGGTGCCAATTATGCGCAGCAATTTCCTTCCCTAAAATAGCATTTGATTACATACGCCTACAATGTGATACCATCATCGAAAACGTTGAACGGATAACAAGCTGAATAGCGAAGCCTTAAAAAGAGCTAAATTACCCGCAGGTTTTCGCCCCGAAGGCAAAAGTCCGTGCTGTCTATGTACCCTTGAAAATTGAAAGGCGAGACGCAGCCACGAACATGGTATTGCAACATTTTTGACAAGCAACCCCTTTTCTGAAGACAAGCAAATGAATCTTCTAATTGCCGTTTTATGTCCTTTCTTTATAATTGCGCTATAATTTTGTAAATTTCGGTTTATGCTAAAATATTACCGTGACAGTATGTACTTTGAAGAATGACGGTTTGCTGGAAATCATATTTTTGATGATAATTTAACTTTAGGAAATCGTAAATGGCTCATGTCTTATGTTTCGTGACAATAAACAAAATTTAATACCAGCTTGAGAGCCATGATAACAATTTTCACCTTTTGAACTCTAAGTTGTGGACAGCCGCAGATCTATTACACAGTAAATTGTCCTTGTAATATTCTATGGTCATCCATTAAACGCTATTTAATAGTTTCCTAAAAAAATTAAAGGTTGCAAGATTCTACAATATTTTCCATAGGAACTGCTTTCACGCTACATTCGAAAACAAACTGTTATATCATACTTAGCGTACGATTGACTACAGTTCACTGGGAAATGAATTAAGCTAATTTCGCTTTGCATTCATCGTACATCCAACCTTTTCCTATTCCAATTAATCTCTACCCTTCACAATTTCACCAGATTCTTTGAAAATGACGAACCATCCCGAAACATTTGTGAAGCTCCCTTCATCTCATAAACTGATGAGACATATAACAAGTTTTGGTCGGACAACGTTAAATCGCTAGAAATCTGAATGAGTTGCAACAAGGACGAAAACACTGAATGTCGTCGCATTGCAGGTTTGACGACAATGAAAGTATAACTAACATGCATATGACGAAATGGAAAACGATCCTTGCATTTTGAAATTGCTTGCCAGCGATTATCGACCGTTGGCTTGACACGTGGCCAAATGGGCTTAATCACCTTTTTATCGAAACTGCCGATAAGCGTCCTTTCATTTTGCCTGTGTGTCGAGCAAAATCAATGTGATGTTAATGCGACTACAAAGAATTTTTGTACGCTTCACAGGATATGTGGTCAGGATGCAGGAGGAGTTATGTACTAAATGGCTAATATTAGTTAGTAGCAAGTGATGCCTTTCAAAAAATTATTCGGATCAAGTGATGCATTTGTGTGTACTTGGGGAGTTACAGTTGAATGGAGTAGTTATTTATTTTAAACATTTCCTATCAGTCAAATTAATAAGTATTAGACTAACGATGAGTTATAACCACTTTAGAGCTAGAGTAAGTTTCATTCTTATTTTTAGACTCTAATTAGTTGAAGGTTTAGCGTTTGTTTTGTAATTTTTATTTCAACATGAAATTTAAAAACCCAACAGAAGCTTAAAATTTTCAAGACACTGCGGATAAAGCTAAGAAGTGCACTGCTTCAATCGGCAAATCTTAAGGCAACACCACATTTGTACGTACTCGATGCATTCGAAATGTTTACCAATAGTCGAATAGTTCGGCTCAGCTATGCACAATATTGAGTTTTTTTTTATCGAATTAGAACCATGGTTCACAGCGTCATCCTTGTCTAACACCAGAAGCCTCTTACTAAGCTCAACATCTCCTCCGTAAGCAGACCCCAAGCAAAAGTTCTGCTACCTTGTTTTTAATCATATATAATCCAGTCGAATGGGAGTTTACCCGTGCATTTTGGGCTGGCAGGCTGATTTTTAATATTAGTCTAAGGTCGAGTTTCTAAGGTCCGAGCTACGAATCTTTGAGCTCCATCTTGAAAACAAAAAGGGATACTCCACATGTCAAAAAACATTGTTTCTACAAAAAAGTTGTATATGATAGACTTGCAGAGCATAAAAATTTCAGCAAGTTGTGCATACATTATTTTTACATTTATTAAAAGAGTTACACACCAAAAACCACACCCAAACAGAAGAAATCATCTTTCGAGCATCACAACTTCTTACGCTTCTCACGCTTAGAATTTATTTTAAAACATTATTGATAAGAACAAACCAATGACATAATTATGAGTACAATACTTCATAACGGTGACACTGTTGAAGCATTTGGTTGAGGCTAAGGCAAGTGATAATTAGTTTCTACATTTAGATACTTACTATCTGAAAAACTCTTTCCGTATTTCATGCTAGCAGGCACTTCTTTTACGCCAAGTCAGCTCACTTTGAACTCCAGGACATGGATTAAAAAAACTTCTTAAATGCCGAATATAATAAAAAAACATTCACCAACCTGTTGTTTGATACATGTTCAGCGGGCAGTTGGAGTCACAGATTCGGTTATGGTTAATTCATCTTTTGAATCCGCTTCTTTTGAATCCGCTTCACTTTTCGATTCCGTAATAATTGTCGATGGAGATATAGACATTCTTTTCTAACTTTCTGCGGTTAGACGGAACAATTCCAACGTATTCTTTTGAAAACCACAACAAGGGCCGTTATCTTGCAATAAACATAATACCTCAAGTTTACCGCACGTAGATTTTGTTGGAAAAAATGTTTTGTTTCTTCGTGTTTTTGGCTTGCAATACTACCTCTGCTTATTAGCTTAGGCAAAATGAAGTATTTGACTACATAAGAAAGGAACCCAAACCTTGCTTCGGAAATAGAAACGCTTCATTTTGAAAATGTAGACCACAGTGTATACAATATACAGTGGGAAAATTCTTAGTGGGGAAATGAAACTTTAAAACTAAAATTTAACAGAGCATTAAGAGAAATCTAATAGAGATCACAGCGAAACAACTATAGGAAATACCCGTGTTACTCAGAGTAGAGCATATGCTCACTGAAAGCTCGGGTAGTTCCTTGGAGCTACCCGGCGTTGAAAATTGATAGTCCACTTTTAACTCTAAGTTTAATGACTAGTGTGTCCATAGACTATGGTGTAGACCCCGCAGTGCTTGCAGCTCCTGGTGAATGTTTTTTAGTTCCTCCCAACAAAGGTGACGATATCGAGAAATCTATTCTATTCGAAATCTTCGCTACGAATAATTCATAACATCAATGACAAAAATAAAATTAATCTCTCTTCGCTTCCACCTATACACACATTCAGCTCGATTGCGACCTTCTCGGGTATACAATAAGAACTGGGGTTGCGAAAGAAATTCACCAATGTTTATACCTGAGCAAAGAAGCAAACCAACCCATCCTCCTTCTCAGAATCGTTTATGGCGTGCAACTTTTTATTAATGATATCACGTGAAAATAGTGTCAGCACAACTTGCTGAAAATTCAATTCTACATATATTTGCCAGACAAAATTTTTTGTAGGAATTATGGTTTCTGAGATATGGGAGTATCCCACTTTTTCTTCTTTTCAATATGGCGTTCAGAGGATTAGGACTGCGATCCCAGAAATTGAACTTAAGCTCACATTGAGAATAGCTTTGCATTACAATTAAAATATGTCTGCCTGTCGAATTATTCCATACGTGTTGCCATCGGAAGCCGATTATTTGGCCTAAAAATACGTTTTTCATGTGACTTTCCCCATATTTGTTGTTGTGTTTTGTTGTGGTGGTCAGAAGATGATCCCCTCTTATTGGGTGTGGGTTTTGGGGTGTTACTTTTTTAATAATGACACTACATACAAGTAATTTATGCACAGCCAACTGAAAATATTATGCTGCGCTAATTTGCCAAGTACAACTTTCTTGTGCGAGCCACTGTTTCTGAGATAGGGGGTTTTCCCATATTTTTTGTTTTCCAGATGGAGCTCAGAAGTTTGCAGCTAGCACCCCAGAAAATAAAAATCAGCTTGCCAGCTCAAAATGCACGGCTGACGTCAAAATCTGGACCATTTCACTGAACTATTGTTGGTTTTTCACATTTCAAAGATTTGGTTCAGCTAAACGCGACCTGTTTACCCACACTCATAGGAATTAGAAGAATTTTTACGTGGCCTTTGACGAGATACTTACAGTCAGTTGCTAGAGTATAGACTCATCCTATAGGTTTAGCAACGTTCAATTTTTCGTATTGTACTTCGGGATTATTTGTACGCTTATTTGCAAAGGCTTTTCCACTATTGAATTTATTTACTCATGATTTCGTTCTTGCAATTGGATCATGTAGCCTCTACTTCTTTATCTGCCTTTACATTTAAATCTCTGTCAATCACAGTGCGCCCTTAATCACGAATTTATGTCACCGAAACTTCTGGATTCTCCTTTATGCGTTTCTTAATTTGCCTTTTATTTGTTTCGTTCAAAATTTTCGTAATTACCCTGTTCTTAGTTTACTCGCTACACAGTTCACGTCCTTATACAATATATTTTTACTGAGATTTTCATCATTGCCCATTTTGGGCTGTGAATATTTCTTATTGAAAAATTATGATAAATTTCTTTCTTCAAATATTTTTTCAAGTACTTTTGCTTTATTAATAAACAACCACGTTGCAACATTGAAGAAAACTAAGCTCTTCAATACTTTTCAATTACAAAAAGTAATCAGTTTCGTATTTTCTAAAAATAAAATAAAAAAATACGTGTGAGTCAATACTTTTGTGGAGCCTTGTGAGACCTTGTACAATACTTTCCTCGCCAATCCTTTTTGTCACCAACATATGCAAATGAAATTTACTAGAAAATAACATGCATGTAATATAGATCATATTTGTAACAAATGATCTGCCTTGAGACACCGATAAAACTGGGAATAATTATGGTTGAGTAGCATGTTCGAAGTGACTTTACTTTTGTGACTGACTGTATGAATGTGTTGTCGCCTTTAGACTAGCAAAATTTTAGTATTTTTAGAAATATTATTGTAATTTTGGAAATGAAAGTAAAATGACAGTTTTTTTATCTCTGAGGAACTAGTCTAAAAAAATGATAAACCGTGTTTGAAAACAGTCAAGTTTATTTAAATTGTCCAAACTTTTTTAAAATTCATATATTTGTATTTTAAAGTACAATAATCAATGCATGTTCAAAATCTCTATGTATCGTTGGTAACAAAAATCAAGAGATTACAACAAGATAACTTAGATAAAAAAAATTTAAGGAGTGAAAACCTGAAGGCAAATCATAAATAAAATGAAATTTCTTTATTTTTTGGAGCATAGTTTCAGGAGATCGGCCAAATCATTAACAATTGTTTAAAATATAATATAATTGTTGTTGATTAATTTTTCAAACCAAGCCTGCAATTAATTCACGGCTTGCAGCTTTCATCTGTGTTTTTGTTCTAGAATCAAAAAAACCTCATGACAATTTGCTTTCAAAATGAAAATCAAGGAGCTGGAAGTCAATGCGATATTTTCACCATTGTTGGGGAATTTAGAGGACTGTTTCACATGAGTTTGAATAAATTATAAATAAATTAATAATAACGGATATCCTCACTCTACAGCAGCTGCTATTGATTGAATTTATTTGATTAGTCATAAACAAGAACTAAATAATATCTCGAAAGAATTGGCCCTTACTTGGTATACTTATGCTAAAATTGTGGCCATTAGAAATTTTTCTACAATTTTTCAAAGACAGACAACGGATTCTAAAATTATGAAAATGCATTTTCATATTTTGAAATATTTATTTTTGAAGATTTGTTTTTGAGCCGCTGGAATGAAAACTATGTCTCGAATTTATTTCCGTTCATATAATTAAAACGAAAATTGTATGATCGACTTATAAGGACTTTCGAAAACTTTCTTAATTACTCTGAAAATAGTGATAACTTTTTTTCCCGATCATAGTAATCAACTTTCAATATAACTATGGTTGTCCTGAATCATTCATACAACTTTGGACATTTTATTGTTGCGCTTTCATGTGAAATTTGATTGACCCAATGAATTATTACAAGCATTCAATGCTTTTTGCTTCATGCATGTTGCTTTTACTAACTTGATTGAACACCAGCACGCTGAAAAGATGTATTTTGATGATCGATTTTTTTGTAATAGATTGCTATACCATCAACATTTCAAAAGAAAAGTGTTTTAAACCGAAAAAATTAACTTGTATCGTTCGCAATACGAAAGACCGATCAATGAGCCGGTCAAGTAAGTAAGAATATCCTGAATAACTTTCACTTCAAGCAAAAATTACCCAGGACTCAATGAATTAACCAGGATGAGTTTGAGCCATTTACTATTAAAGACTTTCTTTGATTCTTCACCTCACCTCACTGAACTGCATAGAACAGAGTAAAGAATTCAAATTATACTTTTAAAAAATGTAAATGAATACTTTCTAGATGAATTGATTAAAGGAAATAGGAGGGATTTTGAAGGAAATTGTATATTTTTAGTAGGAGGTAAGTTGATATTCAGTAAGATATGGATTAAATAGTGCCGAGTCAACACCGAAAGCAACAGTGACTATAAAATTGAAGAGGTGAGCAACTAATGTATTACGAAAAACGCGAAGCAGGATGACATGGGAAATTTGCATGGACATAACTGTCTGACAAGAAAGAAGCAACCAGTACACCAAAAAGCACGGGTAGCCCAGGAACACGGAAAATTTATGCGTTGGCACAAGGGATAAAAATAATACTGACTACCCCTCAACAAAAGTAGGTTTGCGGGACAACCGAAGCTTTCGCATACAAAGATCAAAAGAAAGATCAAAGATCGGCGAAACTAACCTTTTTGGAGATCGAGCTCAAACTTCGTGCGTAGAGAATCCGTTTTTAAATCCTTTATTGATGAAAAGCATGAGAGCAGCCGTAAAGATCACATTGTTGCAAAAACTCTCGGTGATCATGGATCCAAGAAAAACAAATTCTTGCCGCTGTACCACTGATCTTGAAACGTGAAAACCTAACTAAGACGTTTTGGAGAAACACCAGTTCAAAAAGGTCAAGATGACAATTTGTCCTTGTCAATGAAGAATCAACTAAGAGGCGAAGACAGAATACTATGACCACAGTCGGTGAAATACGAAGCAAGAACTTGAAAAAGTGTTCATGTTCCCGGAATCTAGTGGGCAAAATCTTGACACACCATGTGAAATTAATAGTTACAGGAATAATATTTTGGTAACAAATTTAATCAAAAGTGTTTCCAGACAATTATCAATGCAAACTAAAGTTTGTTGGCTCACATAAGTGTCTATCCATTCAAAAATTAAGATCTTAGTTAACCTCTAAAACCAAAACTTTTGTTCCGCTTCTAAAGCGAAAACTGAAGATCACCAGCTTATTATCCGTTGTTCAAAACAAGAAGTAGATTTCTGATGACACGCAAATGTATGCAGACTTACCGATATTACCGTTCCTGCATTAGTCCCATCTTCAAAGAACCATCTTCAGCTGATCAAGATTAATCAAACCGAGACTTTGTTCCGAAGAATGCGATATCAGCCAACTCAGTTCAACCTCTAAATTAAAACGTTGCGAACGTTATTTCTAAAACTATAAAGGGAAGTAAACAATTCAGCTTGTTTTTGTGCAATTTTTGTGGAAAAATAAACACCACTTATTTTTAGGACAGAATTGGAAAACGACAGATGAACGGAAAAATTTAGTTAGGACAGTGATATTTGTGGGTTAATTTTGAAGCAGCAGAAATTCACGAAAATGCATGGTTGCAGGATGAGAAGGAATCAGCAGCGGTAACAATAGCGACATTAAGGACCCGTGTTTAACAGAACGGATTGGGAATACTAGTGAATAGGTAGATTATGAAAGAAAATTTCTTTTACAAAATCAACAAAAAATACAAATTTAAAAAAATACGTAAAATTAAAGAGATCCACCACCACCAAGAAGATGACTCCAGGGCGTCCAAACACTGCCGTTACCGAAGAAAATATTAAAAAGTGAAAAGATCGACAAATCATGTTGTGGTGGAAAGCTGAAATCATAGGAATTAGCAAGGTACGAATCGGTGACATTTTGCATAATCATTTGATCATCATAAAGGTGTGTTCGAGATGGGTGGCAAAAATCCTCACTCCACTAGATAAGCAGCGTCGGATCACAGCTTCGCAGGATTTTTGAAACATCTGCGGCAAGGTTCCTGACTACATTTTTCCTCGACTTGTCATTGTTTATGAAATATGGATCCATCAGTACGATCCAGTCTCAAAGCAGGTGTTAATACCATGGATAGAAAGTGGAATAAAACCACCATGGAAATTCGAAATGGAAAGATTGACATCCAAGCTCATCACTACTGTTTATTCGGATTGTGAAGTGATCCTGCTCATTGACTATCTTTTCAAAAAAACAGAAAAATGAATTTTTTATGCAAATCTATCAGGAATGAAAACCTTAGTCTTAAAACTTCCAGCCTCTTCTCGTATATGCTTATAAAGATGCTACGCTACATTTCATACGAAAATTCAAGGACATTTTATAAATTTTGGGACGAAAATATAACTGTTTCTTACATAACATTGATTAAACAAGTATAAACCCAAGAGAAGTGTGTGACAAATTTCCATCTCTCTTGCCTTTTTGCGCGCTGTATTGGTGCATGTTTGCATGGTTTTCAGGTCCATTTCCAATCTGAGTTCAGTGCCAAGATAATCTTAGGCACAAAAATTAAGTGGCGTCCAAATTGAGTGACGCCGAAGCTTTAAATAATAATATCAACCTTCGTGGGAAAGCGCCGGGGAAGAATATGTGAGCGTAAAAAACTACTAAAAATAAATGAATAGCCCTCACGTGTTTTATGTAAATCAGAAAGTAAAGGATTTAACATTTTCCTTTTCTCATTTAATGAATTTCGAGACAATATTCTTTATGTATTCTACTTGTTTGACAGAAAAAAACTCAAATACCGATATAACATACTTCAATCCAGAATTGGACGACGAGAAATATTACACACATACCTAATAACATCATGGACGAGTTTATATTTTCAGTCGAATATTTTTAACTTCCCAGTATATGGGAAGTTCTTGTAATCGCCTCGAAAATCGAAATTGAAATTTTCAACTTTTCTTTACGTTTTGAGGTCTATAGAGTATATATAAAGTGTTTTTAGAAAGGGAGGGTTCGTGGACACTTTTTTCTACGAGCATAACTCACGTAAAAAAAGTTGTATCGACTTGGTTGAGGAGTCAATCGAAGCGTCTTTGCAAACTTAAGAGCTGATTAGTTTTTGGGATACTTCGGTCGGGGGGGGGTTTGCTGTTTTGCCCGTCTGAAGGTCGTTTCTGTCATGCGTTATATCTCGCGAACCAAACATACGATTTCCTTAAACAAGGTGTCAATTGATGCGTGTTAGCATTTTTGTGAATCCGTTAAACTTTCAAAAAAATCGTTGCAGCCGTTTTTTAATTCACGAAAATAAGTGCAAAAAATTAGGTTTTTTTAATAAACAATAAATTTTTAACCTGATTCACGGAAGACAGTATTCAATTTTTATAAAATTTATATACTTTACGCAATGTTTGTAAAAATAACATTAAAACTTTCTCGCATGATTACGTAAAAAATTTAAAAAAAAATAAAAAAACATTAACAGGCATCATGATTTTCAAGGTCATTTCTGTCGGGCGTTATACATATCTCGCGAACCAAACATACGATTTGCATGATTAAGCTGTCAATCAACGCGTTTTAACATTTGTGTGAACCTATCAAATTTTGAAAAAAATCGTTGGAGCCGTTTTTTAATTTAAGAAAAAAAAGTGGAAAAAATTAGGTTTTTTTATAAACAATAAATTTTTAAATTGATTCACGAAAGACAGTATTCAATTTTTATAAAGTTTATATACTTCAAGCAGTGCTTGTTAAAGCATCATCAAAACTTTTTCTCATGATAACAAGAAACATTAAACAAGCCGCGAAGTGCGACCCTTGAGGGCCACACGGTCAACTTCCCAGTAATATCTAGATAAACATTAAAAATATTAAACACAATAATAATTTTGAAAATACTACTACTTTGAATAATAATAATGAAAGGTATTCATAGCAGTAACAGGAATGAGTTAATATTAATCATATCATCTACGGGAGCATCCACTGATTACGTAAGGCTTTTGGTGGATGGGTGATGATGATTGATTACCACAAATACAAATTTGATTGAAATTTTGATGGGTTTCAAAATTTAAGCCGCCTTTTTTAATTAAAAGACTGCCAAAACTATTAAAAATCTGCTCAAATTATCCAAACATTTTAAAACTTTGATTGACTTTACAACAAAGTCTTTAGAATAAAAGATAGAAGGTAATATCAATCGGAGGAACCCCTTTCATATGGTAACTTTAAATGATTTTTTTATTTTTAATTGAATTTTTTTCAGAATCATGAAACAAGTTTTGCTGGTTTACCTTCAAAAACTGATAGGAATGTATAACTTTTATAAACATTTATTACTGTGTTGTGCAAATCAGGTTAAAAAAATATTTTTTATGAAAAAAAACCCCTTTTTTTCTTATTTTTTCTATTAAATTAAAAAAACCGTTGAAACGGATCTTTATAATGTTAAAATAATCAATGAGATTCTAAAACACGTCGATTAACACCTTAATGATGCAAATGTTATATCTGGTTCGTGAGATATAGTGAATCGAAGAAATGACCTTGAAGATCATTATGCCTGTTAATATTTTTTTTATTTTTTATTAACTTCCCAGTATATGGGAAGTTCTTGTAATCGCCTCGAAAATCGAAATTGAAATTTTCAACTTTTCTTTACGTTTTGAGGTCTATAGAGTATATATAAAGTGTTTCTAGAAAGGGAGACGTATGTGTGTGTGTGTGTACGTACGTACGTACGTACGTCTGTATGTTCGTGGACACTTTTTTCTACGAGCATAACTCACGTAAAAAAAGTCCGATCGACTTAGTTGAGGTGGCAATCGAAGCGTCTTTGCAATTTTAAGAGCTGATAAGTTTTTGGGAAACTTCGGTCGGGGGGGTTTGCTGTTTTGCCCGTTTGAAGGTCATTTCTGTCATGCGCTCTATCTCGCGAACCAAACGTACGATTTTTTTGAAAAAGGTGTCAATCGACGCGCATTAACGTTTTCGTGATTCTTTCAAGTTTTTAAAAAAATTCTTGGAGCGGTTTTCAATTTTTTAAAAAAAAGTGCAAAAAATTAGGGTTTTTTCAAAAACAATAAATTTTTAACCTTATCGTCAAGTCTTAGTAACCAATGTTTATAAAATTTATGTACTCCAAACAATGTTCACAAAAACTTCATCAAAACTTTTTCTCATGATTACGTAAAAAAGTAAATTAAAAATAAAAAATCATTAAAAGTCATCATGATTTTTAAGGTCATTTTTATCATTCACTATATCTCACGAACCAGATATAATATTTGCATCATTAAGGTGTCAGTTGACGTGTATTAACATCTTTGTGAAGTTTTTAACATTATAAAAATACGTTTCAGCCGTCTTTTTAATTTAATAGAAGGAAATGCGAAAAATTATGGTTTTTTCATAAAAAATATTTTTTAACTTGATTTGCACAGCACAGTGATCCAGTTTATAAAATTTATACATTCTTATCAGTTTTTGGAGAGAAACCGGCAAAATTTTATTCCATGATTATGAAAAAACTAAATTAAAAATAAAAAAATCATTCAAAGTTACCATATGAAAGGGGTTCCTCCGATTGATATTACCTTCTATCTTTTATTCTAAAGACTTTGTTGTAAATTCAATCAAAGTTTTAAGATATTTGCATAATTTGAGCAGATTTTTATTAGTTTTTATAGTCTTTTAATTTAAAAAAATTGCTTAAATTTTGAAAACCAACAAAATTTTTCAACACCAAAAAGGCCCCCACCGATTGATCCGCGTGAATATTCAATCTGTCCTCATCGACCAAAAACCTTACGTAATCAATGGACCCTCCCGTAGACGATATGATTCATATTAACTCATTCCTGTTACTGCTATGAATACCTCTCATTGTTGTAATGTTGTTGATGTTTATGTAGATATTACTGGGAAGTTGACCGTGTGGACCTCAAGGCTCGCACCTCACGGCTTGTTTATTACTTGTTTTTTTATCTTCCCATCCAACTATGTAATATTTCGTTTTTTACTAATCAGGAGGTATTTTGCGGCCATTTCAATCTAAACTTTAGACGATGCAAGGAAAAAATCTTACTTTGTCTTTATCCTTACCATATATACCACGCGAACATCATTATATTCTCCAGAATATTGCGTGAATCCATTGAAAATCAAATATCTATGAAATTGAGATCAGCAGTAACGTTTGAACTGTCTCATGATGGGGACATAGGAAAGGACATACAATTTCATGCGACAACAATGACGACATGCCTCAATTTCTTACTATACGAGTAGTATCTGCGTTTTCAATACACCCTGAAACCATTACCTCTCTATTCAAGGGGAACTGTTGCTTGTATACTTACTAGCAGCAACTCATACCCAATGGTATGACTTTACTCGACATAGTCCTTTGTGTTATTTGCTTTCTTCATCCTTTTCACGATTTTCCTGGTCAACATTTATATTGCTGACATTGCTACATTTGACCGTTCAATTTGTGTAATGCTTCATTGGATATAAAAACATTTCAATGAACATAAGCACATATGGTCCATACGAGGAGAATATAGCGTACGTTTTTTTCTTCAAAATAAAAAAGGACGTAGAACGATTCAGAAGTTATATCAAGCTATTTAGACCTGTAGCAGTCCGGAGTATATGATGGTAATAAAATGAAATAATGCTGTGGAAAAGAGGAGATCAATGACGGTGAAAGATGTGGAAGTAAAAGTTGCAGGCTTTTCATCATCGAAAAGATAAACTAATATTTTGAAAAAAAGGACATAAGAGGAAGCCATTCTGGCATTGCTTTATGATTTATAACCTAATATATGTATGTGTATGATTCTAAGAAATGAAGATGAACAGTGTATAAATGATAAACTTGGCTATTTAAGAAGAAAACCGTGATGGTTTATTGCTTACAGAACATTTTCGTGCTTAAAATAGCATTTTACAAAAATGACTGGCTATTTATTTTGCTTCAAAAATGACAAATTAAGAAGCAATTTCATTGTACAGTCAAAAACGGATAACTTTTGGATTTGATACAAAATTATAGTTTTTTGTGGATTAAAGCAACAAAACCTCATTCTATTCAAGAGTTTTTATCGACAGGTCAAATAGAGTGAGTGTATTCATATGTTTAGGGAATCAATAAAGGAAGATTGATAAAGATGAGAATGTAAAATAAAATGTATTACTCTTCTTAGTTATCAATTCCAACGAACCCATTCATAGTATTTTATTCAAAGATTCACTGGAATTGATAATTAAGAGGGATAAAAGATTTTATTAAGCATTCCTCTCTCTATTAATCTTGTTCATTCCCCAGGACATACGGGTGCTTGGTTCTCCCCAGTCAACAGTTTCGATTAGCTCTAAAACAATTACAATTGCGTCCTCATATACTTATCGCTAAACTTATTTACATATTCCACCCCTGTTTGCTTAGCTAATGCTTTCCACCATCGCTTTTGTCACAAATGTGCATGCCAAGGGATCGGACCAATTAAACCATCTGTGAACCACATTAAAATGGATAAATTTCAATATCGTTCAAGTTCATCCCTTTTAAACCCTTCCAAACACTGGCGTCGCACGCCACCTCTCCCACGCTCAAGCATGTGGGTATCGTGTGCCAGGCAATGATGCATAATCTATTGCTCCCAGGAGACGTTTGAAAAAGTGCGTCCAACAAATTAATTAGAACAATTAAACAATAAGTTATTAAAGCGACCGGAGCAGGGACTCTAGCAATAGGCACCGGCATCATTTATAAATCTTCCTGGGCAGAATCCAACAATGAAGTCATAATTTGATCATCAAGGAGAGCTATCGTCGATTAAGTCAATCCGTAAATTAACCCACACCCGATATGCACTGTGTGGTTGTATGATTTGTTACTAACAAAGACTTACCACTATTCAAACATATCCGACATTGTTTTCGTTGTCAATATTGAGACAAGGAGCATTGTTTAGGAATCTGGGCAGTATCAGAAATTAGGAGCGATTGATTTTATTTGTGGAATGAATTTCTAATTCAATAATTGCCCTGACAATTCAAAGGAATTTGGAACTCGTCTGCTAGGAACAGAGAGTGCAGCATTTTTAACCTTCCAGTGTATGGAAGATTTTTATAATAGCCCCGAACATCGAAATTGAAATTTTCAACAAATCGTTACGTTTTGTGTATAGTTTAATTGTTTTTGGAGAAAAGTCTGAATGTGAGGGTGTGTGTACACAGGTACGTACCCAACAAACATTTTAGTTGTGGATAAAGAAGCAATATTCTTATAAAGCTCGTATTACAGCTTCGAATAAGAAACATCTCGTACAAAATGATTATTAAGGTTATTTCTAAGAGTAGAGGCTTATAATGTCTTCTAATTTGGTAATTTTAAGACTTGGTTCCTATTGTTACTTCAACATGATTTAGCCAAGAGCAAGGTTGTGTAATGCTCTAATAATGCTCTTCAATAGAACCTACTGATTGTAGTTCTAATAATAATCTTATAAAAGCTTTTCCCAAGAGTAATTTGTGCTCAGTTTTGACATTTGTCTCACTTTATACTTGTAACAATCTTGAACAAGAGCTTTATAAGTATAAGGGCTTATAACTTACTCATTAAAGTCGCAATGAAGAAACTATCCTATAATGGGTTTATAAAAGCTTTAGAACAGATAATAATCATCGGCCATATTTTCCCCTTTTGTAAAAAATGAAAACATTGAAGTGAAATGCAACCAGGTTGAATGAGCTAATCTAAAGATATTGTCATAATTTGCATACTATTTATTTGGTATTGCTTGTACACATTTTGTCAAACGACGATTTATTCCTTATTATGAACTATTTTGAGCTAGTAAATTACAAAAAGATTTCTTGTATGAAGTATTGAAAATTATGTATGTACAAGTCTAATTTCAAAAGCGCTTCAATTATTTAAGGAGTAGAACAATATACTTTATCAGTGAAATTCCTTTCGTGGAAAAATTTCACGTTCGTATAGTCATTATTTAACTCGCTTTACTAGTTTGTAAATATGAAACACCATATTGCTTCACTTTTGCAATCTTTTCCAACGCTATCACCTAAACTAATCAACACACTACCATTTCATACAAAAACCACACACAGCTTTACTTTCTATTCTTTCCGCCGATCGTCATCTTAATCAAGAGCATAATAAGTATATAAAGTCTTATACCAGCTTCCTCTAAGTTGTTATGAGAATTAGTTCTTATAACTTCTTTAAAGATAGTCTTATAAGGGATTTCAAGAGTTATTCAAATATGTTTATAGAGCGTTATAAGGCTAATTTCATACGCCACTTTCTCGCTACTAACATTCTTCAAGAATGCTATAAGAATAATGTCAAAAAGCTATACTCCTAGCCAAAGCTTGATTTGATTCTTATAAAGCTCTTGAAGTGCTTTTTAAGAACAATAATGTTTGTTGGGTATGTAAGTTCGTTCGTGTACGGTTCATTCTAAGAGCACAACTTATGTAAAAAAAGCTGTACCGACTTTTTGAGGTGTCAATGTAAGCGTTTTTACAATTTCACGAGCTGATTAAATTTTGGAAAATTTCGGTCTGGTGGTTTTTTGTTTTGAACCCTCCAATGTCATTTCTGTCATGCACCATATCTCGCGAGTCAAACATTCGATTTGTGTTGTTAAGGTGTCAATAATCCATTTTAGCAGTAATCAACGCTTTGAATGGTCAGATGTTTCGAAGATATCATATTTAAAATTAACAACAAATTTCATGATTGCAAAACATATTTATACCAAAGCAATATATCATTAATATTCATAATGAGTGAAGGTTGATAAGAATAATATTACCTAATTTCATTAACTCTAATGAGGTGATTCTTAAAAATGTCTCTTCTATCAAATTTGCATTTCTGTCAATCTTTGCTACTTGAAATCAGATGTTTTAAATTCTTGTCAGATAAAATGTGATAGTTTTTTATATTTTCTATTGCAAGGGTTCGTAAGATTACAGCTACTTCTCTTGCTTATCTTACGTAAGAATTTATTTTATGTCTAAATATAATCAGACATCAAATTTTCACTGCGTATTACTATTACATGTTATTCTAATATCAACTTCAATAAGAAATGATAATTAGTGTTCGAAGGTAAAATGGGTAATAATACAGTACTTTTCAAAATCATATGCTTTAAAAAGCTTTCATCAATTTAAAAAATTGTAGCTTTGAATAGTTGATTCGTTGAGTTTTAACGGTTTGTAAAATTTCAATTACGTCTTCCCCCTTCTTTTGTAATTCGTTATATTTTCTACACACAGTCAAACAGCGATTATTTACTGCATGTTCAATTATTAACTTCCCAGTATATGGGAAGTTCTTGTAATCGCCTCGAAAATCGAAATTGAAATTTTCAACTTTTCTTTACGTTTTGAGGTCTATAGAGTATATATAAAGTGTTTTTAGAAAGGGAGACGTATGTGTGTGTGTGTACGTACGTACACGTACCGTTGACCGGATATAGCAGTGAACTTTAAAATACTTAAATCATTTAGATATTATAGTATAATGAACTTGTGACTTTGCTTACAATGTAGATGCGGAATTTGATGCATACTAGTCATCGTTTCAAAAAAATTCGAAAGTCTTCTAAACTGGGTGTAATACAAAAACGGTTTTCATTTATGAGGAGTTGGCAGTCTGAGAGACTGCCTGACGATTAGTTGTTTGACATAAGGAACTGTATAAGCTAATTGTGTTAGTAATTTTTTTGGATCAGTTGCTTTTGTAGACCAGATAGCCACTATTCGGCTTTATGTTAGTGCATCTTTTCGAACGGTTTTTTCATCCACATTGCAAATACGCGTTTTTGTAGTTAACAAAATATCAAGGAGGTGCTTTTGATAAAACATGTATCTGATAATTGTTAGTAGGAAGAATAGAGTAAAATTAGATGTATGAAAATAATTTAAAATTTTCTTGATCTTATGCTGTTTTGACAGAGCCCAAACTACTTTTATTTAGATTTCACTACGTCAATCTTTCATTTCAAATGAAGTATCTCAAACCGAGCAAACTGCACAAACTTTTCATTGAATATCATTTTCCACAAAATTCACCTTGCTGTGAATTTTTGATGAAGAAAAGCAAAACTTAATCCGACTAAAATTTAATATTCTCGCATTTCTGAAATAAATTAGTTGCATATATTTGGCTGAAGTTGACTACTTGCTGTATTTAACTTGAATCGTGTTTGAACTTTGGCTTGACTTTCAAGCGTACACGGAAACTTTGTGCAAATAAAGGATAAATTATCCTCAAATTTATCTCATTCAACGTGCAATTTCCCATCTTGGAATGTGTAACTACGCAAGATGCATTATAAACGATGTGTGCAGTGTGTGTAGTAGAACAACACAAAATTACATATTTTAACTTGCACACAATTAGATGTTCGAGGGTTTCGTCTAATGGCTTTGAAGTCTTACTCCACGTACACCTGGCTGTGAAACATGTTGGAATTTTAGATGAAATGGGTTGCAATCCTTCTGCATATCAGATGTCTTAGTGCGCATATTGATGTTTGAATATGAGCTAGAGTGAGTGTGAGAAATTTTGGTACGTGTTTTAATTGATTATATTCAATTCAACAAACAATTATTGGGATATCTGCATATCTATAAAATGAGTAATATATGTTTTAATCAAACAAATTACTCAGTGGAAGAATGGTGCAAACAGTGTCTCTTTTTTCTTGGAAATAATCAAAAAAATTACAGTCAAGCTTCTTTTTGAATAGTTTAGTAATATTTTTGCTGAGTCAAAATGTTGAATATTATTGAGCAACTTCTGATTTCTTTGCACAAAAATGCTGGATATGTGAATGATTGATTGATTTAATGAATTCTTAACGCGCTTCTAAAAGAAATATGTAAAATGTGGGAATGATTTTCTTGAAGTTTCATAATAAAATTGGTGACCATTCTTTGTGCTTTATTATTGTGCTTAATTTGTTTAAAGTTTCTGTGAAGTGTCATATATAATCGAAATTTTCAACCGTCAATATGCTTCGAGAAACATTTGTTCTCATTGAGATATCGTTCATTTTATTTTAAACACTACAAACTTGATTTTAAACAGCATTTATTTGATTTGAAAATCCAATAACAAATTAAGAATAAGTTTCTGGGAAAGATATATACTTAAAATGTTATTAATTTTCAACCGCACTGTAACTAAATTTCATCTGTAGCATCTATGTAAATTCAAGGCAATGCATAAACCTATGATCCAGATTGAACTTCCTGTAATATTCACTCAAGGCATTACCGAATCTTTCAAATATGTAGTTCTAGAAACTTTGAAATTATGTAGGAGCAACGAGTTTCACTTTTCGATTTGTTGGAAATGTTCTTGGTGTAGAATATGATGAAGCTTATTATTTTATTCAATGAAAATATTTGGTATTGCTAACATCATTTGATCAGGTGAAATGCTTTCAAAGTATAAATTTACGATAAAATATGGAATTTTGAATTAGATTTGAAGAATGAAATTCTTGTCTAATTTGTGCTGCTATGAAATTGTTGGGCTTGATAATTTATCAGTAACTTTAATGATTTTTCTTCATGGGTTTGCTTTTTGCTATGAGGATGCTGAAAACTGATTTTGAGTCTTTGGCTGCGTTTCTCATTAAGCAATTCAATTTTAGAAAATTCTCGAACGATTTATTCTTGAAATAACATTTGTACAAATTGCTAACAAATTAAAATGTTGCCATCAACAGTGACAGGATTTCTGACTGTTGTGAGATTGTGTGTCGAACTTGCAGTCTTTACTATCTTATTTGCATATTTTTGAAAAGCAATACTCTTTCGGGAATCCACCAATCCAGTTTCATCATTAAATCTCTTTCTAGAAGTTTATCGTTTTAAATTGATTTCTCCACTGGCATTCTAAAATCAAAAATCGCTTTTAATTTTTTTACAGTGTCCATAAAATTATCCAATATAGGTAGATTTTGGATCCAAAGCTTTCGAGGTTCAATTTTTACGTGAAAAGTTGAGACTTTTTCTGAAAAAGGAACTATTCACTAGTCACTTATAAACGAGGGGTGATCAAAAAGTAATGAGAATCACAATAAAAGACGGTGATGACAGTTACAAAAATAATTTATTTTTCTACATAGTCTCCTAACAAGGCAATACATTTAGTCCACCTTTTTTCTAAACCCAGGATTCCCTGAGAAAATTTTTTTTTGTCTTGACCCTCCCAAAACGTCTTTAAAGCGGCCACCACTTCACTATTGTCTTCAAATTTCTTGCCTCAGAGGTGTTGCTTGAGACGAGGAAAGAGGGAGAAGTCACTGGGAGCTAGATCTGGCGAATAGGGTGGGTGTTCCAGCAGTTCGAATCCCGTTTCTTGAATGGCAGCCATCGCAACTGCGGCTGTGTGAGCCGGAGCGTTGTCTTGGTGAAACAGCGCTCCACCTCGCAGTTTGCCGCGTTTTTTTTGCCTTAATGACTTCCCGCAATCTTCGTATTTGGTCCGCGTAGTAAGAGCCCGAAATAGTGGCTCCCTTTTCCAAATATTCCACCATAATTATTCCTTCGTCGTCCCAAAACACGGACGCCTTAACCTTTCCCCGAACTTGACACTTAGAACTTCTTCGGTGTTGGTGAGGAGGCTCGCTTCCAAGTCATCGATTGTTGTTTGGTTTCAGGATCAAAATGGTGGATCCAGGACTCGTTCATGGTCACGAAACCTGACAGAATTTTTTTCCGATCTTCTTGGAACTTTTGGAGACTCAGCTTTGAAATATTGACTCGTTTTTTCTTGTGCTCGTCGGTTAACATTCGCGGTACCCAATGCGCAGAGACCTTTTTCAACTGCAATTCGTTCACAAGTACAGTTCCAACGCTCCCGTATGAGATCTCCGTGACCTCAGCGACATGTCTGACGGTCACTCTTCGATCTGCCAACACAACATCTTCGACCTTTTTCACGTTATCTTTAGTGTGGGACGTAGATGGGCGTCCTTCGCGGTGTTCATTTTCAGTGGTTGTTCTTCCCAGCTCCTTGGCCAAGCGTGCAACTGTGGAATATGGAGGAGCAGAGTTCCCCAATGTTTCCTCTAAGTCGCTGTGTATGTCTTTGGTAGACATTTTTTTCAAACAGAGGTACTTAATGACTGCTTTATTTTCGTTTTTCTCCATTTTGATATTATCTCTTTGCCGGTTTGTATTCAACTGAATGTCCCTCCCGTAAATCGTAGTCTATTTATATGATTTTTTCATGCTGGACCTAGTGAGTCTATAAGCAAGCGAAAAAAAATTTTGTTGGATTTTCATGCGGACTGGAAATAACCATTTCTCATTACTTTTTGATCACCCCTCGTACATGCATCTTTTTTTGCCTGGAAGTCTATCAAGGTACAAATAGTTATTTTCGATATGAGATTTACAAGAGTGATTGTTACAAATTTAAATTTTTTGGGGATTTTCAGCTCATCAAGAATAGAATAATGGTTTTTTCCAGCTATCTATTTCTAAAAATACCTGTCTATTAATATGTGTCCATTCACCAACTCTTTTTAACTCTAATTGGTTTTTCATGTTTATTTATTCACCAAAAAGACATAAAGTTTTCATTTACAATTTTAATTAATTAATTTGATGTTATATTGGGAGCTTAAATAAATGAGGACTAGAATAATAGAGTGTTAGTTAATTTTATTCGAAAATTGGTTTGAAAACAGTTAGGAATAGTATTTACTAGTAATGTTGAAAATGCTGCAGTATCTAATTAAAGGTTAATCAGCCGATTAAACGGTGTGATGCGCAGATTTTTTTTACTATGGGTGTGTCCTTTGTGTATCTTGCGGGTTCCTTAAATATAATTTTGATTTCTATTATTCCATTATTGTCAAAGTTTCTCAATGCGAAAAGCAAGAATTACTATTGAATAGATCCCATTCTTTTGCTATGGACTATAAATAATGGAGGCATATTCAAGGTCATATACAATTGTGCTATACAATAAATCAAATTATTCAAAATAATTTCATTTTTTAAATATGTTTTCATACAACTAAGTTTTTCCTAACCTGCCGACAACTTTGTCAAAATGTAGATTGAATTGTAGTTCAAAAAAGGTTGACGCTATTGCCAAACCTTGATATGTTAATATGCATTATTTCAGATAGTGCCTTTGCACCATTGCTTTTTAGACTTGAGTTTAGATTGATAGAAAGTTACGACTCAAGCGGGTTCGGTTTACATGGCGACGTATGCTTCAAATGTCCAGGAAAACCCGTCTAATGTAATGAGTAAAGAGAATTATGAAATTCGTAGTGAGTTTTGATCCTGCTTTGACCGTGTTGGCGAATGCCTTTTCTTCAATTCTAGTAAAACATTAAAAACTATTACTGTTAAGTTGGTGACGGTTGATCTGCCTGTTTGAAAGCCGTGTTACTGTTTATTAAGATGAGCTTCTATCAGGGACGAGGTGTGTCATAGGTGGTTTTATCAAATTGATTCGGGGTGGTAGATAGTACGACAATGTCTCCTTAGTTTTGAAGGACTATTTATGTTTAAAAAAAATTGTTTTCTAGCGAGAATAATTCCAATTTGATAGAAAAATACCCACTGAAAGAGGTATATGATACGATATGGAGGGACGTATTTAATTGTTCACAATATTTAATAAAAAACTTGAAAATATAAGGTCAGAGCTGAGGCTTTTGTCAATTTGAAGTGTCTTAACAGTGTATTTCAGTTATAATTTTTGGGGCTATTCAAGAAGATTGAAGTTTCGTGTGGACCTTAAGATTTGCACCTTGCAGCTTGTTAAGTTTAATGTTTTCACGTAAACTCATTTGAACATTTTGAAATATATATATAAAATACATTTAACAATATAGAAATCCCCCCGAAAACTAAAACTTTAGACAAACTCTCTGCAAAACTCAAAAGTTTTTATAAATATTACTTAAAATTAATGCTTGAATTTGCAGTTGCTAAATTTGTCTGATAATATCTATGTTCTAACCAAACTTTATGAAAAATATCGTATTGTATTATCTTTTGTTTATCATATTCATGAAATCAAAATTCTGTCCACATTTTCAATAAATATTAGTAATAGTATTTCCAGAGGATGGAAAGCATTGCATTTACCCCTGAGACCCACTTTTCGTTGTAATTATAATCATTGTGCTCATCGACTGAATTGAATTATCTCGTCGCTTTCACCATTCTCCTTTCTTTCAAACTAACTTATATCTGAAGTCAATCCCTTTCAGGCAAGTTTTGAGATACTACCGCCATTTTAGAAAGAAATAAAGCCGTTACGATGACAACGAAATAAAAAAAATCAACTGGATGACATATTTATACCTGAAAATTATTGCACGGGAGTTTTCAATGATTCCATTTGAAAGAATGGTAAATGAAATGAAAATATAATGTCTAATATTTGTCGATAGCATTCTACGCATTATAATAAAAAGCTTGTAGCAAATTTCCAAAAGGAACTAATTTGTCACGTAAATATGATTTCGTGTAATTTCAATTTTCTTTTCCTTCCAGCACAAGGCACATAATGTTGCAAATTGTCCAAGACAATCCGACAAAAATAACGACCGCCTTTTCTCCAATCGTAATTGATGCCGAATGTCCCCTTAGCAAAGCGAAAATATCATCGAATTAACGTAATTTGCTGAAATAGTAGGACGCGTTCTTTCATCTTTTTGAAGCCATTATAGTTGATCCTAGAGTGTGGGTTACAAAATTGTCTCCCCCATTATTGTACGCATCAGTAATTCTTTTTTTCATTTAACGATTATGTCACCACCAAGAACGAGAGAAGGGTGAACTGATATTACATTATGGCTTCATTTGAAACTACCGACGAAAAAATTACGCTTTGGTAAATTTACTGCAGGAGTTTAGGCGATTTCGCACCCAAGTTATAACTTCTTCGTATGCCTGCCAATTTATAGATATGTCAGGAAAAGGACATTCAACTATCAATTTTTATAATCTTGCACATGACGACAGTTTTTGGTTCATGCCCTTCTTTCCTATTCAATAAATCGGTGAATTATGATGTTTTCCGTTTTCGGTTGGTCCGACTATCCTGTTGGGCCAGTCAAAAGTCATTGTAGCAGGCCCACAGGACGAAAGACATTCGTTTCAATTCCGTTGGGATATCCAAGCATGGAAATGATTTGTATGCACAAATAGGGTTTGAATCGTATAACACTTGCTACGGGAGGCATGTTTTGGTGCAAAGAATGCAAATTGATTTTGGATATAATAAATAAACCATTCTACCGTAGCAAGGGAGAAATTTAATAGACAAGGGACGTTTTTTCTGTAAGAAATTTTTAATGCTAAACACAAAATATTATTTAAGTTATTTGTGGAAAAATCCTTAAGTAGTTTTCAGTCTTTTGCAATAGGCAATAGGTGATTGAAATTTGTTCCAGAGCAAGTATTAAGTTATTATAAAATGTCGTTGGACTTGAAAGACAGAATTCAGCAAAGGTCAAATTCATTGATAATGTAATTATATATAAGTCATGGTTTATCTGTAAAAAATAATTTAGACTCAAAAATAGAATCTAAAACATTTAAGGAATGAATTTAACTTTATTTGACTGCATAAAATAGTTCAATCTGCATGTGACTTTAAACTTTTAATCAATTTCACTGGACACTTTTCGACTATTCTATTGGTAGTTCATAGGTGTTAAGCAACTTTTGTTATATATCAAACAGAAATTCATCCATTTTTTTTCAAGTATAGTTCAACAAGTCTTCAAATTGAATTTGAAAAGTTTCATTGGACTCATTTCAAATCTTCTAAAACAGAATATACCTGATTTACCAAAATTATCCTGATTGTACCACACGAAAATTATTTCACCAATAGAATGCTGGTGTACTGGTTCAAGATTGAACGGATCAGGCAATGTAACAACAAAAAAGAAAAATTCTGATTAAATTCGGTTCAATGGAAACAATTGAGCTTTTGTGATATAATTCAATATGTTTGCTTTGAAAATTTAAACAAAATTAAAAAATCATCATTTGAAAGATACTTTTGAACTTATGATTATTTTCGAAGATGGAATCAGTGAACGAAATAACACTTTACACTGTGAACCAAGAGAAAGAACCTCAAGCTCACTTCACACGACGCCAATGTGGTCGTCAACCACATTGTAATATATCCAGTGGCGGTAGCGGTACTTGGTGGATGTAGATGCCGAGAAAAAACGAGTCATCATGGCACGTGGATGGGGATGCTGACACGACAGTGCACTTGGTGAGTTTGCCGCTTATGAAACTTGTGGCTTAAGCACAGTCAGTGGCGTACCCAAGGAGGGGGGGTTACGGGTTCACCCCCCCCCTCCTTGGTAAACAAGCTTAACCAGCCCTGATTACGATAATACTCTGTCTGTGCTTAGTGACAGTTTCACTTTCCCACGGCATTTACTTCATTAGTTGCTTTCTTTTCTGGCCTGTAGGTATTGAAGGCGTTTCAATATATGTACTTGTAAACATGCATATACACTTTACGGTTTCAAGGAAGTCTACAAATACAGTGTAGATCCTTTCACACGTCAAGCGCATAATTTTATAATTTGAATGAAAATATCATGAATGATTCAAGTAAATGAAACCAGACATGCAATCGGGCTAAAGTCTGCCCGAATTATTTTTGGAGGACTCCAACTTTGACCGGTGAAAAAGTATGATTAAGTATGATTACATAATTATATCTTCATATCTACACCGAAGCACTAGCAAACGTACCTAGTTAAGACTTCAAAAATATGACCGCCCCCGCTTATAAAAATCCTGCGTACGCTACTGAGATCAGTTGTGGACAAGGAGTTGAGTGCTGGTTGTGACGGATTGGGAATAGAATTGTTGAGGTACGCTCCCCCCAGAAAAATAAAGGATTCATTGTGCCATTATGCAGTTAACAAAATATAAGGAAAATCTTAAGAAATAAAACGTACGAACAATGATTTACATAGTCCAGTGTTGCATAACAGTTCCTGGAAAATAGGTAATTCTTTGCATGTGCTAGATAAAATGATGTAAAAATTGAATTCCGGCCCTGAATATGAGGCTACATTAGGGACGTGAACGTGGCCAACAGTTAGTCACCTTCAGTAATTAGCGGAGGGTTCAGTGCGATATTTGACTCAAGCCTTACGAGATAGTGTTTTACGAGGATACTAATAGTCATCTTTTTGTTGATTTACATATATACACTGACTTTAAGGAAAACACATGATAGTTAAAATGTCAAATATAATGGTACCATCCTAATACAGCACCTCACCAATACAAAGAGTAGATCTCCAATATACGAAGTATTATGATTTTTTCACGACGTCTGGATTTCACCAAGCGTCTTCATACATTTTTCATAAACTCCGTAGCATGGAACGGAAGTAAAACTGCATTACCTACAAAAACCGCTGGCACAGTGCTTTATGTAACGATTCCATATAACTTCGTCGTTCCGCTAAAGACGGCTTTTAACTTTAAAGTGATCTTCCTTTCTTCAATAAGGAAAGTCTGTATTTAATATTTAGAGCTTGAAAAGTCACGGTGATGAAATATTTACTTATATACGGACTTTTATGAACATATCTAAAATATATTGAAGCAAGCCGTGAGGCACGACCCTTGAGATCCACACGTTTGACTTCACAGTAATATTAAACGCAGTCCTGATTTAAATACTGTGGGTTTTTTCTCTAGGGTTATCAAAAGTTTTTAGCAATAAACAGACTTCTCTGTCGCATTTGAATGAAAATATTCGCTACGAAATCGCAGCCATCACAGAGTCGATCTGCCAAGTCATCATTGGAAATTTTACCTTTCGACTAAATGAATGCCGTGAAAATGAACGTTTACATTCAGATGATATTATTTTTAAGAGATAAATTCCCAAATACTGTACTTTTATAATTAATGAATTTTTTATATAAATATGTTATTATTTATTTTATCGACTCACAAAATATAAACTTGCTTTTGAAGCACACTGTGTAAGTTTCGAATTCAATAAAAAAAATAACAATAGGCGATGTTGCCACACAGTTCGGTCAAACAACAATTAAAAAATATGTAGATTGGAAAACAAAGGATATCCTCAAATTCATAGTAGATAAAAATTTCAATATCAATTTCAAATTTTTAATAGGATGGATACAAATCCAAGCCAGAAACTCAACTCTCCACTCGAAATGAAATAAAAAACTACCAAAAAACAGTTAACTTAATTAGCTTTTGTTAAAAAGAATTCATCGCCGCGCGGAATACATAAACACCTAATGCTGCATAACCCCTCTCACTTCCAATGATTCGTCCAAGTTCAGGCTCAGTTAGCTGCCAGCTACCCTTTGTCATAATTGTTTTACCAATAAAGAGGGGATCAAGCTCCAGCCGGGCCACTTGCTCCATCATTTGCCACATTTCGAAATCATTCATTTTTTTATTCAACAACACTCTCTAATCAGCGCAACGAACGGTTCGAACGGAAATATTAAAATTAGCGGACCAGGACGAACGCTAACCGTGCAATTTTCAATCCATCCCTTGAAAATGGGTTTTAAGTCCAACGGACCTGAAACAAGAGATTTCGTTGATTTGTGGAAATTTAATTTCACTGTTCAGAAATCAAAACGTCTGCGCCCACAATGAAAAGCAATGTTACATTGACTAAAAGCACGGACAACAGTTTGCAGACTATAATATTCTCAGCGGGGGTCGCCTCCTTGGCGGAAATTAGGGTTAAAAGTTTTCCAAATGAGCTACTTTCCCTCGGGTGCAGCGAATAAAGATGAACTAAAAATATGGTCCTTGGTGTGGGAGCATAAACCGATAAAAAGTTTTTAGGATTGCTTGAATGGAGATTTTGTAGCGTAACTGGAAGGATATTCAAAAGAAATTTGTTATCCATAAATTTCGAAACGATTTCCCAGTGGTGATCAAGTCCTCCGTGAAAGTGATTGAATCATTGTAAAAAAAATCAAAACTTGAAACTTGGAAGCATTTTTGAACTAATAAAGACGTATTGAAACCAATGTCCAAAAATTTATGGTTTAAGAAGCTTAGCAATTTATTTATAAGTACAAAATATTAAAAACGAAAATGAAAAAATATGTTTTAACAACAACACCGGAAAACCCACTTGTCCGTTTTAGAATACAACAACGACATTGAACCATAATAAACCAACGGAAGAACGAAACGTAAATGAATTTATAATTTCAACATTGTTTTACCATGGAAGGAAGGCATGCAGAAAGCGACAAACCAAGAAGCCATTTCTTGGGTAATTTTTATACTTTCGCTAGTGAAAATGTCGCCCAGATAAATACGGGCAACAGTGCTTGCTGAAGCGTTCACCAACCACTGATTTGCCTAGCTTGGCCGGACCGAACCATTTATGAAAAATTCCCCAGGAATTTCCGAAAAAATTAAAAATTATTTGTTTGGATGGCCTTCTCGGGATTTCGTTGTTGTCTTCCGATCTTTGTTTTCATCTTTATGAGCATACTAATTGCTTTTCATCTGAAACTGTGACCTAAATTTCATGCCGCTCGGAGCTATTTGGGTGAACGGTCGCAATGGTTGGAAGACATGCCTAGGCCAAGTACTCAACTTATTAAGGGGAAAGTTTTTTAATAAGAAAAGACCAAGTATTCATGGGACTATCTTAAATAGGATTGACTTGGCAAGGTTTCTAGTAGAGTTCATTGGTATTAAATAATTACTTATTCTGAGAAAGATATTCGTCGATAAGTGAAAGGGAGCTCAACCGAATGAAAGATGGTTGGTAAACACGCTAATGATTTCAATTGAATGGATCCTGTAATTTAGCAAGATTGAAAAAATTTGAAAAGCTAAAAAATTTTTGGTGCGATAAGTGTCAAAAATAATAACAACATTAAGACATTGATTGATGACGGTTACACACAAATATTAAAAGTAAAGTTTAAGCTAATCGGAATCCTTTCAGTTGACAATTATGATGATAACAATTGATTCCTTCTTTAAGATTTTTAAACCATGACTTACAAGAAAATTAAAATCATAGTTTGCAGTAGTAAGAAACTATATACATTGGACGGATTTTTACTTCAGAAAATGGACACAGATAAGTAACTTAAGCTTAAATAAGAGAATAAGGCAGCCGAATAAATCAGACACGTGAGAGGTGTACGCGTGAATTAAAATATTTAACTTGACAAAATAGTAGAAACAACACGTATTGTTTACAGAATTGTCTTTATAATTTTAAGACGTATATGTATAGCTCAAATAACCAGTTTCTAAGAATTGTGCAAAAAATTGAAGCACAACAAGATCCTCATAGATTTATCATTCTAGGATGTATGGTTTTAATCATTGTATTGTTTGAAGTTCGTTAAAAGTTCATCTTAATATTGTGAATCAGGATGCGTATTGAGTCCATTATTTTTAAATATTTACACCAGTGATATTCCTCATATACCGTTCCGTAATCTGGCAATTTTCACAGATGAAAATTGGCATAGGCCTTACAAACTTGATGAATTTTATTACTATAGCAAAATAAGCACCAATACTGAAAAATGCAGGCTAATTTTTTTATGATCGAGTCCAGCAATACTTACCTGCCAGGACAATAAAATTCCACAGCAACCATATTTGTTTGAGTAACATAGTAGGATTCCTGAGCTTCACCTTAGATCTAAAACACACTCTAAACCCAAAGATGAAAGACCGCCGTAAGAGGATTAGTATATTGACAGTATTACTGTACCAGTAATAAACGGAAATTTCTTGCTAAACTTATTAATCAATCTCACAAGAACCGCCAACTAGAATTATTAAAAACTGAAATAGCGTTTTGATAGGTACAAACGTTTCTCCTTCATGCCAAGCAGTCCGCTTTTAACGTGTTGTAAGAATAAATTGTGAATCCAAAATAAAAGAAGCCGCGAAGTCCGACCCATAAGGTCCACACGGTCAACTTCCCAGTAATATCTACATAAACATTAAAAAATTTAAACCCAATAATAATTTTGAAAATAATATTACTTTGAATAATAATAATGACAGGACTCATAACAGTAATTGTAATAAATTAAAATTAATCATATCATCTACGGGAGCGTCCATTAAATTAGTGCTTTTGGTGGATGGGGGTGGATTGGTTTGATTGAATATTCACGCGAATCAAACTGCGGGTGGTGGGAGTAGGTTACAAAGCCTTTTCTACGTTATTTGTTATTTTCATATCCATACTTGAAAGATAAAAGAGCGCTAGCAAAAATGAATGCAGTTTTGTGTTATTACGCCCACTGAAGAGATTTTGTCGCGTGGTGGCCATTTTGTTTAGTTTTGTTCAAAATCGCCATGACTTCAGCATAATCATTAAGTTTGTATTTTTTCACGATTTTACAAAAATCAGGCTAATATTTATTTCTTATTTTCAGTTGGTGTTGAAAAACATTGAATGCGTAGTCGAAAATTGGTTTAATTGCATGTAAAACTAAAAAGCACTGCGTATGATGATGGAGGAAATAATTGAAATCTTACAAACACTAAAGAACAAAACTCCTTAAAACTGCAATTTCTTATTTGATGAAAGCTTTTTAAAGTATATGATTTTGCAAAATATTGACTACAAAACATTTTACCATTCAAAGCGTTCATTGCAACAAATGTAAATTTGATTAATTTTTTCTTGGGTTTCAAAATGTAAGCAGTTTTTTTATTAAAATTAAAACACGGTATTGTAAAAATTATAAAAAATCTGCTCAAATCATACAAATATTAACAAACTTTGATTGATTCTACTACAATGTCTTAAGAATAAGAGTAATCAGGTAATATCATTCGTATGAACATATTTTACAACGATTTTTTAAAAACATGAAAACATCATGAAAATGTTAAAACGCGACGATTGACATCTCAGTGATGCAAATATTATATTTGGTTCGCGAGATATAGAGAATGACATGAATGACCTTGAAGGTCATGATGACTTAATGATTTTTATTTTTAATTTAATTTTTTTCATAAACATTAGAAAATATTTTGCTGGATTTTACAAACGAAATTTAGAGTATATAAATTTTATAAACAATGATCTCTGCGCTTTACAAATCAGGCTAAAAATTTAGTGTTTATGAAAAAAACCTTAATTTTATGATTTTTTTTTAATAAATTGAAAAACGGCTTCAACGATTTTTTCAAAAGTTAGACAGAATCACACAAACGTTAATTCGCGTCGATTGGCACCTTAATGATGAAAATCGCATGTTTGGTTCGTGAGATATAGCGCATGACAACAATGACCTTCAAGGGGTCAAAACAGCAAAGCCCCCCCGACCGAAGTTTCTCAAAAACTAATCAGCTCTTAAAATTGCAAAGACGCTTCGTTTGACACCTCAACTAAATGATACGATTTTGTTTACGTGAGTTATGCTCGTAGAAAAAAGTGTCCACGAACGTACGTACGTACACACACACACATACATCTCCCTTTCTAAAAACACTTAATAGATACTCTAAGGACATCAAAACGTAAAGATATTTTGAAAATTTCAATTTCGATTTTCGAGGCGATTAAAAGAACTTACCATATACAGGGAAGTTAATAAGCATATTGACAATAATAATACAACAATAATAAGCCTAGATACATAGGCTCTCGTTAAATGAATTCTAACATATGTGTCTCTTCTAAATTAAACTAAGTTTTAATCGGAATTTTATTCATTGATTGAATCAAAATTTTAATGGTTGTTTACTATTAGTAAACATGAAAAGGCTTGGACCTTTTCTTGGTCTAATTCGTGCAATTTTGAAAAAGCGGTTAAAACTAATTTTCTTCATATCTTACATTTCAAAGAGGACAATACCCACAAAATGAAATAGCTTGAAAATATATTTATCATGTGGCTTGTCAGCCAGCTTTCAGAGCACATAAATTCTCACTAATGTAAATGTAAATCATGAATGGTTTTCATGACGAAAATTAAAACACAGAAGTTGTGGCACCCGAAAGATAATACCCACGGTTTGTCCTGTGGTTTCTGACGTACTTTTTTCTAGATACGTAAAAATAATATAGCTTTAGTAGTTGCAAATGAATTATTCTAAAGTTTTCTAGGCACAACCTTTTTTCGCTCAACTTGAGTTTAAGCTCACCGTTCGATTCTTTCTACACCAGGAAATTTTCTAACAAAACTCTTGGTGAAATCGTTCAGTGTGAGTGTGCCCCTGCTGAAGAGCCCAATTTCCACGTGAGTTTTTTCTCTTCGGCACGCAATAATTTCCGCTACTGTACTGAGTACTGCGCTAGTAAAAACGATATCGCAAGTAGCTTAAAATAGAATAATTTTAATTTGGAAGTTATGTAGCTAAGAGATTATTTTGAGTGGGTTTAAGCTTGTAAGTTTTTTAATATTGTCATCACATGATGTAAAAGCTGTTGAAAATGAATTTTTACACTAATTTGCCATACCCATTATTTCTGTGTGAGCTACAGTTTTCGAGATACAAACGAAATTATTTTATTAATTTGTTTTCTAAACTGCACAAATTCGACCAATTCGTCGTTGAGTTTATGAAGCGAAAGTTAACTTTGAACCTCGTTGCGAATTTCGTCGATTAATTTTTTTCAATTCATTAAAATTGCGCCCAACAAGTGACCAGAGTAATGCGGAGCTTGATATTCGCTTGCCGTGTTTTATACGCAAAGCTTCTAGAATCCAAAGACAAAAAAACCGATCTAGTATTTTACCGTGCTGTTTTGCATTTGATTTTAAGTATTGTTACAACTAGAAAAAACTCAAACTACAGGTATATTATGTTGTCCAATTTCTTTTACATTTCCATATTTTCATTCATAAAAGCTGTCAGTAATCAGCCATCTGCCAATTAAAATTTTCAAAAACATGTAAAAAATATCTACGTAAAATCTGAAAGTACTCACTGAATTAAAAAATCCAATTTTATAACAATAAGACCAAGCTGTAATAAAATGAAGAAACATGAAAAAGTACGAGGTCATTTGAATAAAATAGACACATTGTTCTTTGAATTGAAGAAGTTTTCACGCACACGTGACATTGCAGTTCGAAGGCCTTTTGTAGATCAATTATTATCATTAATGTTTTCGCTCCGCAAAGGAATTAATTAATTTATCAAAGAAACGATTCAGCCCTCTTTATAACATTTTTTTCTATTTTGAGTACATTAAATTCAAATGGATAGTTCTGTATTTGCTGAACAATTGTTTTTATTAGCAGTGAAAATAAAAACATGTATACATTATTCTGTTTATTTCCAATACTGCAAAGTATTGTTATTAAATTCACTAAATACAGCCTTATGCTGATACTATCATGATTTATTCAAATCAACTTTATCGAAACTTTCATACAAGCTTGAACATTGGAAAAGGGAAATTTATTTTCAGTTTTTTGTTCATAGTCTTTTCCTTAGAATAAGCTCTAATTGCTTTCTTGAAAATTTTATAATTGCAGGAGATGATAAAATTTCTCATCCATTAGGATTATAAAAGTGCTTAGTTGCATCGTACCTGACTAACATCCTATGATACTTTAAAGCAGTAATGAATGCAATACGGCTTCAACCAACAATTTATATCAACTGCCTGCATATCACCACCTCCGTTTTATGGAACATCAGCTAAAATGTACAAAAACAGAAGCAAGTGCACAAGTCTTTGAGAATTTTTTTTAATTCCTTCATTAAGAACTGCGAAGAGAAATCAAGAGGTAATCTTTTGAATTCAATTAAATCGGTGGACCTGCGTTCATTATATATTGTTCAAAGGCTGTACCCTGAGAAGCATCTATTTAAGATGCAATGCAAAAACAGACTTGCTATGATAATTATTATACGTGGTTAGCAGAATAGTTCATGTTCACAGCAGAGAAGCTTACACATGTGCGAATGTAAGAAACATTAATCCAGAATGGAAACAGTTCTATAATGGAGGGATAATATTGGATTACACAAGTCGATAGATATTATCCCTTCACAGGCTTGACTTGGTCTTGACTCGCTTCTAGTGCTGAGGGTTTCAGGTTTGGGACGTGCTTCAAATGTATGTTGATTCACCACAAAAGGATGTGTGGACTCGGATAAGGGTTCGTTACGTATGTAAATTTAAAATACCGCAAGAACCCATGTGAGTTGGAATTATTTAATTGTGTTTCGTGATATCCTCTTTTGTACACTGAATTGACCCCGAAACTGTAAAGGGTCAGTACTTTATCTAAGTTGAATAGAAAATGGTGGAATGATGAATGAAATTCAACTCATCGTGCTGGAGCAGCTAATCCTTACTTGAAGTATTTAAATGTTACGAAGAAAATTAGTAACATTTAGTTGGATGTCAGATGAAATGTTTAAGAAACAAACTTTTACGATCCATTTGCTTATTTTTGTAGGAAATTAAGCGTCGTTCAAGGATTTTTTTATTTTGAATATAGTGCGCATACTTAAATTTATATTGATTGTCACTAGAAAAAAAGCAAATAAATATTGGTGTTCGGTAATTTTCTTTCCGCTGCTTTTTTTGGATTCGCTCCAATGTTTAGAAATGTTCAGTTCAAAGTAAATGAGTACTAGACAACTTACATACACAAGCTTCATTCGAATCCTAAACAAGCATTGTTGCAAAGAAACTTGATCCTTAATTCAGCATTAATAGATTCTATCGACAGACAGACATATGCCAGTGTCAATGTGTAAAAAACGATTCAAGCAAATCAAATATCACCGAACACAATAGTAACATTGTCGTTTGCTTTCACATCTTTGGTACGTTTATTGCATTGTCGCCTCTCAGTGAGGATGTCATTACGTTAACAATGTACCATTATGCCACCATTTTCCCAGGCGACATTTTCCCTTTCATTTTTCAAGTCATCTCCATCAACAAGCCTCCATATATGCAAATCATCACGTCCTTTTATTTTAAGTATATGAACGAGAATCTTCACTACAGTTCAACTAGATATCTATCACATAACATGGTTTCCATTCACTTTAGAAGCTTGGCTAAAAGGTTGAGAGCAGGCAGAAGCAATTTTTCATATCCTTTCTCGTAATTTCATTGTTCAGCTGGATCCTATTGCTAATTTAAGGTGCCTTTCACAGTCCTTTTGATAACTCAAATCAATTGGGCAAATACAAAATGGTGGCACATTGAATATGTATTCAAACACTGAACACGACGACAAGGATTGAAAATTTTTAGCTACCGTTCGTCGTCGTTTAATAAAAGGCTTTGACTTTTGTGCTCACTTCTTCAATTTTTGTAAAAGAGGAAAAAAATTAACAACGAAAATTTTATCCTTCTTTCAGTTCGTCGTGTTCAGCCAAAAGAAATTCTATTCCAGTTGAGTTACCATGAAATGTGGTCAAATTCTTGATTGGAATCTCTGGTTCACGTCCAATGCAAAAGGAGTGAACGGCAAAGAAAGACAATGATAATGGTCAAAGCTAATGTAGCAAAAAGTCAGGATTTTATCGATTGGAATGAAAAGTAGAAAATTAATGATTAGACAGGATATGGATGGAAAGTGTCTGTGACGAATTCCTTAATTAGAAGTAGAAATGTGAAGTTTCCTCAAAAAGGGTTTTGATGAATTTAAGTAAGGGCAAGTTAAAAAGTTTTTTTTCATTTGATAATTAGGGTTTGAAAAATGATTTCGTAGATTCTTTCCTTTTAAGTTACTAAGCTCTGAATTTTTGTAGGCATTTTGATTTAGGCTATTATTCTTCGTGACGCAGTTAATAAAAGTTAGTAGATCCAGTTTAAAAATGAAGAGAAGTTTGATATTCTTCTTTAAATACTTTGAAAAAAACTCATCATTATTTTGCGTTGCAAAAGTTGTCAGGTTCCGTGGATAACATCGATAGTAATAAAAAACTATAATGGTGTTTCAATCAACTATGCAATATTAAGCAGTCAATGTGCAAGCGGTCACCTTTCTCGCTTAAGGTAGGTAACACCATAACGTGTACAAATGCAGTAATAATATGCTACCTCATACGAAAAACTTTTCTTTTTGGTTAAACAAATTTACTGTCAATACTATAATATGTGTTTTCAACCAAGCGAGCAATATCGAGGATAAAATTAACACTGTTGATGAGTTATTGGTAAAGAAAGGTAAACTAAAGCCAACCTCGCACCTTCGGCACCCAATATGCACAAAAATCTGAATTTTTCGCTCGTGGTCGCAATTTTTGCTGTGAGGAATGAATTGCAGCGGTTGCCTTGAGTCGCTTGATGCATTGTACTACAAACTTGAAATTCATATTTTGCAATACCGCAGATATTTGCTAATAGACGATTTTTGGTATCTTCGAAAATGTTGCGCGTCAAATCGATAGGGCCTTATTTATAATGATGTTCTAGGTGTGTATGCCTGTTTTCAAAGCTGTACCTGATGGGTTTAAAGTTTCATTTTTGGTACCCTACTTAAATTTATTCGTTAAACACTTCAAAACCATACAGGTACAAAAGTCTCTCTTGTTTTGTAATCGAAACATCTATCATATTATTAATGCCGAATTATACTGGCTTAATTTCGATTGTACCAGTGAAGAAATTTTTCTGTCTCAACTGGTGATCTCTTTTTTGAAAACAATTTCCTGGTAGCATGGTGGCAACCAGGTTGGTTCCAAGTGGACGCTCCGAAATCCACAAGATGACAAAAGTAAACTATCATTTGGTCTAAAAGTCAGCAAGCTTAACCTGACCACAAATGTACTACAACCACGCGTAAAAAATTCTACTATCAAGGGAAGAGAAGACCTCGTTATCTCAAATCGAAATTAAATTTTGCACATAAGTAGAAGACTTTAAGGATATTCAATCTTAAAAATACTAGACCATAACTCTCCCGATTTTGAGAAACTAGTTTTTGAAGTTTTTCCCGTCCCCGATAAATTAATTGTCTTCACTCCTGAATTGAGCCATGCAGTGCAAGGAACGCGCTTGATCAAATGTCAAAAGATTGTCTCGTTTAGTTTTGGTGCGGTGTAATTTGTTTTGAAAAAAGCTTTTGAAGTTATTAGTTGGTGGTGTATGTATTTATGTGCGTACGTACGTACGTACGTGCGTTCGCGGACAGTTTTTCTACGCGCATAACTCACGTAAAGAAAGTTGTATCGACTTTGTTAAGGTGCCAATCAAAGCGTCTTTGCAATTTTAAGAGCTGATTAGTTTTTGGAAAACTTCGGGTGGGGGGCTTTGCTGTTTTGACCCCTTGAAGGTCATTGCTGTCATGTGCTGTATCTCACGAACCAAACATGCGACTTTCATCACTGAATAGCCAATCGACGCGTGTTAACATTTACGTTACTCCGTCAAACTTTTGAAAAACTCGTTGAAGCCGTTTTTTAATTTATTAAAAAAAGTACAAAAAATTAAGGTTTTTTCATAAACAATAAATTTTTAGCCTGATTTGCAAAGCGCAGTGATCAATGTTTATACAATTTATATACTCTAAACTTTGTTTGTAAAAACCAGCAAAATGTTTTCTAATGATTATGAAAAAAATTAAATTAACAAGCCGTGAGGTGCGACCCATGAGGTCCACACGGTCAACTTCCCAGTAATATCTACATAGATATTAAAAATATTAAACACAATAATAGTTATGGAAATAATACTACTTCAAATAATAAAAATGTACTTCTCATAAAAGTTATTGGAATGACTTAATATTAATCATAACATCTACGCGAGCGTCAATTGATTACGTAAGGATTTTGGTGCATTGGTTTGATTGATTATTCACGTGGATCAATCGGAGGGGGGACAGGTTTCAAAGCAGTTTTTTCATTAAAGTTAAAACATGGTGCTGTGAAGACTATTGAAAATCTGCTCAAATTTTGAAAATATTAATAAACTTTGATTGACTTTACAACAATATCTTAAGAATAAGAGATTTAAGGTATAATGATTCGAATGAACCCTATTTATATGGTGATTTTTTTTTATTTTTTTTTGTAATGAGAAAAGTTTTTGCTGGTTTCTCTACAAAAGTTGATAAAAAATTATAAATTCTATAAACATTTACTATGACGATGTGCAAATCAGGTTAAAAATCAATTTTTTTTGAAAAAAACACTACTTCTCCAAAAAATATAATAAATCAAAAAAATCGCTTTAACGATTTTTTTAAAATATAAAAACATCATGAAGATGTTGATACGCGTTGATTGACACCTTAATGATGGAAAGATTATATTTGGTTCTCGAGATATAATGAATGACGTAAATGACCTTGAACGTTTAATGATTTTTTATTTTTATTTAATTTTTTTCTGGAATCATAAAAAAAAAATTTGCTTGTTTTTTTTGACAAGAACTATTATATAAACATTGAATACTTAGGTTTGAAAATCAGGTTAAAAATTTTGCGTTTTTGAAAAAAAACCTAATTTTTTCCACTTTTTTATAAAAAAAATTAAAAAACGGCTTCAAGTTTTTTTTAAAAACCTGATAGAATCACAAAAATGTTAATACGCGTCGATTGACACCTTGTTAAAAAAAATTATACGGTTGGTTCGCGAGATATAACGCAAGACAGAAATGACTTTCAAACGCGCAAAACAGCAAACCCCCCGACCGAAGTTTCCCAAAAACTAATCAGCTCTTAAAATTGCAAAGACGCTTCGATTGACACCTCAGTAAAGTTGAACTTCCCATATACTGGGAAGTTAAAAATAAAAATCATTAAGTCATCATGACGTTCAAGGTCATTCATGTCATTCTCTATATCTCGCAAACCAAATATAATATTTGCATCATTGAGATGTCAATCGTCGCGTCTTAACTTTTTTTTGATGTTTCAATTTTCAAAAATCGTTTGAGCCGTTTTTTTTTTATTTTATTAAATATTGCAAAAACTTGAGGTTTTTACGTAAAAAATAAATTTTAAACTGGATTTGCACAACACCGCAATAAATGTTTATAAAATTTATAGCATCTTATTAGTTTTTGAAGAGAAATCAGCGAACTCTTTTTCCATGATTACAAAATAAAATTCAAAGTCACAATGTAAAAAGTGTTCATACGAATGATATTACCTCATTACTCTTATTCTAAAGATATTGTAGTTGAAACAATCAAAGTTTATTAATATTTGTAAACTTTGAGCAGATTTATAATAGTTTTTACAGTATTGTGTTTTATTTTAATCAAACAACTGCTTAACTTTTGAAAACCAAAAAAAGCAGTTAACCAAATTTGCATTTGTGGTAATGAACGCTTTAAATGGTAAAATGTTTTGTAGTCAATATTTTGCAAGATCATATGCTTTAAGAAGCTTTCATCAAATAAAAAATTGCAGTTTTCAGTAGTTTTGTTCTTTAGTGTTTGTAAAATTTCAATTACTTTCTCCATCATCATACGTAATGCTTTCTACTTTTTACATGCAATTAAACCGATTTTTGACTGCACATTCAATGATTTTCAAGACCAACTGAAAATAAGAAATAAATGTTAGCCTGATTATTCTGAAGTCATGGCGATTTTGAACAAAACTATTCAAAATAGCCACCACGCGACAAAATCTCTTCAGTGGGCGTAATAACAAAACTGCATTCATTTTTGCTAGCGCTTCTTTGTCCTTCAAGCATCGATATGAAAATAACAAATAACGTAGAAAAAGCTTTCCAACCTACCCCCACCACCCACCGATTGATCCACGTGAATATTCAATCAAACCAACCCACCCCCAACCACCAAAAGCACTACGTATATAATGAACGCTCCCGTAGATGATACGATCAATATTAACTCATTCCAATTACTGTTATGAGTACCTCTAAGTACTATTATTTAAAATAATATTATTTTCATAAGGGTGTTTAATATTTTTAATATTTATGTAGATATAACTGGGAAGTTGACCGTGTGGACCTCAAGAGTCGCACCTCGCGGCTTGTTTCAATCTAGTTTTGTGCTCATGAAAAGTGAAGAGCTCACTTCTTAGGTTTTTAGGAAACAATTTCCGACAAACCTTTCAATGTAAACTAATTGACAAATATCTTTAATATATTACAGCTGTAATATATGTTTCGAAGGAAAACTTGGGGCTACTTGCTTTGAGTCACCAGACAGACATTTTGAAAATTGAAAGAAAAAGACTGTGCACCTAACATGAAAATGTTTTATTCATAAATTTAAATTAAATTAATTCCGCCTATTACAAGCATTTATTTGAAATTCATGTGTCTCAAATTTTGTCAATATCCAGAAACTCCATCAAAATCACTTTTCTACGACTTGCGTACATTTCCCAATGAATCCAATAGCCATGCACAAAGAAATTGCATTCATTCCATCCAACTTTCAATCCTTGGAATATTTTAGAAGCACTTCAATAAAGAACCTAAACATTCCCTAATCAAACGTTACCATCAATTGCCCACAAAGTTCTTCCTCTCACCCAAAGAAACGGTTAAAAAAGATGATGCCGAAGAAGAAGAAACAACTTTATTCAATGGGTAGCAAAGAATCTCTTAGAGTCATGATGGCAACTTGAAAACAGAAAACATTCGGTTTTCAAAGTTGGTTTTCAGAAAATGTCAGTGGAAATGATTCGATTTATCGGTCGCTACATTGGAATGTTCCCACATACTCGTAAGTCGAATGAATTCTGAAGAAGTTCGTTTTTGTGGGAGTATCTGTTTGAGTTTCGACAAAGGACGAAGAACTGGATGGGGTTGTGCGCAAGGGGCTTTTAAAGTTTTACATGAGGTACGTAAGATGTTGTAATATTGTTTGGGAATATTCTGGAAATGTATGGATTTCAAGTAGTAGTGTGAACAGATTGTTTTGAACAGCGTGTAGTGTTAGTATTGTGTCTTTTCGGAAACAATAATTTTAGAGCATTTTATTAATAGAACAATTAACTAAGGCGAATTGTGATCAAATAACATTATAATCAAAATAAAAAAAACATCAAATCAATCAGGAAACTTTTTCAAAATTAAAGTAAAAAAACATTTCAACAGCTCCACTTTAGATTTAATGTCTCAACATAGTTTTTTATAAGATATTCTATTTTTAAATTTAAAAGTTTGTAAATTTTTGACTAAACTTTAATTACATGATAAGCAACTTCTGATCCATATCAGCCCATTAAGTCTGTTCATTAAAATGCTTGCAAGTAATTAGTCTTGAAGTAATACTACTACATTATGGGTTTCTCAATTTTGTTGGAGCCTTGCAGTATGGTAAAGAACTCAGTCCTGCAAAAAGCCTACATCTATATCCATGAATCCTATGAATCTGCCCCATTCGCAACCAAATTATTTGATTTGTTGGATGAAATAAGTCCTATCAAGCACTATCATTTGTGTAAACGACAAACCAATTGAATTGTTTGATACTTTCTGTGTTGAAAAATATAGAATTACTGGGCAAAGGTATCCGAAAAGCCGCTACGAATAGAAGAAGTTCGTTTAGACAAATTGGTTGACCAACAAGTAATCAAAAGTTACATAATTAAATTAAAAGTATGTTCGGAAGCATGTTTGTATGTGTGTGCCACAAGCCAAAAGAAGTATATTTTCATTCGTATAAATTTTTGAATAAATTCGTCACAGCCTTTTTTATGTAACAAAAAAAATTAGGTTGTTTTTCAAAAATAAAATATATCATCTACCGATTTCCACTTTTGGCCATCAAACTTGTAAAAATCAGATGCTCTATACAAAAAGCAAATTAATGTAAGCACAATTAACAATTATTATGAATAAAAGGTTAATACCACCAATATTATTTAATTTCACTTATCTTAACCACGTTCTTCTGGTGTTAATCGAAGCATATTCACATATGTGTGGTTTGAACAGATTTTTACTAAATTTAGTTCAGCTATATTTACTTTCATAAAAAACTGCAACACATGTTAAAAGCTTTCTAATAAAAAATGCATTACAATTGCACCAAATCCCTTGGAGGCAACGCCAAGTGGTATTTTCATAAAAAACGAACACATTTTGCCTATCCTGGAGTTTTAAATTAATGCATCAAACGCATGGATAACTGTTTCTAAATTTGCATTCAAGGAAGTAGAGGGTAATTGGAACGAAGCGTTCAATTTTTATAAGTAATTGTAAAGCCTTAATTTTAATTAAACAACCATCATTGATTTGTTAAATGTACAAGCTTAGCATTAAAATTCACTGATGAATTCGATGCATTCGTTTTCCATGAACAATTCTACTTTACAACTGTGGATGTGAAAAGGTCGCAAGCAACTCGAGGCTGTTTATAAATAACGTAAGCAAGTTTAATGGTAATTTGCTAACCCCTCCCCTGAAGTTAGCATAAGCAAGATTGAATATTGGTAAGGTTAGTAGTTTTTTTTTGGTTTGACACATTCAAGATCATTTCTGTTATATACGATATCTCACTAACGAAACATTGTATTGCCGTCATTGAAGTGTCAATTGCAGATATTAAACATTCGTAAGGACCATTAATAGTTTAAATGAGTTGCGAGGAACCATTTTTAAAACAAATTGTTTTTAAATAATAAATATTAAGGGGATGAAACGAATAATATTGACTTTTTTACCTACACAAATGTCTCATTATCTTGAGTATTCACAGAGATAATAACTTTTCAGTTTTTCGGAAGTTCTTGTAACTGGTCCGAAAATTAAAATTGATCGATTACGTTGTGAAGTTTTAGAAGTAATTTATAATTATTTATAGAAAGAAGTATATGTGTGCATATACGTAAGTTTGGGTCCTTTCATCCTGGAACGATAATTCAGAAAGGTAAAATTTTAGGGAATCCGTGTGTCAATCGAAGCGTTTTAGCGATGAGCTGAACTGATTCGATTTTGGAAAAATTCAGTTTGGTGTTTTTTTGTTTTGACACATCCAAGATATTTTTGTTACGCATGATACCTACCGAACGAAACTTAATACTGCAGTTGTTAAAGTGTCAATCGAAAGATTTTAATGTTTGCATAAGTCCACCAAATTTTCAGTAAGTATAATTCACATATACTTTAATTCAATGAAAATACTGCAAAAATAGACTCAACAAAACAAACGTACAGTTCAGAAATCAATGTTTTACAAAGCCAAATTCTGCATACAGTTCTTAGTAATTTATAATAGAAAAAATTATTCATACAAAAATACTAAACCATTAATAGTAATACTTAATAATATTATTGAATTTCACATATTCTTATGATGTGGTTGTGATATTAATCAAAGAATTCAGTACCACCACTTTTATATTTAATAAAAACTGAAACAAACTACATTTAAAAAATAATAATCTGATTTACAATCGCAACAATTTATGTTTTAGAGATTGTATAGTTTGAAGATTACTTGGCAATCAATCAAAAGTTTTTTTATTACAAAAATATTCTCATAAAAACACATAAACTCATTTACATTTATGTCTCATCGACATTATTATTAAAAGTTGTTCGTGTTTACCTCAATGGTCGTGCTCCGCGGCTTATTTTTTTTAAGCAAACAAACATCTGAGACTTACAATCATTTATCATTGAACGCATAGGTTTGCTATAATACATTCTTACATCTGCTCAAAGCGTTCGTTTTTCATGGAAATACCTTGCAACCGAGGTATCATGTTTGTTGCGGGAAACTGTGATGAGACAATATATTTTATTAAATAGGTAGAGCCTACATTTATTTCACCGATAATCATTCGAATATTTGGTGGAAGTGCATTTTTTTATGAAACAAGCCGTGAGGTGCGACCCATGAGGTCCACACGGTCAACTTCCCAGTAATATCTACATAGATATTAAAAATATTAAACACAATAATAATTATGGGAATAATATTACTTCAAATAATAAAAATGTACCTCTCATAAAAGTTATTGGAATGACTTAATATTAATCGTAACAACTACGCGAGCGTCAATTGATTACGTAAGGATTTTGGTGCATTGGTTTGATTGATTATACACGCAGATCAATCGGAGGCGGGACAGGTTACAAAGTAGTTTTTTTATTAAAGTCAAAACGTGGTGCTGTGAAGACTATTGAAAATCTGCTCAAATATTGCAAATATTAATATAATTTGATTGACTTTACAACAATGTCTTTAGAATCAGATATTTAAGGTATAATGATTCGAATGAACCCTTTTTACATGGTGACTTTGAATGATTTTTTCTTTTTTATTTAATTAATTTAATTTAATTTGTAATCCGAAGAAAATTTTTTGTTTCTTTCTCTACAAAGATTTATAAAAATTTATAAATGTTATAAACATTTATTATTACGATGTGCAAATCAGGTTAAAAATGATTTTTTTTTATAAAAAACATTACTTTTTCAAAAAAAAAATTATTATATCAAAAAAACGCTTTAACGATTCTTTTCAAATATAAAAACATCATAAAAATGTTGATACGCATCGATTGACACCTAAATGATGCAAAGATTATATTTGGTTCTCGAGATATAATGATTGACGTAAATGACCTTGAACGTTTAATGAATTTTTATTTTTAATTTATTTTTTTTCGTAATCATGAAAAAAAAATTTGCTGTTTTTTTACAAGAACTATTTGGAGTATATAAATTATATAAATATTGATTACTTCGATTCGAAAATCAAGTTAAAAATTTATTGTTTTTGAAAAAAACCTAATTTTTTGCACTTATTTTTAAAAAATTAAAAAACGGCTCCAAGAATTCTCTCCATATACTGGAAAGTTAAAAATCGGCACTTCAGTGAAGTCAAACTCAATGACCCCTGTAAAATGAGCTAAAATGAATGTTGGTTCCCTGTATGTCTCTGATTTTACTTCTTACCCACGAAATGTAGTTTATGTATTTGATTCATAAGATATTCGACCAAAATTGGAATCTTCAACACATCTTTAAGTTTTGAGGTTTTAAGAGTAGATCTATAAAGTTTTGGGAAATATTTCTGTGTGTGTATGTACGTACGTACGATTGCGACCTTTTTTTACTACGAGCACAATTCATTCGATCAATTATCGTAGAAAAAATCACCATAAACGACCGTACACACACAAAAAAGTACTTCTATCCAGATGCATATTAAATATGCTCGAGAATTTTTCAAAAGTATAAATATGTTGAAAATTTGAATTTACATTTTCGGATCTCTCATATGATGTGTGTCTCATAGTAGCTAAATGCAAGTATTAGTGCTGGTAGATATGTTTTCTACGATATTTTATTTATCTTATCAGATTCACAATCAAACTGAGGAAAATCATACTAGTTTTTCAATTTTCCTGAACTTTAAGATTTATTGGGGCAATATGAAACCGAGGGAAATTCTAAAATCGCGATGTCACAGAACATTAAATAGAAGTAGCCAAACATGAAAAATAATAGTGTGGTCTATAATAAAGCTGGATTATAATATCATTAACAGACTGCATCCATCTATAGCCAATTAAGCCATCATGCCAACAATATGCAAAAATGAATATGCAATTTGAAAATGAAAGTTCACGAATAATGGGGCTTTGATAAGGATTGTTACCGGTGTCAGGTTTTCGAAAAAAAAGTCATGTTTGCAACGTTAACACTTTATGAAACTATTTTTGTTAGAATATGAAAAATATTTATATTAAAAATTAAGAACTATTTCAATTATTTACGTAGCTCATGAGTACTGGTAAATTTATGAGCTTTTGAAACTGCTCCTAAACAAGCTATTAGATTCAAAAAAAAAAAGTATAGGATTTTTGCCAAATATTAAAAGTTATGTCTAAAAACTGATCATGTCCAGAATTTAATCAAAGAAGTCACATTTCCTACAAAAACTTGATGAATTCGTTAATAATAAGGTATCACGTTGTTTTGTTCATAGTTTATTAAACCAAACCCAGCAATCTGTTACTTTCTGTGTATGAACCTTTTTTTAGAAATAATCACATAAAATTAAATCAAAGTCAGTAATGGGAATGAGCATGATATGAACTATGAAACTGGATTTTTATGAGAAACTATTCTAATATTTTATAATTGAACTGTTCTATCAGAAGCTAAATAAATTTTTACATTCACAAGACGGGTATCATGGAAGTCATCTCGAAGATGACTAGAACTTTCCTCATTGCATTTATTGAGTTAAGTCAAACATTTGAAGAAGTTTTCAACTGCTGCTAAGAAACTAGTAAGTGCTTTTTAATTGAATTTATTATTATATCGTCGAAGACATTTTCCCTAGCATGCATCTTCGTATCAATGATGCAACGCAAGAGTATTCAATAGTGAATATGGTTACGTTTAGTTGGCATTTCTTAGAGAGTCAACGTGCTCCTGAATATTTTGAAGAGGGCTAGGTTTGAATGGATATAGGTTGACTTTTAATACATTGTTTTATATCGATGGCGACCTTAAAAAGGTATGTTTGGAGCTCATTTCAGTTACTAATCCAGCCATGATCTGCGGTTTTCAAGAGCTGAACATCAGTTTTAGATTATGGAATGCAGCATTTTGATTTTCTTGTAAATAAATGTCATTTACTTTGATGAAACTTCATGGCTTTGTTAACTGTCGGATTATGATTTTCAGCAATTATTTACTTGACCCAGATACCACAAACAAGCTTTTGAAACAACAATTACTACTATTCTCAGTAATTATCATTCAATTGCAACAAAATCATTAACACATCTAAGTGCTGCCTGGACACTTGACATGTTTTTCCCAGCCATTTCGATATCGTTGTTTCATAAAGTGCTTCTATTGAATGAAATTATAAGAGTAGAAATTTAATGCGTCCTTTACGCTTTTGAGTGTGCTTCAAATTATTAAAAGCCCAGTATAATATTAAATGTTCTCGTCCTGGCACGCTTTTACTGCAAGCGCAAAAGGACAGTCATACGATAGCAGCTAGCTGGCATCCTGATGGCAATGTAACGATGTAAACTGGAACTGCTATAAATCACAACGATGATTTCGACCTCGTTATGCACGCCTAGGCCAGAGATTTTGTCCACTATGAAGATACCACTTACAGCGCTGCTAGTGACATTTTTATTATTTCGTAATTTCATTTTAATTTTTGATAAGAATGAAAGTTTAATGAGAATTCTTCGCATTTATGGATGAAATATATTAGTGCATTATCTGTTTGGTAATAAAAGCAAAATAAGATAGAATAGAATTTAGTGGAGGAAAGAAGATAATCAAGGGCCAGCGTATTCTCTTGATTATTGATTGAATCTCTGAAGCTTTCCTTTTAACTGGATCGAGAAACTGTTCGAATATATTATTTTTACAAACTTTTGAAAGCGCCTTTCGAACGGTTTAAGATCTTTGAAGTAAAAAACAACAAAAATATGATAAAAGTCCGTCAAACGCGAACACAGTACACGTAAAAACAATGTTCTACAAATTCATAATGACAACTAACTAACTCTTCGACAGGCCCAATATTATTTCTAATATAGGGCCTTTTTCAGCGGCATGAAGTTTTTCAAACAAGGAAAATACGGATAAGTTATTGAAATGGTCAATATTTTTCCCTAATTAGCATGCAAATATCATGACATTTTGTTTTTAAAAATAACTTTTGGCATATGACCACTCCGTCTTATAAAGGCTATCTTGTCGGTCCAACTTTGCACCGCTTTTTCCACCATAGTCTGACGATTGTCACCAATAACGTGTTGAAAGCTGACTTGCAAGTCATCAATTGTTGCTGGTTTATCCGCATAGATAAGAGAGGTCCAATAGAGGCAAATCACGTGGTTTGGGCGGCCAGTTTACAAGTACATTTCTTGAGATGATTCGTTCAGCAAAGGTTCAGCCGAATAAAGTGATAGTTCCATGCGCTGTTAGAACGATTAGTCTCTCAGACAATTACCATTGATGTTGGGAATCAAAACAATACGAATCATATGTCGATAGCAATCACAATTAACGTTAACGTTGGTTCCAACTACAGATTTAAAATAGGATCAATTATGCAGCTGGCATGCAAACCGCACGATACATGGAATCTTTCGTTGAATCTGACACAAAAAGCAGCAATTTGCTTATTTATGAACCCATTAAGCCAGAATTGAGTCTCATTGCCGAAACTAATTTGGCGGTTAAAATGAGGTTCAACTTCCAAATCATTCTCTGCCCATTCACTGAACTTACGACAAAACGATGGTTCAATGGATTCAATTGCTGCACTAGTAGAGCGTTAGTCCAAGTTCAAGGTCTTATCTCAAAATTTTTAATGAAGTGAACGGAAAGAGGTCAAGTTGTTGAGAGCCTCATCAAATCAATAAATTTGGATCCTTAGTCAGCAGCAATAGCCATCTCGGTACGCACTGTACAAGCTCGTTTTGGATGAATATTGCTCAATAGAATATACCTGGGCATACATCTTTCTGTATCTGGTCGTATCGCGTAAGAGCTGTTCAGATAGAAATAATGAACACCATAAATTAGACGATGTGCTCTATAAGTTTGGAGGACAGAAGTAATTTTCCACTTTCCACGAATTTCGAAAATAATTTTCCACAATTTGGAGACCTTATTCAAATGTAAGTCTAGGCATGGTAAATACCTAAAGTAGTTTTGCAATGGAGAGTTTGTCATCGAAAGCCGATTATTTGGCCTAAAAACTCGCTTTTCACGCGACTTTCTTTTCTTTGGAATGAAATAACTCGCGTTAATGTAGAGTGATTGGGACAATTAATACCGCAAACGATTGTGATTTGTGTGTTGCGCGTTAAACATGAAATTAAAAAAGTTGTGACGCCCGAAAGTTGCTTCCCCATTTTTGCGTGTGGTTTTTGACTTGTAACTTTTTTATTATTGACACCACGTAAAAGTGATGTATCGATGACTTACTAACAATTATATTCTACGCAAGTGTACCATGCACAACTTTCTTGTGGGAGCCATGGTTTGTGACATATGGGGGTGTTACACTTTCTTTTGTTTGTAAGATGAATCGGGATTCCGGGGAGGACTGGAGCTGTGACCGCAGGAAATTGGATTTAAGCTAGCTAAACCATTGCCAACGCATTGCAATAAAAATTTCTCTGCCTACTCAAAGCGCACGGTTTACGTCTACTCTCTGACGCTTTGACTGGACTTTATGTGGTCCCCATATCCTGAGAACGTATTCGTAGAAGATATATAAGAAGCCACCCTGCTACTTTGTCCTCGGTACAAAAGACGCGTTTTCATGGGCACTTGAAGAATACTTCAAATATATTTCAAGTCGCCATGTAAACCGAACCCGTTCGAGTCGATTCGATCAGAAAATTTTACCGGTTCGACTTCAAACAGGCTCATATAAACCCGACTTCAAAGATCGAAAGATCGAAATATGTGTGTAGTGGTAGCGTTTGTTAGAAGGAACTGTTTGTTTTGTTTGAGTGACTGTGAAATTGCATCAAGCAATAGGTCCACAATTGACGTCCAAACCCGCAAGTCAAGCTCGTCAAATTGACTTGTGGTAGGCTAGGTAGCTGTCAAAATAAGGTCAAAGCTATATTAACATATGAAGTGTCTTTGATATAACTTGCCAAGAGTTTTAAGAGGAAAGATAAGCATTTTTGCTTGTTAAATATTGTGGTCGGTGTGGTTGTATTGTTTATATTGGTAAAATGTTTAAAGTAAAATTATTTATAAAATTCAACTGCCCGTGGTTAAGAATTGTAGAATCTGGCAACCGATTTTGAAACCTTTGAGCTATGGATGGTGCTCCTCTTTAGTGATAGTGAGTATGGCGCTCCTCCTCGTGGGGTTCGTTAATGGCTCACCCCTCCACCCCGGCTGGCATCTTCTGCATTCTCCCTTGATGTCAGCTTACGTGTAGGTTCCGTATCGTTTCTTGCGCTCTCCCTTGATAAGGTTCCGTTGTGAAGGTACAATGGCAAAGAAGTGTTTATAGTGTTCATAAATTGAAAGATTGTCAGGTATTTGAATGTCGTTTACTTTCCATTATTCAATCGAAATAGTTTCGCTACTCGTTATGCTCGACCATCACACTTATGTGTTTTTTTATATATTTACAGACACGGCAGTTCCCATAGGTGACCGGATACGCCATCTTGTATAACTTTTACCCCTTTGGGTAACATTTTTTGAAATTAAAAACAATAGAATTTAAATCTTTTTTGTCTTATATATGTAACTTTGTTGCACAAACATGCAAACTGTACGCTTACGTTCAATAATGGCATCTTCTGCTTACACAGCATGTGTAAATGGAGCAAAAGTTATAGACGCGATGTGCCATGAAAGATCCACAAGTATGGGACCACATACATGCCCAATGTTTTGCTACCCTTTATCCGTACTATCCAGAAATCTTTTACGCTGATTTTTCTAAATAACTACATGTAATGTTCCGTATTTACAACCATGAATGATCTGCACATATTCACGAATCTGTGTTATAGATCCTAGTTGAACAGCGTTGGCCTCAGTGCGCTGTTAATGTGGAGCACATAAACGATGGTCAGGTTGTTCTTACAACAACTTTTCGAGAAAATTACGATGTCGTTAAGAGAAGTCAGTTAGGGATAATCAAAACGCCATTAAGTAAACTCGAAGACGTAGACTTGAGAACCAACTGTCAGCAATTTAGAAGGGAAACCACGGCTTATTTTGAGCAGATATGCTAATTATAAAAACTATATAATGCCAGCGAAATTGTATTTTGATATTCAAAAATGAAATGAACTATCGGAACCAAAATATATTCACCCGATGGCTCAGAACTTTTGCTCTCCTTAAAACCTTTTTTCAGTCAAGCTCGCCCAATGTCCACATAATGGACTAATAAAACCTAGCACATCAAAGTCACGTTTCCATAGGGAATTAGCTTCCTCAAAAGATTCTTCAATAGACCATCATAACATGTGCTTGATTCCCTGATCCAATTATGTGAACCCCATTTCAAATTTACCTAGATATATGCCGAGTGCATATCCCATCCTAACAAATACTAATTCAGTGGACCATGGAAAACAATTATATTTTCCATCTAATATACGTTGCAGAGCACATCCTCCGACTTAAGGTCCTTGTACTTGCATTCATATTTATATACTCTCTAGCACTCATGCTCAACCACATTCCCCGACTGTGCGTCAAAAGATGGCTTACAATGATGGATCATCAAATCAAATTCACTTTGACATCGTATCGCCTCCATTTCACCTCATTATGACGGGATTCAGGACGTTTACGATTGAATCAAGTTTCCTTCTACCAGGCACAAAGGATTTGTCCTTGCTCTTGCATGATTTCTCAGAACCACATTCAATAGTCTACACTCCCGCAGCTGAAATAGCTCCATTCGTTGTCGATTTCTGGTACTTTACGTTTCCATACGATGATGGATTGATCGGGATTCGATATGAGTCCTTTCGAGTTGCTCGTACTGATGTAATGGAATTGTAAAGTGTCATAAGGTGGTGCAGATAATCTCAACTCCTCCTTTTCGATTGAATATACATATGTAAGCGTTGCCTAATGCAAGTTCCATGTTCAAGATGATATACTACCCACAGTTCTATTAAACAGTCTTGGACTTTATCCTTGATGTATAATGCCGCTGAAGAAAAAAAACCGTTGTCTCACTAAAGTATCTTTGCAAATAGTATAATGTTTGTTATTATTAAATTTTTTGGAATATACTTTTTCTGTGAATAATTGGTTAGCTCAACAAATTTTGAGAGCCACTGTCTTCACTTTGCTGAAATTTGCATTGCTTATGAATACAATAATGACAAAGATACCGTGGAGACATCCAAGACGAATCTCACGTGCAAATGAGTGCTCAAATAATTCATGCTCAATGATGCAAATCTTGAAAAGGTGCTTCAGGTCATAAGTAAACTGAGCAGCAGTTTTTCGTTGCTATAAGTCTGTTATCAGCGTCTCAGAATGCTCTTCCAAAGATTCATTTGATATCAACCACTCTAGTATATGTTCACCCACAATTATAGGAGCTTGTCCTGAGTTGCATATCCGACACTGCATAAGGGAAAACCACTTCGAAATCCTGGTCTGGTTAATAATTTACTCATTTAGGAAATATGCTCACAGATTCATCGATTATCCTTTGAAATAGCAGTGAATAAATTATGAGAGTACATATGAGAAGGGTTCTATGGCATTCAAAGTTATATTCAATAGACCATTGAGTTTGTTTTACACTTACACTTACTTCATAATCATATGAGCTTACTCAATTCGTAAAAGATCTGTGTAAATTTTAGTAAGAAATATTTAAATGAAACAAGCATGGAAAATATAATAAAATATGTATTTTGTTCAGCAAGGTTAATGCGATTTCCTTAGAATATGTATTACAACTCAACATAAATTTTCCCGAATAAAAAAGAAACAAAAATTGAACGATAGAAAATATTTGAATGAAATAAAATATTAATGTGAATGAATTTCAAGCCTTAATTCTGGAAGCTGTTATTTCCTGCTTTCTGAGTAAAATGTTTGCTAGAATAATTAAATAGGATTTGTTTCTTAAAAGTTACATATTATATTGTGAGTTTTGTTGGTCAAAAACTGAATGATTCTTTTTTAATATCCTATATTAAATGTAAATGAAATTGATTCTTTTCTTCATGAAATAAAAATTGCATTAAAAATTAAGAGATTATTTTGATGTTAATTTGGTTGTATTTGATGCGCTCAGGGTTCATTTGAAATTTTATTGATAATGTATTTCAATAACCGCTTCTGGTATCAAAAAAATGGACAATAATTTGTTGACATTTTTGACCATATTCTATGCTTCAGTTTTTTGGAGGTCAATGTTGTATACACAACTGAGTTACACAGGAAAATATCAGAAAAATTTAAATACCACTATAGCTAGAAATCTAGTTCAAAAGTTTGACCCAGCCTATGATTTGTATTTTGGTTGTTTATATCCTGTGTACTTTTGCACTTCAGTATTTTTTGTCGTTTAAAAACCATCAGACAATCTTTCTGCATTCGGCTTATTTTTTTTACTGTAATGGCCTCAAAATATTTAGCTTCTTAATGTATAAATGGCATATAGTTTGGTTTTATTTTTTAAAAGACATGTGATCCACCGGGATCATGTAATCAAGTGATCAAGCTGGAACATCATCTTTCTCTCACTTAAGAATTGTAGAGCACAACCAAGGCTCTACCAAAAACTCAAGATCAATATTCAAGGTTCGTTGTTTGAACTCATATTTGAAAGCCTTTGATGGATTATACTGTTGCTAGCAAATGAGGATAAGCAATGACTTTATTTTTTAATAAGACTATAGTAAAATAGGTAAAGAATAATTTTACGCCTGTTGAAAATCACTCAAGTCTCAAACAAACTATCCGAAGGAATACTAGCCCACCACCATATGTGAATTTATTTGATAACTTGAAGCCACTTCACTGCTGCTCGCAGAGTAGACATTATAGGAACTATACAATTGAGCTTTAATGAATATTGTAAATGAATTATAACAAATAAGGTTTCATATGAACGCATGTAAAAAATATTGCTAAAAGAGAAGATAAAGGTAGAAAACTCTATTAAATAACCCCGAGAAACGAGAAAAAATGAAGAGTTTTTTCAAGAAATTGTCGATCGCAATTCTTTTTGGCAGTAGAATTCACTACAATACTTGAAAAGATGAGAGTACCGAAAGACGGGGGTGAAGTGATCAAGCGATCAATTTTATATTTTCATGTACATCTCTTTGACGACGAAATTTGATACAACAGGTCACGGAATTAATTACGACATGCGACGAAATCGTATAGACAGAAAATTTTCAAGAAATCGAATCGATTAGAAATGGAACCTTCTGCAGATATCTATTTCTCTTTTGAAAATCCCAATATTCTGGCATAAACTTTTCCGAGTGATCCTGCTTACCGATGCCACGCTAGTCAACCTAAGCTGTGAAACTTTTTTGCTTTTTCGTTGACTGTTTGGAAATCGCTTAGGATTGCCAAAAAAACTTTTAAAAGTGGGGTCAATTTTTGATGGCAAATACACAATTTTTCTGGAATTATATTTCAGAATAATAAAAAAGCAATCAAAATGATTTATTGAACATGTTTGAAAACATATAAAACATTTTTTTTTACAAAAAATCAGACTTAACTTGTTTACAAATATTGTGACTATTAATCAATCATTAAACTCATGCTCACTTCTGTCTACAATTTATCCGAGCCGTAATAAAATTTCAAATCAATTTTATAAAAATTGCTTAAGTTCTACTGCGTGTCAATTTTGAAAATAAGATAGAGGGGAAAAGGCGGTCAAGATTTGTGAAAAAAGGTATCACCTTATCTTTTTACTTTGTACGACTTCTTGAAACATGTAATTATATAGTATATATTTGGATGGGTACAAAGCTAAGCACAGAGATTTTTTATCAAGACGACAATGCTCGTGTGGACTGAAACAACTTTTAAATCCAATGAAGCAAATTAATCTGCAGAGAAACTGAATTTTTAAAAAGCTGAGTGATGAAATAGTAAAGTGTTATGAAGCAATAAGAAACTGGAAACTGTAGATTAGACAAAAAGTTTTCTTTATATGGCTCCATAATTATTCAGAAAAATAACTGGCCAAGTGCTTTCCGGACTCGTTACGTTAAAGTTACGTACTATGGAAATTCCTAAAAAGTATAGTTAGAAGTTCTGATTTTGATCATAAATTATTGCAGCTGGAATTTTATTTTAAGGGATATTTTAAAAAAACTTTGAAAAAGCGGCATAAGACTAAACTTAATTATAATTAGGTGAAAGCTAAATAAATAACAATAATCTAAAAAACAATTTAAAACTACTTGGGTGCAACTTTTTTTTTTGATAGTAAACTGTTTTCAACATATGTTGTTTCAGCGCAAAGTATGATAAGTATTGTACAATATTGTTGCTTCTCGCGTGAAAATGTTTGTGAGATAACATTATGTATCTAAAAATCTTCACTTTGATAGTCCGTCGAGATGATAATTTACGGCAAAAATAAATTTAAAAAATATATATGTCTCCCGCCGGTGAATTTATTCCAATGGTATTCAAAAAACATATATCACTGTTTCCGTTTCCTCCAAATAAAAATCGTTAGTAATTTCATTTGATCGTCTTTTGGCTAAAAGATTTCATATAATGTGTGAATTTGAAGTCGACATATCATACTGTTCAGAACTTTCAGGCCTGTAAAACACTGCCTGGCATAATTGCCGTACAAATCTTTCAGGCGCGAAGATAAAGAGCCTTTAGAAGAGATAAAAAAATTACCCGAAGCTTTACCCAGCACCAACAACAAAAAATAAAGAACCATTCTATGACTATATTGGGTGTTTTTTAAATGGTATAGAACTCTCCGCACATTTAAAATTTTGCTGTTATTTTGACATTCCGTTTCATTTACTTTGGAAAATTATCATGCGGAGACTTACACATTAATAACGTTTCAGAATAAAAAATAAAATTATTTCGAAATTTATTTTCTGTGTGCCAAACTTTTTGGAACTTCGTCCAATTTGTCCATAGCCGTCCATCTGAACAGCTTATACTCACCACGATAGCAAGATTTTTGTCCACATACTATATATTCTAATGTTCATCCAACACGAGCTCGCACAGTGCGTACGGATGTAGCTATCACTGTTGTAGAGGGTACTGTAACTGAGGATACAAATTTATTGATTCGACGCCGTTTTAAACAACTTGGCCTCTGTCTATCCACTTTATAAAAACTTTTAAAGAAATATCTTCAACTTGTACTTAAGTCCTATAAAATTCAACTAGTCCAGCAATTGAAGCCATTTTGTTATCGTGTGCATCGTTCGTTAAAGTGGAACCGCATTTTTACCGTCAATTCATTTTTGGGGAGTAGGCTATTTTCTGGCTTATCGGGTTTGTAAACAAGAGAAATTACGATTTTTAATGTAAGAATATTCTTCAAAAGACTTTGGAAGCCCCATTACACCTCGAAAAAGTAACTGGATGGTGCAGTTTGCAAGCCGACGGCATAATTGATTCTTTCTGTTTTAAATCCGAAGCCGGAACCAACGTTACCGTTAACGGCCATTAATACCGACAAATGATTCGTAATTATCTGACTCCTAACATCAATGCCAATTGTCTGAGGGACAAATGGTTCCAACAAGGTGGCCCAACATCCATATGGCGCGTGAAACTATTACCCTATTGGGCCGAATCTTTTGTGTACAAATTCTCTTAAGAAATGGACTTGTGAACTGAATGTTCAGATTATGTGATTTGAATTCAATGGAATGCTTTTTGTTTTTAGGTACACCAACCCACTTGTCTTTGCTCATAAACCTGCAACTATTATATATATCTTGGAAGTCAACATTTGACGCGTTATTGGCAAAATAAGACCGACTATGCTGAAGAAATTGATGGAAAATTTGACCGACAAGATGGTTTTCTTAGGACGCAATTGCGGCGATTGCGGTTATTGGTAAGGACTAAATACCATAAAATTTAAAAGTTAGTCAAGCCAAAAAATTAGCCTCCAATAATTTAATTTTTATTTGGACTTTTTTAATATTTTATTCAATGCAGCTTTACCTAATGAAACAATTTGAATATATGTGTGAACTGAAACCTTTCGCAGGATCCTCAATCACCTCAAAAATAAATTATATTCATTGTTTCCAGCAGCATATAATAAGGAAAATTTGCAACTATTTGCAATGTGATTATCAACACCAAAAGTGTAAAGTTCCAAAAGTCTTCACCTTGCGCCATTTTCCGTGTTGAGTTGCATATAATTCTATATACCAAATAGAAATGAGTATTCGTGTTTTTTAAATGAAAATGGGAGCCAACGAATTTGCATAGCTCAAAATAGAACTACATAGTACTCAAATGATTTGCAACAACATAATATACTTTTATTCATTCGCAGTAATTAAATGCTCGAAAAAAAAGAAGGAGACACAATCGCTAAGACTTTATATGTATTTTAGTTTCAATAGTGCATAGCACACAAGATCATTTCTCTCCCAGATGGAATACACACCCTACAGCATCACCATCAACAGTAATGATGATTTTAAAGGCTCATTAAATCCAGAGGCTTCCTTAAACTATTTGCTGCCTACAACAAGTACCCCACACTAATTTCTACATTTGTTACATCAAGAAAAACTCATGAAAGGCTTCTTTCCCTAAGTTCTTCGCTTTCCACCATCTCGCGAGCAAATCGTCCTGCAGCTACCCCATCCGCTTATTGTTATCATTTTTTAAGTTGTAGACAAAATGATATCAGAGCAAGTACGACAGCGCCAAAGTACCAGACAGGCAAGTCATTTGTCATTACTTGATTGCACCTAGAACGCCCTCCTCCGGGTGGGCGCCACCACCATATTGCTTCTTGTTGCCACTGTTGTTCTACATTATCATACTGTCCTGTGTCGCCTTGGCGCACTTTCGCTCCATCTTTTTTTAATTCATCTTTTCCGTAAGCTACATTGATCTTACAAAAAGACGTGATGCTATTACACGCTTCTACTCCTTAATGCAATGCCCAAAGAAATAAGAAAATGCATAGCTCGGAGAAAAAAATGTTTCTGGCTGACAAAGCGCAAGAAGGAGTTACCATGGGCTTGACAAGGAATCAAATGACAGACTGTGACGGAAATGAGACAGGAAAATGCATTTGTCATTGCGATTCCATTTATTTCGGGATGCTATTAACAGTCGCCCTAAGTGGTATGCGACTCAACGTAACATTGTGAGGATTCAGGAAGGAGTTCATGTTGGAAATGAATGTGAAGTTGAATGAAGATCCGCCTCTGTGTCCTGGCAGTCACGTGGCCAAATTGTCGCATCTGCTTCTAATGGCTGAGTGAGACTAATTGTTGTCGTCGATGCTTTTGTTGAACGATGACTACCGGCATTAGTTAAACTTTAGCTGCATCGCTTTTGTCAGCAAAATACTATTTCTTCATGCAGGTGAAGCTATGAGAACTTTGGGAATGGATGTTTTTCTCTCTTCTTAATGCAGTTTAAAATATTTAAGCTGTTTGTAGTTTTTCAGAAATTTAAACTGAAATTAAAGCTGATATTAATTTGGAATTCACGAGTGAGTAAAATTCAATCATTTCAAGTTAAACTGACACACATTTTGGTCCATCGAAGCTTCCATAAAAAAAAATTTTCTCTTGAATTTGAACTTCTTAAACCATTAAAATATAATGAAATGTCTTTTCCGTAACATTTCAATTGCTGTAGCTACTGCGTTCCGCTGCGCTTAAATAAGTTTTGGATACACTTATATGCTATATATTTCCATAGAAACAGACGAAGCGTTAACGATTGTGTCAACATCAATGTAAATATTTTCGAGTTTCGCCTAAAATTTAGTCTTGTATTTGAAGAGCCGCTGAATTTTGAAAAAGAAATGGCAATCAATTCAATTATTCAAATTATTTTCAGAGTCAGCTTTGCAGGAGAAGATATGAATTTTTAACTTTGAACCAATGTTGTAGATTGTTAGATTAAAGTTGGGCAATGACATTAAAATCAAGAATTATTTGAAAATTTTGATCCTAATAAAAAAATTTGATCCATAAATGACTCCACTTTTTTCGTTTCATACACCAAATACCCTGTATAGACGAAGAGGAACCGAAAGGTTACTTGGCTCATCGCTAAAAGGATGAAACTTTTGAAAAAGCAGTAAGTAACGCGACACTATAAAAAAATTACAGTTTTCTAAACAAATCCTGGCGCGGTGACCGTAAACACTTTTTTGCGGTTTGTCAAAATCGGTGAATCAAAAAAAATTATTAGCTTGCTATTAACTTTTAAGCATAAAAGAAGTTCTTGTTCTCACTCCGAAAATTCAAAAAAAAATATCATTCGAACAGATCTTTTATATTTTAGTACTGTTTTTTTTCATTACAACGAGAAGGAGCTTAAAATTTAGAAAATAATTATGGGAATTCAATTTTTACTTGCAGCAGTCAACGCTTTCCAAGGACCGATGTTTTTATAATTTATTACAAACCAAAAATTAACAGTTTTTCATACATAAAGAACAGTATTTATATTACAACAATAAACAATTAGTATTTGTAATGAATTAGTAGTTGATACGAATAATATTAAATAATTTCAAAGCTTTTCGTGTGAAAATCAAAGGAAACACCTCGCGGCTTGTTTTATCTACCGTTTATTTCTTTTACTTCAAATTAAGCAAAATTGTGACGGATGAAGCTTTTTCCGTGATACTACTTTAAATAATAATAATAATAATATGCCTCTCATAACAGTTATTAAAATGACTTAATATTAATCGTATCATCTACGCGAGCGTCCATCGAATACGTAGGTAAGGGGAATGGTTGAATATTCACGCGGATCAATCGGTGGACGATGCATGTTACAAAACCGTTTCTACATTATTTATTATTATCATGTCGATGCTTGAAGGACAAAAGATCGGTAACAAAAATGAATGCATTTTCTTTTATTACGCCCACTGAAGAGATTTTCTCGGGAGGTGGTCATTTTAAATAATTTTGTTAAAAATTGCCGTGACTTTGGCATAATCATTGAATTTGTATTTTTTTACGATTTTATTTCAATGAGACTAATAATTCTTCAGTTGGTCTTGAAAAACATTGAATGGGCAGTCAATAATCGGTTTAATTGCATGTAAAAAGTAAAATGGATTGCAAATGATGATGGAGGAATTAATTGAAACTGTACGAACAATATAGAACAAAACTACTAAAAGCTATTTTTTTGAAATGATGGGAGCTTATTAAAGCATATGATCTTGCAAAGTATTTACTTCAGAGTGTTGATTACCACAAATGGAAATTTGATTGAATTAGGCATTTTTTTATTAAAATAAAAACACGGTATTGTGAAAACTATTGGAAATTTAATAAATTTTGATTCACTTAACAACAATGTCTTTAGAATATCAATAGACGCTCCAGTAGATTAGTATTAGTCCATTCCTATTACTGTTATGAAAACCTCTAATTATTATTATTTAAGGTAGTATTATTTCCATAATTATTTTCGTGCTTGATATTTTCAATATTTATGTATATATTACTGGAAAGTTGACCGTGTGGACCTAAAGGATCGCACCTCGCGGCTTGTTTTCTCAAACGATTCAGTAAAGTGTGGACAAAAGATGCACTGAAAGAGTTACGACGTCGTTATCGCCAGACAATGTTTGTAAGAGAACGTTTAACAAACGAACCGAAAAATTAGACAAGAATTAATATTTTCATTTTAAATTTTCGTGGAAGTAATAAATTTAAGAACTTGGTTTTGTCTACAATAAATCAACAATATCTAAAATAAACATGAAAACAGTTCAAATTATTTGAAATGTTACGTCTTTGAACCATTTAACTGATCTAACAATATCACGACTCATTTTAAGGAGTTGCTTCGTGAGTTTAGCGTTCAATTGGTGTGTGTACATGAGGGCTTGATGCATACTCCAATTATACTTCAAGCTGCATATAATCTGAACCCTTTCGAGTCAAGCTGGTCAAGAAATATTGATGGACCGACTTGAAATATCTTCATGTATACCTAGATTGAAAGATCGAAATATCGATGTTGTGTGTGTAGTGTTAAAGTTTGCTAAAACGAATACTTTTTGTTTTCTGTGTTGCTGCAGAAGACAGGCAAGCAATGGAGAGGAGACATATATAGAGTTCAGTAAAACGAAGTTATGAATTTCGGTGTTTAAAGACAAGAATTGTCACTTGTGTAAAATGTACACCAATTGATGTACAGAAACACACACCAGTCAATTCAATTTCCAGCGGGTATAGCTTGAATGCAAGGTAGTCTCTTCCGAAGCTGAGATGACGTAGGGTGCGTGAAAGCTTATGACATTTTGCCCAGTTTGAATTTCAGCAACACTTTGCGACAAATAAGATCTGATTTTCCTGCTGGGTGGAGTGACACGTATTGGAAGGAACAGATAGATGATGTACGTATGTTGCATGAGAATGTGTAAAAATTATATATCTTACATCGAAATATTTGTAACATACAAAAAAATATTTGTAAAGTTGTTACATTTCAATTTTGTGTTCATAGATGTTGTCTCCTAAGCATAAACATATTCCAAAGCGTCATTATTATTGCGTTTATTAAAAACACCCACATGCGTGTTTCCTGCAAGAAGGGCATGAGTTTTCCAGAATAAGCCGGAGACGATTCCTTGTACTGAATTGTCTACTTCATTATCATGTTTATAGAATCAAAGTGCAATTTTTTGGGTTTTCTTACTACATACGTCGAAATTTGTAAATACTAGCACACATCACGTATGCTCGCTTTTTGAGAGTTTCTTTGATTTTGCAACGCTACAACCAATTGAATATTCTCTAGAGAACATTTGTTTATTACCTAAGCTTTTATATTGATTACAGTGCCTATTCGTTATTTTTTGCCTGACAATTTTCTAAATTTAAATGTGTGGCATTTTTCAAACGACTGATTAAAATTTGACATGTCGTTATATTTTGTCTTGACATATGCGCCGTCTCCGATTTGCTCCTTTGGCAGCCCTAATTACATTGAATCCATGACGTAGGGTGCTTGAAATGTGCGAGCGAAATAGGATGACGATTTAAACGTGAGACTACCTCTATTTCTATTTACCATGGCTTGAATGTCGTCAATCATATACGTGCTGAACTGCTCGAAACTGGCTCGAAATCCGTCGATATAAAAAATAATTGGAGCTTATGCGTCATTAGCTCACAGAGCACGATCCATATTTTGTCACTGTATGTTCAAATGATATTATTATTGATAAAACTTAAGGATCCAAAGCAACAATTTTTATTAAGAAAATTGTCATGAATAGGAAAAATGGTAAATAACCCAAAATACCACGTCAAAAACACTTTTTATTTTAATACTTTTGAAATCATCAACATCTGATGATATGCAGTAAGTCGTACCAGCGTAAAATCCCAAAACGTAACTTTACATTCGAGTAGCTAGCTAGTTTTGAAATTCGTTCTTCCTTATGTTTATTATACTTGTGTTAAATCTTAACGTGAATATGATTTAATTTTCTTGTGTGGTACCTAGCAACAGAAAAATGTCAATCAATAATTGGAAGCAAGAAAAACGGATTGAAAAAAGATGAAATGTTGTCGTAATTTTGATTGAAATGGCCAGAAAGTTGATTTTCTAGTTTGTACTCAAGTCAAAAAGTTGCTGGACTTTAAAAATACTTGTAAAATCAACACGGCCGGTAAAATTTTGAAGTTCATAATCATTTTTAATCCATGCTGTCCAAAAATTGGTACGACAATTATAAAAACTGTTGTTATATTCTAAAGCTATTTTATTTTTTATGATAGTAAAATGAACAAAATAAACAACAAGCCGTGAGGTGCGACCCTTGAGGTCCACATGTACAACTTCCCAGTAATATTTACATAAATATTAAAAATATTAAACACAATAATAATTATGGAAATAATACTACTTTTAATAATAAAAATGTACCTATCATAAAAGTTATTGGAATGACTTACTATACGTAAAGATTTTCGTGGATTGGTTTGATTTAATATTCACGTGGATCAATTGGAGGGGGGACAGGTTACAAAGCCTTTTCTACGTTATTTGTTATTTTCATATCGATGCTTGAAGGACGAAATAGCGCTAGCAAAAATGAATGCAGTTTTTGTTATTACGACAACTGAAGAGATTTTGTCGCGTGATGAATACGTACGTACGTACGTACATACACACACACACACATACATACTTCTTTCTAAAAACACTTAAAATATATTCTTAAGACCTCAAAACGTAAAGATATGTTGAAAATTTCGATTTTCGAGGCGATTACAAGAACTTCCCATATACTGGGAAGTTAATAATAATAATTTTAAATTTTGGTTACTTGTAATCGTATTTTGAAATAAAAAAAATTGAAAGATTCGTTCATATTTTATAATGTTTTGAGGAATCCATCTGGCTTAGATGTTATGTTAAAACATGAGAAGTTTTGAATTCCACCATTCAATACCGGGCTATTATTTACAAACGAATTGATTTGTTAATCATCTTATGTAATTAACAGCAATGAATTTCCCAAACAGAATGATTTGGACGTGGCCTGGAAATAAAGGTCTTTGAAAAATCTTATTCTACAAATGAATGGATCACCACCCATCAAGAAATCAAAAAAAAATTCAGCATCTCGATTTTCAATCATTCTGCAATGATCGATTTGCGATGAACACACGATAAACACACAAAATTCTTGGCCATAAATCATCATGAATTCAATTGTTTTGGGAAGACACAGAGGAACTGCCAAAGTGGTTATTCTGTTCAGTTCCAAACAAGATACCCTGGACGAGAACTGAAGATACTTATACAGGATACTTCTTCCTTTTGTCCTAATACCAATCCAAATTGCAGCTGCTTTTCAAATGGATCTAATTTATAGACGGAAATCGATAGAAATCAGGAACTGGCAATAGTCTTGAAATGTCCTGGAATCAGGACATGTTTATTAATGGCGTGAGCTTCCATTGATTGGAAGCTTATCAGAGTTTCAGCCTTGATGCACGTGGTAGGATTACACATGTCTGAGATGTACAGTTGCAATGAGGCGTTGGAGGAATGGACAATAATAAATTGGACTTTCTCCAGACGGAGTGATGCGGGGGAATGTGTGCTATTGCGGTGGAATAGAATGGACTGACATGTTACTATTGTTGAATTTCACCGGTAATAGATGGTTAATACTAAAACGTTTATTTCGACATCGTTGAATTATGATAGGAAAAATAATGAATTGAAGCTTTGAGTAGCAAATAAAGAAAAGCTGAATGAATTGTCATTGAAAGATTATTAGCCTTAAGATATATCACCAAACATGTCAAACCTTGATTCTTACTTTTCGTGAGATTAGCCTGTTTTTTTGCCAAAAATATAAGATTGAAATAAATAGTCGATAATTTGACCATCTTCAGTAAGCTGACAAAAACTGTACATAAGAAGCATAGAACGCCCATAATTTATGGGGGCAATTGACAATGAATATTATAGTAGGATTCAAATTTATACAATTTGTTGAAAATACATACAATTCGTTTTATATTGTTTTTCCTTGCATATTTTTAATCTTCGCTACCCTTATTGTTTTATTTAATTAATATTGTCATATAAAAATTTAAGGAAAGAAGATATCGCTCCCAGATCAAGTTGTGTTTTGCCACTGATTAAGTTTAGACTTTTCTCATGTTTGACCGCAGGATATCGCAATATTTATTATTTGAAAAAACTGCGTGATGCAACCCTTGAAGCTCACACAAACTATTCGCCTGTAATATCTGCATACACTTTAAATACCAAATATGTTATTAGTCGCGTCAATAAAGCTTTTTGGTGGAAACAGCTCCGATTTGGATCATTTTTTTTAAATTTTTATTTTTTTTATATTATTTAAAATCAGAAATATTTCAGAGGGGGGAAATAATTATTTGTATTGTTTAAACAATATGTAATTTATTCATATAAGGAAACAAGTTTTTGCATGATTTTCGTTGAAAAAAATTATTCGAGTATTAACTTTGGTGCTAAGAATAGTTGTTAAAAGTACATTTGTGTGTAATAATTTAATATTTACATTTTAAAAATTTGCTGTGTGGATCAAAAAATATATATGCGTTACGAGTATACTTTATATATATTAGTTTTTGCTATCCATACACGTATATATGTATTTATGTGTATCTGACATTGAATTTTACAGTACGCTAGTATACGCGCAATACAATTTGACCTTCTCTTGTTTGGGTATTCTTTACCTGGTAAAAGAATGCAAGGGAAGGTGATCGGAACGTCCCTGTTTGTACCGCTCGCACCGCTCAGTTATCATCTGATTTTTGGGGTAAACGCACGTTTCGTACAGTCTGCATTTATTTATTAAGTGAAAGTGTATTTATTAGCATTAATTATTTATAAAAACATCAATTTATAATTGAAGAAAACAGTGCACAATAATATCATAGAGAAGGTATTTATATATCATTCATTAGTAAAGTATTTTAATAATACTTAAACATGGCAATGTTTAATGTCATGTCAGATACAGGACTTTTTCTCTAATCATTACTTCAATTAATAATTGTTTCAATCGTTATATGTTATAGGACTACGAAAAAAATGACATAGATTCTACACAGAATGTATGTTGCATTTCCCAAGAAGGTGAAAATATTAATGCTACGAGTACCTCCACTCAAGTCAAAGAAAAATTGACTGAAGTGACTCGGGGCCTGGCATCTTTGAAAACAATCGCTACAAATTTAAAAAACAATGAGCTCGTCAGTTTTCTTAACAGTGGAAAAAAGTAATTGTTCATTCAAGTTGTCGGAAAAGGTTTACTGAGTGCAAAAGTGTTTCAGCTGAAATGAACAAAATTGAATTATGTGAAAAATTATCCCTTAGTCCACCTAAGTTGAAGTTAAGAAGATCTTCAGATTGTCAGTCAAATATTATTGAGACAAAAGAATGTTAAACAGCGTCAAAATATATCAGAAATAGATCAGAAATTACGTGCAGTAGCTGAAACTTTCATGTTCAAAGAGCAAGCTGAAGAAATACTTTTCAATGGAGGTATTTATTGTATTCTCACCATGTATGGTGTTAAAATTGCCCAAAGCCTGAATGAACTGCGATGCAAGCGTTTTATAGCATTAGCTTCAAAAAACAAGAGCGTACAACTAAGCTCGTTGCCACCAACAGTGGATGCAGCAAAATAACACATTAAAAGAGTTTACCTGCAAGATAATGCTTCAATACCTCCCGAAGATTGGGGTTGGCAAATAGATAATTATTTGAAACCAATCACAATGACACAAACCGCAGGACCAATAAACATTTTGAGAATTATATTTTGCTCTTACGAAACAGAATGCGGTTCAGTGTGTGGCTGCAGAAAAAGTACACACCTGCCTGCATTGTATGCAGTGGAAGTGACTGCAATAATCACCTACCACTTGACGAAGATGATGGTTTTAATACACAAATGAATGATCAAAATTAAATGTTCTTTATGAAAATAATAAAAAATTCACAAAATTACTTGTTTAATGTTATTTTTTCGAATTAATAAAACATTAGAAAAACTAAAAACTATTTTCCTTATATAAATAATTTACATATTGTTTAAACAATACAAATAATTATTTCCCCCCTCTGAAATATTTTTGATTTAAAAAAACCAAAAATTTAAAAAAAAAGATCCAAATCGGAGCTGCTTCTGAGGACTTTCAAAGATTGCCTGTTTTAAGGCTTCATTGACGCGACTATACATACACACTGCTCCTGAAGCATCGATAGGTTGCATGAAAATGGCACGAAAAACTGACAGTTTCTTATTGTTTGTACTTTAATGTTGATGTCAAATCAGCTTGAATTGAAATCCTAGCTGATCCTTTTTTTAAAATATGCATATTTTTGTATTTTCTAGCGTTTAAAACTGAAGTTTGTGTTTGATTATGTGTGTAATACCTTTCAACAGGCTTATCAAATACAAACTTCAGTTTTGAATAGAGGAGCAGCTAAGATTTCAATTCCAGCTGATTTGACATCAGACATGTAAAATACACGAAAGCCAAATAAGAAAAAACCTTTAGTTTGAGTCTGAGAATGAGTTCAAATTAAAAAAGAATGATTGTAGGATTTAAACAAACAATAACAAACAAAATAAGAAAAGAACATATACAGTGGCGAGCACATGTGAATACATGTTAACAAAATTCGACATTAAATACCTGTAAAATCTTTAAAAATACATTAATCGGTTTGAAATTTTTGCAGTTGAATTCTTTATTAATATTTGTATGAAACGAATAATAAACAAGCTGCGAGGTGCGACCCTTGAGGTCCACACGGTCAACTTCCCAGGAATATTTACATAAATATTAAAAACTTTAAAAAATAATAACAACTTTTTTAAATAATAATAATGTACCTCTCATAACAGTAACTGGAATGAATTAATATTAATCGTATCATCTACGGGAGCGTCAATTGATTACGTAAGGTTTTTGGTCGATGGGGACAGATTGATTTGATTGAATATTCACGCGGATCAATGGGGGGGGGGGGGGGGTTTCTACGTTATTTGTTATTTTCATATTGATGAAAGCTTTTTTTATAGCATATCATCTAGCAAAGTATTGACTACGAAACATTTCACCGTTCAAAGCGTTCATTGCCACAATTGCAAATTTGATTATTTTTTTTTGATTTTTAAATTTAAGCGGTTTTGATATAAAAATTAAAACACGGTGCTATTAAGACTATTAAAAATCTGCTTAAATTATGCAAATATTAATAAACTGTGATTGGCTTAACAACAATGTCTTCAGAATAAGAGTAGTCGGGTAAAATCATTCATATGAACACTTTTTACATGGCGACTTTGAATGATTTTTTATTTTTAATTTAATTTTTTTAAACATCATGGAAAAGGATTTTGCTGGTTTGTCTCCAAAAATTGATAAGGATTTATAAATTTTATAAACATTTATTACCGTGTTGTGCAAATCTGGTTAACAAATTTATTTTTTATGAAGAAATCCTAAATTTTTCCATTTTTTTTTGTTAAATTAAAAAATGCCTCCAACGATTTTTTTAAATATAAAAACATTACAAAAATTTTAATACACGTCGATTGACACCTAAGTGATGCAAATATTATATTTGGTTCGTGAGATATGGTGAATGGCAGAAATGACCTTGAAATCATGATGACTTTTAATGATTTTTGATTTTTGATTTAATTTTTTTCGTAATCATGAGAGAAAGTTTTGTTGGTTTTTGTACAAAAACTGTTTGGAGTATATAAATTTTATAAATATTGATTACTGTGTAACGAAAATCAGGTTAAAAATTTACTGTTTATGAAAAAAGCCTAATTTTTTGCACTTTTTTCAAAAAAATTAAAAAACGCCTCCATGATTTTTTTAAAAACTTGATAGAATCATATAAATGTTAATACGCGTCGATTGACACCTTAATGATGAAAATCTCATGTTTGGTTCGGAAGATATAACGCATGACAGAAATGACCTTCAAAGAGTCAAAACAACAAACCCCTCCGACCGAAGTAGCCCACAAACTGATCAGCTCTTACAATTGCAAAGACGCTTTGATTGACACCTCAACGAAGTCGATAGGACTTTGTTTACGTGAGTTATGCTCGTAGAAATAATATATAATAATATATATATATATATATAATATATATAAAAATAATAATAAAGAATTCAACTGCAAAAATGTCAAATCGATTAATGCATTTTTAAGGATTTTACAAGTATTTTAAGTCAAATTTGATTAACATGTATCCACATGTGCTCGCCACTATATATATATATATGTATATATATATAGTGGTCCTTTGATAATTCGTATAGTCACGTTCCATGGCTTGTCCGAATTACCAAATCAGTCGAATGACCGAGAACATTCACTAATATTTTAAGTACCTTATGCATATAACAAAATCGTTTTATTTAAATGTACAAAAATTTTATTTGCTCAAATTCATAATTATAAAGTTGGAATAGAAATCAACAAACTGTACCAGGAATAAAATCAATCGAGCAGTAGTTATTTGAAAAAAATTGTAATCTTTGCTTGACGAACATGAACCCGTTTGAGATCTAGCATGGCTTTTTCTCTTAATTTTTGAAAGCACAATATTTAATTTCTATTGTACTCTTCTTGTTCTGCATATTTAATGCATTTGTTAAGTGCAGACACAGCTTCAGCATGGGAAACCTTCGTGTTTTCCACAAGTGGTTTATCAATTTGATCTTCATCGTCTTCACCTTCACTACTCAGTTCTTGAATCGCGTCATCTGCAATTCATTCGTTAACTTCTGAAAATTGGTAGATGTCAGGAGAAATATCATTGAGGAAGTCGATAATTGCATTCTGTTCAGACTTAGCAGTTAAATGTTCTCTCAATGTGGAAATAGGCAATTAATCTTCAGATTCCCATTCATCAACACCTAAAAGTTTATTCCAACATTTTCGCAAAGTGCTTTCTGTGACAGAGTTCCATGCGTTGGCGACAATCATTGCAACATCTTTGAGATTGAATTGTTTGATGCACTTTATAAAATCTTCATCTAGGGTAGCCAAAATATGACAAAGAAAACTCTTGCGGTAACTTAGTTTTAGAATTCGAAAGGCGTTTTGATCCATGGGTTGTATGAGTGCAGTACAATTGGGAGGGAAAAACGTAACACAGATTTTATCATCATCGCTTCTTATCTCGGATTTTGTTGAATGACAAGTCGCAATATCCAATAACAGTAATGCTCTTTCTGGCAACCCTTCACTTTTTAAATAACGTGTAACTTGCTTGACAAATAATGTATGAAACCATTCTTTGAACAAAACTACCGTCATCCAAGCATTTTTGCTACTGACCTACTTCACGGGTAAAGACTGTCCTTTCAGCGCTCTTGGGCTTTTGAATTTACCTATCATCAAGAGTTTCAGTCGATGCTTTCCAGTGGCATTGGAAGAAACTAAAACAGTCACTAGTTCTTTTTCAATTTTTCTACTTCCATCACATTTTTCCGTACGCAACGCTAGAGTCTTTTCCGGTAATTTCCTCCCAGAAGAGGGCGGTTTCATCTGCATTGTAAATTTGACATAGCTGCAAATGCATCTCTTTTACTCGTTCCTTAAATTTAATTTTAAATGGTTCCACAACATTGCAGTCATTGCTTAATTTCTCCCCGGAAATTATGAAGCCAACCTTTACTAGCAAAAAACGTACGTGTGTCCATAAATTTCGTCGAAAAATTCTTTCGCCTTTGCACAAACAAGGATTTTGGAGATCGAAATGTGTTGCGACCGTTTTCTCTGAAACCAGGAAAAAAGTTTCTCCTCGATCGAATCGTACTTGTCGGATTTCATATTTTTCCTGGAACATAGACTACTCTCAGTTCTGACTGCATAACTGAAAAGGAAGATGTTTTATCACAAGAAAATATTTGCAGTTTTCATATTTCTACCTTTCTATTCTTTCCTTATTCTTTTTAATATCCGAGACTGTCGATTTTTCTACTCCATACTCCTGAGCAATATGCCTTACATTTCCTCCAATTTCAATTTATCCAGTATTTCAAGATTCTTCCTTAAGGTAAGGAAATGATGCGTTGAGTTCTTGTTTACTCGAACCATAATTCACTTTAATAATCACATGAAACCACTTCAATGTAAAAAGCAACTATGCGTTGATATTCTACACGTCAACATAAAATGACTGAACCCGGGAATTCACCGAATGCATTGAAGTATGAATCGCGAAAAGCATTTTTACTCTTTAGTTTGCTAGTCCGGATTACCGAGAATTTTACAACATTTGAAAATGTCCTAATTACAGAGTCCGCAGTATAAAATGAAAAGGTGTCCGGATTGCTGCGGGGTCCGAATTAACGATTGTCCGGATTATTGAAGGACCACTATATACATATATATATATATATATATATATATATATATATATATATATATATATATATATATACCTATATATATATATATATATATATACCTCTCTAATATATATTGCTAACTTTTATAAAGTTTGTAAACCATAAATTTGTTCATTTTTCCTAGTTTCTTAGCAAATGTATACACTAGGCAAACATTTTTTTAGTAAATTTCAGCCATGACAAAAATATTCTAAACAAATCATGGAATATCCTAATCCTATTGGAATCAATGGCAAGGCTAGCTCTTGGTGTCTTTTCTTATAATACTGGTACAAGTCTACGGTTTTAAGGATAATATAGGGAATAAATTTACCCGAGACGCGGAAGTATCTGGTCAAAGTTTGAAATCATATATGGTTTGTGTCTTGAATGTGAGGAATTGCAATTTCGTCCTGGAGGCTGTGTTGGAAACGAGTCACATTGCGAGGAATTTATTCAAATCTTGAAATGATAATATTTATTAATATAAATTAAAAGGAATGGTAATAAATAATTTTTTATTCTTTATTCATTTTTGTTAGTGAAACGCGCTGACCGTATCTAAATTGGCAGTGCTGCGCAAATTTGTTTACGCAGTTTATTCTCTGTAGAAAAAGTACGAAATTCACCTTCAAAACATACAAATTATTTAAAAAAATACTTCTGGAGTAATAGATAATTTTATAAGGTTGGCTTAGCACTGTGAAGCTCCCTGGGGATGCTAATGTCAAGACATATATAATAATATAAGAGCTCATTGCAAAGTAAAATGGGTTAGTGTTAATCGTATTATCTTAGGGAGTGGCAGTTGATTATATAAGACTTTTGGCGGGTGGAGGGTTGGATTGCACTTTTACAAGGATCACTTGGTGACTCTTTGCATAAGCGAAAAAGTTGCCGAAATTAGAATTTCAGGCTTATTGAATGCGGTTTTTGTTTCTACGGCGACTGAACTAGAGTTTGCCGCTTCATGGCCATTTTACCTTCAAACACTGATAATGATTTCTGATTTTGAAGTTGATCACAAAACAACATGTAATACGCAGTAAAAATTATATGTCTGATTATATGCCAAACATAAAAAATCGTACTTAAGACTGAGGAAAAAATAACTGAAATCTTAAGAACCCTTACAGTTAATGAACTCCAAACATTTGACAAATGGTCCTTGTATATTTAATTGACGTTCCTTTATGCACTAAACATATTCATTGTTTAATATTGCTGTATGAATGTTTTTGAAAAGGATATAAGATAATATAAAACGAAACGAACGATGCCATGGTGGCAAACATAGTAAAGAAGGACGAACTATTCTGTTTGCCACGAATATGGATGGCTCATAAAAATTGAAATCTCTCATGATTGGAAAAGCTGCAAAACCCAGATGTTTCAGAAGAAAATGATAATATTGATACGGAATATCAATTATGGAATAAAACTTTCTGTGGAATTATTAATTTTCAGCTTCTTGCCTGAAACTACGTAATTTGAAAAGCTAATCAATATTTTTCCGTACATTTGATACAAAAAACCTCTCACAAGCAGACTCAAAACATGTTTTAACAAATATGAATACGAAAATAGAAATCAAATCCCTTATAAGAATTGTTGTTGAATGTTTGAGGAAGTCGTTGGCTGGAATGTAAAGGGGGCCTCTCCATTTTAGAAAATAAATCGCTTTGTGTGTGACTGTTTTTCGATATTCTGGTTTGATTCTATATGGTTCAGCGTAGTTCCCGTATGAAGCACCAGGTGATTTTTATGTGCAAATTTGCATTGCCAGACGTCCCGTATTTTTAAACTATTTGATTAAAATGCGCACCGCGTCGCGCATGACTCTGACAGCTAGCTGTGTTGCGAGCGCAATTTAAACCTCCTTTAGGCTCCCTCTTAGCCCTTTTAGGCTCCCCTAAGCCCTTTAGACTCACATTAGGTCCCCTTAGACTCCACCTTAGCCCTCCTTTAGACTTTAGCCTTAGATCTTAGACTCCCCCTTAGCCCCCTTAGGCTTCTCCTTAGCACTCTAAGTCTACCCATTAGCCCTTTTGACTCCCCCTCAGCCTACCCCTTAGCGTCCCTTCGTTGACACTGTGAACGAAAATGATTCCCATGACGAGGAAACCATTAACGATATTCATCCAATAAAGTCTTATGATGCGCCCCTGAAGCAAATTGTTCGTTTGAAGCAATTCGCAAAAGATGACTATGTAGCATTTCAATACTTGCAAAGAGCAGAGAATTAATTCGAGAAGCAACAGCTGAAATGGAAACAAACTAAGCTTCATCAATCGAAAATTGATCATTTTTTTCATTAGATTATTTCTTTGCGTACTATGTAACATATATACATATATTAATAAACTCGAAGTAATTGTAATTAAAATATGTACTTTTTACATTAATACATATACAGATATGTATTTAATAAGCATATAAAATTTTAAATTTTGTTCGATACCTCCGACAAGTGAACACCTCCCATAGCCGGACAACAAAACTGGTACCATGAGTTATGAGAGGTTTCACTGTATATTAAAACCTGCAAGCATTAATTCTTATCGCTTTTGTTGTATGGATTTATAAGCACCAAGCGAAGCATACTTTGTTAAGTATTTTAATTTTTTTTAATTTTTTTCTAGTTCTGGAAATGGAAAAATTAAGTCTCCTTATAAATATCAGCTTCAAAATATAATATCATATCAATCTGCACAAATTCAAATTTGAGCGCTTCCTTCCCGTGATCCTTGATAAATTCAACGGACTACATTTTAATTTGAGAAAGATACTGGAATAGTTGTTGCTATCTGTTTCCAGTGAGCCTCGGCAAAGAATTCCCCGGGTTTGATCTGCAATATTTCCCTGTATTATTTCCAACTCGTAGACGTTTTATGTCAGCAGTGTTTTACACAACAATTAGTAAAGTTCAGAACCATTTCTTTCCGTTATGCTTTACGAGCTTGAAACAATGTTGGAAGCTCAATGAAGTAGCTTTAATTTAATTTAATACACTCTGTTTCATATTTATAACCCATCTATTCTAATTTCAAATTATCTTCGCCTTAAAATTATTTTTGCCCCAATATTTAATACGGAAAAGATTGAGAAAGTCTGTGCAATAGTCGTTCTATATAATCATTTCTCATTACCGTTATTTTTCCTGCAGTTCTTGGAAATTCGTAATTTTTGGTGCGTTTCATATTTATAACCCAGATGAAGCTTGGAACAAAATAAAGCTTTATTTCAAATAAACTTTGAATAAAAAACAAAGATATTCAAACTTAATAACTAATAGGACCTCCTTTGAATTTTATCACTATGAATGAGAATGAACATTTTGATCCACTATTAGTTTAAACTAAAACATTTGTAAACTATGTTGAATTTTTTTGAGAGAACCCATCTAATTGTTAGGGAAAATTTGTTTTTATGAAAAATCGTCAACGAGTAGATATTACTTACTTACAGCTTACAGGAATACTGCTCGCATTTTCACTATATTATACAGAAATATTTTTCGATATTAATATTTTTGATAAAGTACAGTACAAAATGATTTTTTCAAGCCGATAGGTCCCAATGATCTTTCCAAACAGACATACATATAAAATCGCGCTATATATGTGCTGAAGGGCTGCAGAGCTCGTGAAAATTGTTTTAAAATTCTCGAATTTCACTATATTGTGTGACACACACACACTGACCGGGAGGATCAGGGAATCGGAAGACTGGAAAATCGGAGGGTTGAGAGAATTTGGAAGCTTAGACAATTTGGGGATTGTTGGGATTGGGGATCGGGGGATTAGGCGGAATTTTTATTGGATGATGTTATAAAGTATAGCTATATACCCGCGGATGTATAGCTACATTATTTTTACTAATTTTTTGAACTTTAAGATACTGCATTGCTCGTATTTAGTTGAAGCGTTGCGCACTAGGAAAATATATACAATGTTTCATTCATTTCTTATCTGCAATCTTTCCTATAGACCACCGAGACTGCTAATTGAGGATAATTTTAAAAAATCAAAACTTTGTTTGTATTAAAATATTCACAACTATTCACAAAGCTGAAGCGGGAAGAAGCTTTTCAACCTTGAAGAGTTTTAAGACTCAGAAATACTATATTTGATGAACGATTGACTGCAATTATTTCCATTGAAAAACATTTAATTGCTTGAGATTGGAGATTTGAATGAAAAAAAAATCGATAAATTTTCCACTACTAAGGATCGTTGACTGCAACTAATTTTCATGCAATTATGAACCTTCGTTTCATTTTATTTCAATGTATACCTACTTGTATAAAATACTACAAAAATACCAAATAAAAAATGTAAACATTCATACCATAATGCGTGATTTTATCTTCTAACCATACCTTTGAACCATGGGTTCATTTAAGAAACCAAAGTACATTCTATATTTTTTTATGAATACTATGTTTCTTAGATGTAGTTTTATAAATGATGCGAATTATGCACGAAGTGTATAGAATCAATCAAATGAAGTTTTACCTTTTGCTTCTGGTATGTATTACTCTTAAAAAATATTAATGCAAGGAAACCTAAGAGATAATGTGCAGAACCCGTATCTAAAATTTCCAGAGGCCGCCACTGCACCGAGCATAGAGAATATTGATATTAATGTAAATACATGAGCCACTACGGGTTTGTCAGAGATTTTTGGCATTAAAGTAACCAATCTTAAATACGAACTAAGTATATACTTAGCTACTCTAATTGCTTTGAACAGCGTCAAGATCGTGTTGAACCATACGTTTTACATCTCTGTCCTATAATTTTCAATATGCACATTCCACGCCTCTTTTCGAGGCGGTTTTAGCTGAGCAGCACAAGCAATAATTAAATTTGTTGCATTGTCTGAACTTGAGCCTGACGTATCTCTGTTCTTCGCAACTTCTACGACGCACACCTCAATACGACTCCTTTTTACGTCGAATGCGCACGTCTCATATAAAAGGCGCATTTCGGAGTTAGATATATTTGTCATTTTAGGTGTCAAATTTTACTGTTATTTTGACGTTCTGTTTAAGTTACTTTTGCAAATTACCATGCAAAGACTTACACTCGAACAATATCTCAAACCAGTGCAAATTTATTTCTGAAACTCGCATTCTGTGCCCCAAACTTACAAAGTACTTCGTCCACTTAATACTGCTCCTAATCGTCCATCTAAGCAACTCATACGCAATAATAATCCTCCATTGGAGAATATTCATGCAATATAAGCTCGTAAAATGCAAACTGAGGCAGCTATCACTGTTGTAAAGGGGAGCGTGATTGAGGATCCAAATTTATCGATTCGCGCCGTTCTCAACAACTTGGTCTCCCATTACACAGAAGTCTTTTAGAAAAGATCTTGGACTAAAGCTCTATAAGATCCAACAAATGTAACGATGGAAGCCATTGGGTCATTGTCTACGTCGATCGTTTGGTGAATGGACTGAGAATCAGTTGCAAGTTGAACCGCATTTTTACTGTCAAATCATTTTCTGCGATGAAGCTCATTTTTGGGTTGATGGGTTGTGAATAAGCAAAATTGTAGTTTTTGGTGTGAGAATGATATATTTACGAGACTTTGGAAGCCCCATTAAAGCCACAAAAAGTCATTGGTGCGCTTGCATACAAGTGGCATAAAACGTCTTTCTTTTTCAAATCTGAAGACGGAATCAACGTTACTTATGCGTTGACCAGACTTGCAAAATTTCGATGAAGCTTGTCTTTATAATATTCCAAAGCTCTGACCATTGAACAAAGAAGTCTTCAAGTTTTTGGCTGCCATTGTTTCGACCGGTATCAGTTGAAAGATTTTTGTTCGCCTTCAACCTTAGTTTGTTGAGTTTTCGAGATATATTCTGAACTTTTCGTTCATTGTTTGTTCACCTTGTGCACGATTACAGGATTTTTTTCAGCTTTATCTCGATGATCTGTTGAGCAGCTAGTTGTTACATCCTCTATACCATTTCAGAAGTGTTCTCCAATTGTTAGATTGTGGGTTTCTGGGTTTTTAGTAGGTTTCTATTATTATGAGATTATGAATTTCTGTTCCTAGTTTTTCGGCGAAAGGGTTTTTCACTTCAGTTATTACGGTTTTCTGTGACTGAGGGTTTCTGTGGCTGAGCGTTTTTGTGGCTACGTCGTGTAATAGAAAAAGATGCACATGTTGAAACAAAACAGTAAACATCATTTTTCTGCGGGTTTTTGCGTGAAATATATGATACATAATTGCAACGAGAACTATTAAGAAGACTCTTTTCCCAAGAAATATTTACTTACCGGTGGAATGAAATGCTGACAGGGCGTTTATACGGACAATTTCAGAAAAATCTTACGATGCGCTTCTATTCAGTTTCATCCACAACAACACGTCTATTTACTAAAAAAAAAAGTGTGTGTGTAACAAGTACGCGCGGGGAAGTTATACTTCTTTCGCAGTTGTTGGATTCGTGGAATTTGATATGTGATACTGAAATCAAAAATTAAATGACAAACTAAAACAACATTATGAAACAGCATTATTTTTCCATTTTTATCATTTTTTGGTTAAAATCATCTCTGGAAATGTTTTCAGTGGGCAATGCCATTTTTTAGCTTTGTTGATCTAAAGGTAGGGTTGTTTTTGTGATAGAATTCCTATTTTTCTGTACCTTGCGCCTATGTACATATGTATGTATGTATGTACTAGCGGCCCGGTACGTGCTTCGCTACGTATAAAATGAAATAATAAAAAAAAAATTAACATCAAATTCATTTATTCAAAAAAAAAATTATCAATTGCTAGCTATTTTAAAACTTAATCCAAAACATTTGGATAAACAATATTTGTTGTTTTTCCATTTTGAGCATGAATAAATAAATTTCTTGGGGTACCGACTCTGGAACAGGCAACATAAAGTTGGCCATGTGAAAAACATGATTCCTCCACATTTTCAATTTGACACAAAAAATCCCCATTAACAAAATTATCCGCCATTTATTGAATTCATTTGTTACAAAAATGTGATAATTGAAGAACCGCTCGACCGATTTTGTGCAAACTTCACATAAACCATCTACTAAATAGTCCGAACAAAGCCTAAACATTTAATTTTGATAGGTGACCCCGTTCTTGAGTTATAAAATTACAACGAAAAGTGGCATTAATTTTTATAGATATAGATGTATGTATGTATCTATGTATTTTTACCAAAATAATCAGGTCTTTGAATGTATTTAACTAGTTATTATTCAATTATTAATTTGATATATATTATTTATTAATAATTATTGAATTATATGTTATTATTATTTAGTTCACTATTATTGAATAAATTTGATTAATATTGTTGTTTTGTGTAATTGATTATTTAATATGATTACTTATACAAAATAATTTCCAGTAAGGTAGCTGTAGGGTTTTGTGACCCACAAATTATATGGGACGATGACAAACTCATACACTGTTCACATACCTCTACAGTTACCTTAAGACGATCAGTACGTATGCTAGTTGTCCAGCTTTTTTCTGATTCCCTCACGCACAAAGTTCATTTAACTTACAACAAAATAGTATCATAAAAGTTTTACTGTATTATTATAATTATATTATAAATATTAAATTAATAATTGGTAAATAAATAATTATCAACATTGAGTTAACATTGTACTTACCAACTAATACGAAATTATGCATTTTGCATTAAATTCACAAACAACAGACACGCACTTACACAAAAGGTTCAAATAAAACTCTTTCCCAGTTTCCCGCAAGCGCTGCACAGAATTTATTATAATTTAATGGCGGTTCCTCGATCTAATATTCGTCAATCCGAACGATTCATGCCATTAGATGGTGATACTGTTCTACCCGGTGATGGAACATCTCATCAAAATCAATGGACAAGTCAAACGATGATCGCACGTTAGCTGTCGTCGTCCGGCTTATCATGAAAGTCAAGCATTGCGGGCCGCAATGCGTACTTAGATGGGGGACCCGGCGAAGCAAAGCGTCAGGATGGTATATGGCATACAGAGAATGTTGCGCCTGCTGCCTTCACTCTAGTACCCTGCCACCTCACTCCATTGCAGCTTAAAGACTATCTGGCACGAACGAACGAACGAACACTTAAACGTAACGCCACGTGACCAAAAATTTTTCTCACTACCCTGCGTAAAGAAGTATAACTTCAAAAATACATACATGAGTTATTTACAACCGATTACACAATTACTAGCTACACCATTACTAGTCGATACACGCTTCAATATTCGACATTCTTGTGTCCGCGGCGTTAAACTTTTCTACGACGCTTTTCTACTTAGTTGAAGCTTAATTTCCAATTTTGAGCTTGCTAAAAGCTTTTATTGATAGCTATTTCGGATGAAAATCCCGTAAAGCTCGTCGATAAGCACTAGCGTCAAATAGACCAATCTCAATTACCGTATAACTTTGTAGGTTCGTGTCTTCGAAAATTTCAGCAGGCTCAAAAGGACTTTGGAAGTTTTGAAAAGCTTCCAGACTACAGTTGAATGGTCGTGTTTAACCATTTTAAAGTAGTTGAGGTCTTGTTATATTACTAAGCCGGCAATAGATTTAATATTTTTGAAGATGCCATTGTGTTTGATAAGATTGTTTAAAGATATTTCAAAAAGTGTGTAGTTTGCTTAGTTGCTTTTCTATAAAGTAAAATTTCGGTTCTTGATCGTATTTCGAAGTTCACAATATGGTTCGACCGATTTGTAATTTTCAGCAATTGTTTACTAGCTGTCCTACAGAGGAATTCAAAACAATATTGTCAAAAAACGGGGAAAAAATTTGGTATATGGAAAATGACGAAAAAAACAGGAAACTTTGAAAAAAAAATTCTCAAATAACCGCGATTGTTTTTAACGGATTTTTTTTTTATCGGTGGTGGATTTCTGTGTGTGAAACCTTCCTCTTAAAGACTCCATTGGGTTTTTTATTGCATAATTGGCAATCCGTAGTTTATCTGTTCGCCATGAGAAAAGTGCTCTAAACTTTGGCGCCCTCAATTAAATTGTAAAAATATGACAAATAAAAAACATGTTTTGTAAAAAGTTTCATATTAATATGTAATAAAGGTGAGGAAAAAAAATTTTCAAAATTTTATTTTCCTTTCTTGGATTTGTAATTCGAACTAGTAGCTTAAATGAAATTCTTCTGAAGTATAGGATGAATTTTTGGCTATCTTAATCACTTGTGATCGTGTATATCGTATCCTCTTTGCGCCAGTTACCCGAAAATGTTGTTACTGGTGGTTAAGTGACAATGTGGATCTAGTTCCTGTTTCGGGATTCATGGTCAAGAAAGTTTCGGCACCGAAACGGCTGGCATCTTTAACTTTTTTGACTTATGTTTGCTAGAGTTTTTTTTAATTTTTTTTGAAACTTGTTGGCAAGCTATAAAGTGTCGTTTGTAATTTGAAAAAAAAATCTGAATAGTTTTCGAAAATCAAATTCCAAAGAATTCTCAAGGCACATTTTCATCAACACAAAACATTTCTCGAATAGTCATGGAGATTTTTGTCAGGCAAATGGACCAAGTATTTTTTGGTCGAAGTTCCTCGATTTACCTAGGTGTTGAATAGCATTGTTGAATAGTGAATAGCTTCAATATAATGTATCCTTGTGTACAGTTCTATAGTAGTAAAAATGTATTATACCACTTTCATGGAGTAAAAATGTTCTCCAAACGACAGTTGTCAATATAACCTCAGCAGTCAGTAATATTCCTTAGCTTTATACCAGCGACAGTTCTTATTTAATCGGATTTTCTTTTCTTTTTATTGCTATTGATTATGTTCAAAGTTATTTGTAGATTTTTATTTTGTTTAGCAAAATAAAATTTATGCGAATGATGATTGCATTTCGGATAGTCCAATTTCAAGTCTTTATTGTTATGCAAACAGCTTACCAATATTGAAATACTATTCAAAGCTTATCTGTGACTATCCAATCTTACCTGAAATGAGAAAGTTGAAAATTCTTATGAATTGCGAAAATCTTTAAATTATTTTGATGCTAAAATTTTCAAACAATAAACTTCAAAAAGGATTTTCAAGTTATTTCTTCCCAATCAATAAGTTTTTATCAAATGGGTGAAATGAATCAAATTTTTGTCAATCTCCGTTTTCCGGTTTTTTGATGATGCTGATTTATTCTTTTACGGCAGAAACCAATGAAGAAACAAGAGCAACTAGAAATATTTTGTTATATTTAAACAAAAGTGATAAGAATTTAGGGTGTCTTTTGAGCAATAACTGTTTAGCGTCTCAATAAAATATCAGCTGGGTTTTCTGGTTTTTATTTAATGATGAACATAAACGATCATTTCCTACAAAAACGTGGCAAATATATATTTCAACTATCCTTAAATGAGTTTTGTTCTGTGATCGGTAAGATCTTCGCTTTTCCTGGTTAGAAAAAAGTTTGGGAATCACAATTGGTGCAAAGATTCGTAAATATTTATTATTCTGGAGCAATCATAACCAGAAAAAAGCCGCGAGGTGCGACCCTTGAGGTCCACACGGTCAACTTCCCAGTAATATCTAGATAAACATTAAAAAAATTAAACACAATAATAATTTTGAAAATAATATTACTTTGAATAATAATAATGATAGTACTCATAACAGTACTTGTAATGAATTAATATTAATCATATCATCTACGAGAACGTCCATTGATTACATAAGGTTTTTGGTGAATGAGGGTAGATTGATTTGATTGATTCACGCGGATCAATCGGTGGGGGCCTTTTCAACGTTATTTGTCATTTCCATATCGATGCTTGAAGGACAAAAAGGCGCTAGCAAAAATGAAAGCAGTTTTTGTTATTACGCCCACTGAAAGATTTTGTCGCGTGATGGCCATTTTGAATAGTTGCGTTCAAAATTGCCATCTTTCCGGCATAATCATTGAATTTATATTTTTTCACGATTTTGCGTAAATGAGATTGATAATTATTGCTTATTTTCTGTTGGTCTTGAAAAATATATAATATGCAGTCAAAAATAGGTTCAATTGCATGTAAAAAGTAAAAAGAAAGTAATTGAAATCTTACGAATACTAAAGAATAAATCTACTAAAACCTAAAAAAAATTATTTGATGAAAGCTTTTTAAAGCATTTCATCTTGCAAAATATTGACCACAAAACATTTCACCATTCCCAGCGTTAATTATCACAAATGCAAATTAGATTGAAATTTTTCTGATTTTGAAAATTTAAGCAGTTTTTTTATTAAAATTAATCTTAAAACTATTAAAAACCTGCTCAAATTATGCGAATATTATAACACTTTGATTGAATTTACAACAACGTTTTTAGAATAAAAGATATTGAGTAATATCATTCGTATGAACCCTCGTTACATGGTAACTTTGAATGATTTTTTATTTTTAATTTAGTTGTCTCATAATCATAAAAGAAAATTTTGCTTCAAACACTGATAGGAATGTATAAATTTTATAAACTGGTATCACTGTGCGGTGCAAATCAGGTGAAAAATTCATTTTTTCATGCAAAAAATCCTAATTTGACACATTTTTTCAATTAAATTAAAAAAAACGGCTCAAAAGATTTTTTTATAAATTTAATTTTTTTTTAAAAAATGTTAATATGCGTCGATTGACACCTTGATGATGCTAATATTATATCTGGTTCGCTAGATATAATGAATGACATATGTGACCTTGAAGGTCATGATGACTTTTAGTAATTTTTTAGTTTTAGTTTAATTTTTTTGTAATCATGAGAAAAAGTTTTGCTGGTATATTCAAATACTGTTTAGAGTTTATAGATTTTATAAACATTGATTTCTGTTGTGGCGGCCATTGCTTTGACATTATTAACTTCCCAGTATATGGGAAGTTCTTGTAATCGCCTCGAAAATCGAAATTGAAATTTTCAACATTTCTTTACGTTTTGAGGTCTATAGAGTATATATAAAGTGTTTTTAGAAAGGGAGATGTATGTGTGTGTGTGTACGTACGTCTGTACGTTCGTGGACAGTTTTTTCTACGAGCATAACTCACGTAAACAAAGTCCAATCGACTTCGTTGAGGTGTCGATCGAAGCTTTCCAATTTTAAGAGCTGATTAGTTTTTGGGAAACTTCGGTCGGGGGGGGGTTTGCTGTTTTGCCCGTTTGAAGGTCATTTCTGTCATGCGTTATATCTCGCGAACCCAACGTACGATTTCCTTGCCCAAGGTGTTAATCGACGCGTATTGACATTTGTGTAAATAGATAAAGTTTCTAAAAAAATTCTGCGAGCCGTTTTTAAATTTAAAAAAAAAGTGCAAAAAATTGTGTTTTTTCAAAAACAATAAATTTGTAATCCTATTTCCAAGTCCAAGTAATCAATATTTAAACAATTTATATACTCCAAACAGTTTTTTGAAAATGTCATCAAAATTTTTTTCTCGTGATTACAAAAAAATCAAATAAAAAATAAAAAATCATTAACGGTCATCATTATCTTCAAGGTCATTTCTGTATTGCGTTATATCTCGCGAACCAAACATACGGTTTGCAATAATTTAGGTGTCAATGGACGCGTATTAGTATTCGTGTGAATCTATCAAATTTTTAAAAAAATCGTTGAAGCCGTTTTTGATTTAAGAAAAAAAATGCAAAAATTAGGTTTTTTCAGAAACAACAAATTTTTAACCTGATTTACGAAGTATAGTAATCAATGTTTATAAAATTAATGTACTACAAACAATGTTCGCAAAAACTTCATCAAAATTTTTTCTCATGATTACGTAAAAAAATAAATTAAAAATAAAAAATCATTAAAAGTCATCATGATTTTCAAGGTCATTTTTATCATTCACTATATCTCACGAACCAGATATAATATTTGCATCATTAAGGTGTCAGTTGACGTGTATTAACATCTTTGTGAAGTTTTTAACATTATAAAAATTCGTTTCAGCCGTTTTTTTAATTTGATAGAAGAAAATGCGAAAAATTATGGTTTTTTTTCATAAAAAATATTTTTTTAACTTGATTTGCACCGCACAGTGATACCAGTTTATAAAATTTATACATTCTTATCAGTTTTTGAAGCAAAATTTTCTTTTATGATTATGAGACATCTAAATTAAAAATAAAAAATCATTCAAAGTTACCATGTAAAGAGGGTTCATACGAATGATATTACCTTATATGTTTTATTCTAAAAAATTGTTGTAAATTCAATCAAAGTTTTAAAATATTTGGATAATTTGAGCAGATTTTGAATAGTTTTTAAAGTCTTTTAATTGAAAAAATTGCTTAAATTTTGAACCCCATGCATTTGCGGTATCAACTCTATGAATGGTAAAATGTTTTGTAGTCAATACTTTCCAAGATCATATACTTTAAAAACTTTCATCAAATGAAAAATCGTAGTTTTTAGTAGTTTTATTATTTAGTGTTTGTAAAATTTAAATTACTTCTTTCAACATTTGTAATACATTTTACTTTTTACATGCGACTGAACCTATTTTTGACTTTATATTCAATGTTTTCCTAGACCAACAAAAAATAAGAAATGATTATTAGTTTCATTGACTTAAAATCGTGAACAAATACAAATTCAGTGATTATGCCGCAGTGATGGCAATTTTGAACGCAACTATTCAAAATGGCCACCATGCGACAAAATCTCTTCAGTGGGCGTAATATCTAAAACTGCATCCATTTCTGCCAGCGGTCTTTTGTCCTTCAAGCATCGATATAAAAATAACATATAACGGAGCTTTGTAGCCTCCCCTCCAATTGATCCGCGTGAATATTCAATCAAACCAATCCACCCTTCACCCACCTAAAGCTTTACGCATTTAATGGACGCTCCAGTAGATGATATGATTAATATTAACTCATTTTAATTACTCCTCACGGCTTGTCTAAAATGCAATTTGAAGACCATTTTATCTTAACAATTATAAAAAGTAAGCAATACCTTCAACACATTTTCAGAAAAAAAATATGAATTTGATTGATGTATGTGGCTTTTAAATCATAAAAACAGTTTTGAACCTTATTTACAAATCGATTTTTAGAAAGCTAACCGCGTTTGAGCATTCAATGTGGTACTATTCAACAGCATCGTTCAAATATTTCGGCGAAAAAACTTAAATTTGTGGTTATAATTTTTCAAATTCAAAATATAAAATATAATACACTTTCATGTTCGCCTATGCAGGACGCTAAATCTTTTCAATCAAACCTTAAATAATTATCTATTTAGTTCCATCTTATCTCCACTAAATTAAGTTTTATTACTTAAAATAATTGCTTCAAAGCAAATACAACATCTAAGCATTTCATTCGAGATTAATTCGTTCTACCGCCTTTGAATGTCGACGTCAAACATTCCAAAATTCGTCCTTTTCTCATCAGCGAATCCATTATAAAAACTTCAAGAGCCATAAATTTATTCATTTCTTCCAATTTATTTCCATTTGTTCCTTTCGAATCCGATGAGCATCGGTGAATTCCCTTTTTCATTAGTGCAAATCGGCAGCTTCTGCTCTACTCCTTGACGTCGCTCGTCCTTCGAAACGCAACAAAAAGAAATATGTACTCCCAACACGGAGCCTAAAGTGCGAACTAGTGTCCGGGACCCAGGAAAATGAGTTTTCCATCGGTCGCGAGACAACATTCTAAATTCTGATGCTTTTGAATTATTTTATCGCAAGTTTGAAGAGTGAACTGTTGGGGCAGAGAGTTTTCTTTCGCTTGATCTAAGGATATTTTGTGATGAAGATGATAAGCGGCAGACAAACAATGGGAGCCTCTTAATTCGGATGATGAGTAGTCGTTAGTTGTTCACCATATCGATGAAAATGATGTTTGGGGGCGATAAAGTCGTAAACGTGGAAAGCGACCTCAATAATAAATTTTTGGGGGAAATTGGATCAGCCTTAGATGATGTTGAGGGTGCCACTCAATTTCCTTTACAGTGGCACTGACTATCGTCTCAAGGCGTAGGGTGAGAGTGTTTTTTTGTAGGATCGACCCAATTCGAGGACTGCATGAAATTGATGCGACATATTGATATCCAGATAAATCTTTTTGAATTAGAAGAAACTCTCGAAAACGACGCGATTTTTTTTTCTGCGGAGAAGATAAAATATATGGAATAAAGTTTCGAAAGAAATTTTTTTTACCAAATAAAGATGCATCTCATATCCGTAATATTCTTTTTTAAATATGTACATAACTTGAAGATTCTACATTCTCTCATCATAAAATTATGCTATATATCCTCGTTTGTAACTCAAAGTATTGTCAAGGACGAGATTTTTATGTTCGACCCTGTTTTCTTAGTAGTATCCCAGACTCCCCACTAAGTTATCCTTCTCGAAAACTGCTAAATCGTTCAAATGATTCCAAGCGACAAAGCACATTATTCGCAGGATTCGCCAGCCTGTCAACACAAATGACGAGGATAATTGAAGTCTGGCTGTCGATAAGAAAATTATCGTCAGGAAGCTCATTTCAATGAAAATCAGATCCGGTGGTGCCCGACAAATCTGAAAAATCGACTTTTTCCTTGCCATCTACTCGCCTCGAATTGATAACGTCAAGAAGAATTGTTCATTAGTAAAATTTTCTACTAAGCAAATCAGGAAACAATTAAATACTTACGTTCGATTGCACGCACTACAATGCCTGCAATTTGTTCAATATTCTATTCGATTTTTCGCCCGTCAGCTGTTCGGCGGGAAATTCGATAAAGTCATTCGTGCTCAGTCAATGGGAAGGAAAATGCTGAAAGAAAATGCTTCCAGCTGTATGACATCTTTGTTACGAGTCTTTTCCTTTTTTGTGTGTCTCGGGAGACATGTTGTGGAGATGATTCTTCTGGTGATGGAGAACACGTCGTGAAAATAAGATAACGTACTTTGAATACTGCACTGATAGTGGATCGCAAAAAATTTGGGTTGAAGCTGGTGTATAGTACTAAGTGGTTTGACTTTTTTTTAATTTTTGCAAACTTAATAAAACTGAAAGCCTCATGGAAAACATATTAAAAATATAAACAAAAAACAGGGCCTAAATAAAATTTAAGTTTACACGAATCGGTTTTTCGAATCATAAAATGAAAGCAATTATTAGTCACAAAAATTGAGTTGTTGGTATCCTAGCTTTGAAGTATACACAAATATTGCTGAACGTAAATAAGTTAAAACACAAATATTTAAAGAGTTGAAGCCTCGTGTTGAAAATACATTTCAAGATATGTTCGCAAACTAAGCTTTTCTGTATAAGTAGGTACATTTCAAATCAATTGGTGTAATAAAAATTGTACAGAAATCTAAAATGCGATAAATATTTATGGCGCTTCAGTAACTTTTACTTATTACAAAATATTTTTTCGAATCCTTTTCTCTTTAAGATAGGCTGATAGGTAAAAATATTATCACCCACAATGTGGAAAGATTATAAGTTTATATTCTGGAAGCAGCCAAAGCAATGAACATGTTAGGTATAGCAATAAGTTTGGATAAAAATAGGATTGTCCAAAAACTAAAATGGCTTTGCATAATCAGAAGCTTCAAATGATAGTTCAATCTACCATTGCAGAGAAAAAATTCCCATTTAATATTTTGGAAGCGCTACATAACCTTCTTGTAGTGGAAACGAAATAAGTTATTGGCAACTATTGATCGAATGAACATGGTAATAATTGAAAATCATGAAATATTTATGAGAACGAAAGGTTGTTGTTTTGCCCATTTGAAGGTTATTTCTGTCATGCGTTATATCTCGCGAGTCAGCCAACGTGTATTAACATTTGCGTGATTCTATCATATTTCGAAAAAAAATCCTGGAGGCATTTTTCAATTTAAGAAAAAAAGTGCAAAAAGTTAGGCTCATTTTCATAATCAATAAGTTTATAACCTGATTTGTACAGCACAGTAATCATTGTTTATAAAATGTATATACTCCAAACAGTGTTTGCAAAAACACCATCAACACTTTTACACATGATTACGAAAAAAATTAAATAAAAAATAAAAAATCAATAACAGTCATCATGATCTTCAAGGTCATTTCTGTCATTCACTGTATCTCACGAACCATATATAATATTCGCATCATTAAGGTGTCAATAGACGTGTTTTATCATTTTTGTGATGTTTTTAACATTATAGAAAAGTTATTTCGACCGCTTTTTAATTTAATAAAAGAAAATGCTAAAAATTAGGAATTTTTTTTATAAAAAATAATTGTTTAACCTGATGTCCGTGCTGTGCTGTGCACATCAGCACAGTAATAAATGTTTATAAAATTTATACATTCTTATCAGTTTTTGAAGAGAAACCAGCTAAACTTTCTTCCATGATTCTGAAATAAACTAAATAAAAAATGAAAAATCTTTCAAAGTTACCATATAAAGAGGGTTCATACGAATGATATTACTTTATTTCTTTTATTCTTAAGAAATTGTTCAAAATTCAATCAAAGTTTTATAATATTTGTATAATTTGAGCAGATTTTTAATAGTTTTCACAGTGTTTTAATTTTAATAAAAAAATCAATTTTGCATTTGTAATCAACGCCTTGAATGGTAAAATATTTTGTAGTCTACGCTTTGCAAGATCATATGCTTTAAAAAGTTTCCATCAAAAAAAAATTGTAGTTTTAAGTAGATTTATTCTATAGTATTCGTAAAATTTCAATTACTTCCTACATCATCATGTGTAATACATTTTACTTTTTACATGCAATTGAACTTATTTTTGACTGTTTATTCAATATTTTTCCACCAACAGAAAATCAAAAATAATTAGTAATCTCATTGGTGCAAAATCGTGAAAAATATAAATTCAGTGATTATGCCGAAGTGATGGCAATTTTGACCGCAACTGTTCAAAATGGCCATCACGCGACAAAATCTTTCAGAGGGCGTAATAACAAAAACTGTATTCATTTTTGCTAGCGCTCTTTTATCCTTCAATCATTGATATGAAAATAACAAATAACGTAGAAACGGCTTTGTAACTCCCCCCCGGATGATCGGCGTGAATCTTGAATCTGTCCCAATCGACCAAAAACCTTATGGATTCAATAGACGCTCGCGTAGATTATATGATTAATATTAACTCATTATTGTTACTGCCACGAATACCTCTCATTATTATTATTTAAAGTAGTAGTATTTTCAAAATTATTATTGTGTTGAATGTTTTTAATATTTATGTAGATATTACTGGAAAGTTGACCGTGAGGATCTGAAGGGTCGCACCTTACGACTTGTTTATATTAAAAGTGACTCTAAATGCGAAAATCTTTCTTAGCACAGATTGACTACATCATATTTTCAAATTTCAACGCGAATCTACCTAATCTAGATCCAATATAGAATTTTGGTAACTTTAGTTAGGTATCTGCTAATCTCTAATTGCTACCTACAGAAAATACCGTTTTTGAAACTATTTAATGCTGTAAATATTTTTGATGTACATCAATATCTTTGCTATTGTATAATCTTCTGTGAAATTTAGTCAAATATGACTGAAACAAATATGATTGTGCTCCAATACCAATACATTTACATTGGGGGGACATGTGGCCTGTAAAATATTTAAAATATAACATCAATATACTATCAAATTTTATTGAAATCCATCATTTAGATGGTTTTAGCTAGCATCCAAATATTTATTGAATTTAACATGCAGATTTAGCAGACAAAATAAACATTTAAGTCTACTTTTCATACTAACTCACACAAAATACCAATTTGTCATGTAACTATTTTTCTGATTTGATAATCAATGTAATTCAAATGCTGCCTCCTATCTTCAGTTTTTAATTCTACCTCCCCCAACTGTTATAGGCGCAGCTATTCCCCATTAGTAAATTTTTTTCTCTTCACTTCTCACAGTAACATATTTACCTGGTCGCCGATGTTTGATAAATTTTTATTTCTACTCTCTTAAAACTACGAAAGATGCTACTTCAAATATTGATGAAAATTAAATAATATGTAATTACTTTGTGGAAGCTGGGAGTTGTGTAGCATTGATTTTTTCAAAACTTTTTTCATGACATCTTCCAGTTACATCAAAGTCTTTAATTTAGTAACGAAAATTGTCTCGTTTCTCCCTTACAAACAGTTGAGAACCACAATAACAGCAAACTATATTTTGCATGTTTTGGTGCATATCATCAAGAATTAATTTCATTTTAAAATATTTAGTTTATAAAACCTTTCAGGCAATATGGACGTTTAAGGTTTTACAATTCAAACAGAAAAGCGCAAATGGAGAACGAAAGTTATTTAGCCTTTCTCTACTCTCACCAAAACCACGAGTGGGCACGTGTGACACGGTCATGGGCCATATAGATGGTAACTTACCAAAACGAGTTTGGCAAGCTTGTACCTAATGACTCTTCAGGCGATTCCTTCTTAATGGTGCCTGTACCTTCCTTCCAAATGACGACGTTAGTATGAAGCAGCTGCTAAATGTTCTACGTAAAATTCTGAAGTCTGGATAAAGGAATGTGAAATCCTTGAAGCACAGTTATCTAAGGATGGAGGTACGCGGTTCTTAATTTTTTAGGATGCAAAGTCGGTTGTCATCATGGTATACTTTTTGTTAGCGTTAAGATAGGTCAGCTATCAAGAGGACGGAAGAGTAGGGTCGTTGCAATCTAGCCATTCAAGCTAATATTAATCAACCTACAAAGCACCTTCGGCCAACTTTGCTTTTGTCTTGCTGCAGGACAGTGCCTTGGTGGAGGAATAATGGATTCACAAAAATTGTCATCGTAGTAATAAAGTAATACTGTGCCAGGTTCTGAACTCGGAGAGTTGTAAGGAACATCAAAACGGATCACCTCATTTAAGGAGGGGTCCGTGGTCTAGACTGGCTCGAAGTGCTGAGTATATAAGTCTCGATAAAAATGATAATGCTGAGTATAAATCTTTCTACAAGCTGACGTTATGGCGCTGGAGAAATTTGGTTCCTAATCGCATGTGGGCTACATACTCGTAAATATATCACCAGCCACTTAGCTATTAGCTCTGGACAGAGTTTCAATAAGTAATCTTGTGAAATTAGTGATGGGTCATGTGATTTTTGCTGAACAGCAAGAAAAATCGGGATGCCAGCTAGTGAATTATGTCAAATGCAGGCACAAAATTATTGCCAAAAACGGGTGAGACACTAAGGAACTAGGGTACAGAAATGTTATTGGCTTATTTTTATTGTCATGTTCTCTGATTGGTATCGGTACTTTGCTACGAAACAAAGAGTTTTCGAAAGAAAACTGAGAAAATGTCCAAATTTTCCAGAAGTGATTGAAGTGAGTAGACATGAGCTGCGTAATGATGTGGATTAACGATTTTCAGAGGAATTGAAGCTCCATTTGGACTACTCCTTACACGAAAGTAAGACTCATGTGTTTGCGCAGCCTTCCAGACTTCGGAGAGGTTTGCGTAGAAAACTTTGTGGAATATTCTCGGCTAGATTGTGATGGAATGGGAAGTGTGGTTTCGGGATGACAGATGGCGTCCTCTTCAGGTGCTGTCATTTACCATCCGTCACCAGACATCACGACCACGGTTAGGCTTGTTGATGGTTTAAGCTTGTTATATTTCAACTATTTTAATATTTGTATCTGCGAAGTATAACGACTGTCAATTGGTTCGTATATATGCCCACGTCACTATTCTATATTCAGTTTTTCATCATGGGTTAGAATCTCCTAGTCTAGTCAACAATTTAAACTTATAGTGTATCATTAAAATAAGTGAAATATAACGAGCTTAAACCATCAACAAGCCTAACCGTGGTCGTCCTGTCTGGTGACGGATGGTAAATGACAGCACCTGAAGAGGACGCCATCCGTCATCCCGAAACCACACTTCCCATTTAATAATGGTACCGGCCAAAAGCCTGGAAACAAGAACCTCCATTAATGTGCAATAAGAGTGTTAGCAAGTAGCTAAACCAAAAGCACACTAGAAGACGAAGTTGTTGACTAGACTAGCAGGTTCTAACCCATGATAAAAAACTGAATATAGATTATGATGTTTGCAGAAGTTGCGGCTCCAAAAAAAAAGAACAAAGTCTATAGAACACATTCTATTCAGATGTCAAGTTTTAACTGCTAGGAGAAATTGGCACTTAAAAGCATTCTTTTCGCAGATCTGAATGAACGAGAAACTCTTAGAATGGATCAACTCATGGATTTCGTTTGGAATCGAAATGGTTCACATAATTAATAAGAAGGTTTTCACCGCTTTAGGACTCAATGGATCAAATCGGTGTTAGTAAAAAGGAAGCCATTTAGCTATGTACCCTCATTACTTACCGACCTGCCTTAGCTTTTGTAAAGAATTTGCGGTAGTCAGTGCGAAATACTTTGGAAATACTTTTTTAATGAGAAGATATATAAATCTACAAAACTAACATACTCATGTTAAGAAAAGCCAAACACAAAAGGTGAACATTTGTTGTACCTTTCTTCACAATTTGTCCTTAATTGCTTTTGGTGTAATTAAATTTCCCTTTTCAAATAAGAAAATCTGTAAGATTTTCATTCGGTTGAAAGTAACCAAAACTATGTAGGACTTAACTAAATTTAACTTTTATCGATTCTGGATTTTTTTTCAATGGTAGATTTTTATACAGTTGATTGCAAGAAAATATATTTTATACTCATCAAAACATAAACAAAATCAATGATTATATATTGAAAACCTCCCTCTCATCTCTCAGGAAAACGAAACAATCAATTTCATCCTTGAAAGATTAAAAATGAAGCAGAATTATGGCTTACGCTTAATTAATACTGAAAAGTGAAAATAAATAGCTACTGAAAAGTAAGTACAGTTGATGCTTCAATTACAGCTAAGATCACATAGCTTAAAAGATATTTTTGAGTCAACATCGATGTAAAGTTTTGAAATAATCGCAGTATCTTTTTGGGAAATTTTTTGAATGATTTTGAGTTCCGAATTAAACTGTATTTTAGTTGAGTTTTTTTAGACTATATACATTTTGTTTGAAAATTGTCATCTTATATGTGTCTTCTATAACAAATCTAGTTTCCTTGCTGAACATGTTCAATTTATATCTGAAATGAATCCTTCCACGTCCATTTGAAACAGTTTTGATCAAACTACACATGTTTGGACGAAAAAAGAATAGTAATTAATTATAGAATAGTAATAGTGTTTAAAAATTTCAAATGACCATAAAATCTTGAGAAACACTGTAAACCTAAAGTAAAAAAATCACATTCGACATTTCAGGCGAAAGTTATTCGCATTATTCTTGAAAACTTTCGGCTGTCTGCAAAATTCGTGGCAAGTGTCTTCATATTCTCCGTAAGTTGTTGTCTTTCTTGTTTTATTCGTATTCGTAATCCCTATTGTCTTCTCAGATGACATCCGATATTGTGCAACGACGAGATAAATTCGCGAGTTTATAGGTGCTGCAAGGAAAGCCCTCTATAAAATAGTATACGAGCATACGCTTTATGAATGTGTATATATGTATATGGTATATGCATTTGCGATATATACAAAGGAAACATATTTTGTTATTTTCCTGGTGGAAAGTCTGCGTACATTTTCTTTATCGTTGTTTTCATTTCATTGTATGCAAATGCCGAGATTGAATTGCTTGCATGGAAAACACCAAAGAGCACTTTCAACACTTGGCGCTTTGGGGATGGATCGCGTCAACATGACGGAGACGAATAACGAGAAAAATTGAAAACAATATTGAGTTTAATGCAACGAATGAATTTCGCAATAATAATCTATTGAGTTTTTATATTGAATTTTTTTGTAAAGAATTGAAAATGTAGTTTACATTGAATGTGTTTTAGTGCTTATGACTGCGATGATACCAAGGAAGCTTGTTGATTTGAATTTCACAGGAATCGAATTGAATTTTATCCATTTCCAATCAACCACCATGAGAATTGATAAAATTCGAGTTATGTGAGGAAAACAATGCATTGCCCATTCAATTTGATACTTTCAAATTAGTAAATTCTTGAAAAGCCACCGATCAAATTCGGCAACTATGTATTTTTCCATCGATCTCATCACATCAAGACCGCGAAACACTTTAAGCGGCTGGCGATTTGGTGATATGACAAGCCGAACTGGTTGAAGTCTACAATCTTTTGTCTAACTAGAGAAGTGTAAATCTTAGCCTTTCCCATCGTTATTGAAATTAAAAACACTATTTAAAACTTTGAATATCACGTTTAATCTGCAAAGAATGGAAATGGCTTTTTAAAACTGATCATAACGAATTCGCATTCTATCTTATTAACTTCCCAGTATATGGGAAGTTCTTGTAATCGCCTCGAAAATCGAAATTGAAATTTTCAACATTTCTTTACGTTTTGAGGTCTATAGAGTATATATAAAGTGTTTTAAGAAAGGGAGATGTATGTGTGTGTGTGTGTACGTACGTACGTACGTACGTACGTTCGTGGACACTTTTTTCTACGAGCATAACTCCCGTAAACAAAGTTGTATCGACTTCGTTGATTTGCATGGTTAAGGCGTTAATCGACGTGTATTAGCATTTGTGTGAATCTATCAAATTTTTTAAAAAATCGTTGGAGCCGTTTTTAAATTTAATGGAAAAAAGTGCAAAAAATAAGGGTTTTTTTATAAACAATAAATTTTTAACCTGATTTACGGAAGACAGTATTTAATTTTTATAAAATTTATATACTTCAGGCAATGCTTGTGAAAACAACTACAAAACTTTTTCTCATGAATACGTAAAAAAATAAATAAAAAATAAAAAATCATTAACAGGCAACATGATTTTCAAGGTCATTTCTGTCGTGCGTTATACATATCTCGCGAACCAAACATACGATTTGCATAAATAAGGTGTCAATCGACGCGTATTAGCATTTGTGTGAATCAATCAAATTTAAAAAAAATCGTTGGAGCCGTTTTTTAATTTAAGAAAAAAAGTGCAAAAAATTAGGGTTTTATTTTATAAACAATAAATTTTTAATCTGATTTACGAAAGACAGTATTCAATTTCTATAAAATTTATATATTTCAAGCAGTGCTTGTAAAAGCATCATCAAAACTGTTTCTCATGATAACAAGAAACATTAAATAACAAGCCGCGAGGTGCGACCCTTGAGGTCCACACGGTCAACTTCCCAGTAATATCTACATAAACATCAAAAACATTAAACACAATAATAATTTTGAAAACAAGCCGTGAGGTGCGACCCATGAGGTCCACACGGTCAACTTCCCAGTAATATCTACATATGTAGATATTAAAAATATTAAACACAATAATAGTTATGGAAATAATACTACTTCAAATAATAAAAATGTACCTCTCATAAAAGTTATTGGAATGACTTAATATTAATCGTAACATCTACGCGAGCGTCAATTGATTACGTAAGGATTTTGGTGCATTGATTTGATTGATTATTCACGCGGATCAATCGGAGGGGGGACAGGTTCCAAAGCAGTTTTTTTAATTAAAGTTAAAACATGGTGCTGTGAAGACTATTGAAAATCTGCTCAAATTTTGCAAATATTAATAAACTTTGATTGACTATACAACAATGTCCTTAGAATAAGAGATTTAAAGTATTATGATTCGAATGAACCCTTTTTACATGGTGACTTTGAATGATTTTTTATTTTTTATTTAATTTTTTTTGTAATCATGAAAAACGTTTTTGCTGGTTTCTCTACAAAAATTGATAAAATTTTATAAATTCTACAAACATTTATTTTTACGATGTGCAAATCAGGTTAAAAATGAATCTTTTTATGAAAAAAGCACTACTTTTCGATTTTTTTTAAATAAATTAAAAAAACGCTTTAACGATTTTTTAAATATTTAAAAACATCATAAAAATGATAATACGCGTCGATTGACACTTTAATGATGGAAATATTATATTCAGTTCTCGAGATATAATGAATGACGTAAATGACCTTGAACGTTTAATGACTTTTTATTTTTTATTTAATTTTTTTCGTAATCATGTAAAAAAAATTTGCTTGTTTTTTCACAAAAACTATTTGGAGTATATAAATTATATAAACATTGATTACTTAGGTTTGAAAATCAGGCTTAAAATTTGATGTTTTTGAAAAAAACCCTAATTTTTTGCACTTTTTTTGAAAAAATTAAAAAACGGCTCCAAGAATTTTTTTAAAAATTTTCTAGAATCATATCAATGTTGAAACGCGTCGATTAACACCTTAATCATGAAAATCGCATGTTTGGTTCGTGAGATATAGCGCATAACATGGTTGACCTTCAAGGGGCGAAAACAGCAAACACCCCCCGAACGAAGTTTCCCAAAAACTAATCAGCTCTTAAGATTGCAAAGACGCTTCGATTGACACCTCAACAAAGTCGATACGACTTTGTTTACGTGAGTTATGCTCGTAGAAAAACTGCCTGCGAACGCACATACGTACGTACGTACGTACGTACGTACATACACACACACACACACACATACATACTTCTTTCTAAAAACACTTTATATATACTCTATAGACCTCAAAACGTAAAGAAAAGTTGAAAATTTCAATTTCGATTTTCGAGGCGATTACAAGAACTTCCCATATACTGGGAAGTTAAAAAATAAAAAATTATTAACAGTCATCATGATCTTCAAGGTCATTTCTTTCATTCACTATATCTCACGAACCAGATATAACATTTGCATCATTAAGGTGTTAATCGACGTGTTTTAAAACCTTTTTTTATTATTTTAACATTATAAAGATCCGTTTCAGCGGTTTTTTTTAATTTAATAGAAAAAAATGAGACGACTTAGGGTTTTTTCATAAAAAATATTTTTTTAACCTGATTTGCACAACACAGTAATAAATGTTTATAAAATTTATACATTGTTATCAGTTTTTGAAGAGAAACCAGCAAAATTTTTCATGACTCTGAAAAACATTCAATTAAAAATAAAAAATCATTCAAAGTTACCATATGGCAAGGGTTCTTCTGAATGATATTACTTTATATCTTTTATTCTAAAGACTTTTTTGTAAAGCCAATCAAAGTTTTAAAATGTTTGGATAATTTGAGCAGATTTTTAATAGTTTTTGCAGTCTTTTAATTTAAAAAGCGGCTTAAATTTTGAAAATCATCAAAATTTCAATCAAATTTGCATTTGTGGTAATCAATCATCATCACCCATCCACCAAGAGCCTTGCGTAATCATTGGATGCTCCCGTAGACGATATGATTAATATTAACTCATTCCTGTTACTGCTATGAATACCTCTTATTATTATTATTTTTAGTTGTAGTATTTTCAAAATTATTATTGTGTTTAGTATTTTTAATGTTTATCTAGATATTACTGGGAAGTTGACGGTGTGGACCTCAAGGGTCGCACTTCACGGCTTGTTTGGTTTTAAAATCGCTCCAAAATATAATTCATGTAAAAATTAGGATTATTTTAACAGTTCAACTTGTTAACTTCCCAGTATATGGGAAGTTCTTGTAATCGTCTCGAAAATCGAAATTGAAATTTTCAACATATCTTTACGTTTTGAGGTCTATAGGATATATATAAAGTGTTTTTAGAAAGGGAGATGTATGTGTGTGCGCGTGTGTGTGCGCGTGTGTGTGTGTGTGTGTGTGTGTGCGTACGTACGTACGTACGTTCGTGGACACTTTTTTCTACGAGCATAACTCACGTAAACATAGTTGTATCGACTTCGATGGGGTTTCAATCGAAGCGTCTTTGCAATATTAAGAGCTGATTGGTTTTTGGGGTACTTTGGTCGGAGGGGTTTGTTGTTTTGCTCCTTTGAAAGTCATTTCTGTCATGCGTTATATCTCGCGAACCAAACATACGATTTGCTTTATCAAGATGTCAATCGACGCGTATTAACATTTTTGTGATTCTATCAAATTTTTAAAAAATTGTTGCAGCGGTTTTCTAATTTTTTGAAAAAACGTGCAAAAAATTGGAGTTTAACTTTATTTTTAAGTCGCAATAATGATTATTTATAAAATATACATACTCCAAACAGTTTTTGTAAAAAAACCACCAAAAGTTTTTTTCATGATTACAAAAAAAAGGAAATTAAAAATAAAAAATCCTTAAAAGTCATCATGACCTTCAAGGTCATTTATGTCAATCATTATATCTCGAGAACCAAATATAATCTTTGCATCATTAAGAAGTCAATCAACGGGTATTAACATTTTAATGATGTTTTTAAATTTAAAAAAAATCTTTAAAGCCATTTTTTTAATTTAATAAAAAAATATTGAAAATTAGTGTTTTTTTCCATAAAAAAATTAATTAATAATTAATAAAATTAACATCGTGATAATAAATGTTTATAAAATTTATAAACTTTTATCAATTTCTGTAGAGACTAGCAAAATATTTACTCATGATTTCAAAACAAATTGAATTAAAAATAAAAAAAACGTTCAAAGTCACGATGTGAAAAGGGTTCATACGAATTTGTATACTTTAAATCTCTTATTCTAAAGATATTGTTGTAAAGTCAATCAAAGTTTATTATTATTTGCATAATTTGCAGAGATTTTTAATAGTCTTCTCAGAACCGTGTTTTAACTTTAATAAAAAAACTGCTTAAATTTTGAAAACCAATACAAATCAAATCAAATTTGCAATTGTGATAATCAACGTTTTGAATGGTAAAATGTTTTGTAGTCAACACTTTTTGAGATCATATGCTTTGAAAAGCTTTCATCAAATAAAAACTACAAGTTTTTAGGAGTTTTGTTCTTTAGTATTCGTAAAATTTCAGTTACTTCCGTCATCATTTGTAATACATATATTTTACTTTTTACATGCAATTGAACCTATTTCTGACTGCATAATCAACGTTTCTCAAAATCAACAGAAAACAAGAAATAAATATGAGTTTCATTGATGTAAAATCGTAAAAAATTAAAAATTCAGTGATTATGCCGTAGTGCTAGCAGATTTGACCGCAACTATTCAAAATGGCCATCATGCGACAAAATCTCTTCAGTTGTCGTCATAACAAAAACTGCATTCATTTTTGCTAGCGCTGTTTTGTCCTTCAAGCATCGATATGAAAATAACAAATAACGTAGAAAAGGCTTTGTAACCTGTGCCCCCTCCGATTGATCCACGTGAATATTAAATCAAACCAATCCACGAAAATCTTTACGTAATCAATTGACGCTCGCGTAGATGTTACGATTAATATTAAGTCATTCCAATAACTTTTATGAGAGGTAAATTTTTATTATTAAAAGTAGTAGTATTTCCATAATTATAATTGTGTTTTATATTATTTTTATTTATGTAAATATTACTGGGAAGTTGTACGTGTGGACCTCAAGGGTCGCACCTCACGGCTTGTTTATTTTTTATTCGATTTTTTTTTGTTTTCATGAGTAAAAAATTTTGATGTCATTTTCAATAAAATTGTTTGGAATATATAAATTATATAAACATTGATTACTTGCACTTGTAAATAAGGTTGAAAATTTATTGTTTTTGAAAAAAAACCGTTATTTTTGCACTTTTTTTTAAAAAATTAAAAAACGGCTCCAAGAAGTTTTTTAAAAACTTGCTAGAATCACATAAATGTTAATACGCGTCGATTGACATCTTGATCAAGGAAATGGTATGTTTGGTTCGCGAGATATAACGCATGACGGAAATGACCTTCAAACGGGCAAAACAGCAAACGTCCAAGACCGAAGTTTTTCAAAAACTTATCAGCTCTTAAGATTGCAAAGAGGCTTCGATTGACACCTTAACGAAGTTGATACGACTTTGTTTACGTGAGTTATGCTCGTAGAAAAAAGTGTCCACGAACATACATACGTACGTACGTACATACACACACACACACACACACACGTACATCTCCCTTTCTAGAAACACTTTATGTATACTCTGTAGACCTTAAAACGTAAAGAAATGTTGAAAATTTCAATTTCGATTTTCGAGGCGATTACAAGAACTTCCCATATACTGGGAAGTTAAAAACTTTCAGATTGAAAACTTCAGAAGAAAGAAATGATGATCTCAAAAAAATGTATCACTCAATCTGATCGTTTTAATTTAATGTTTTGTTTTCAATATCAACGACGCTTGCAAACATTATAGAACATTCGTTTGCTAACAACTCTGTGATACGCGGATTTTTAAGTTGAAGACCAAAACTTATTTTTACTTCATTTCAAGATGGTGGCAAAAGCATATTTAACTTTTTGTTCACAATATCCGGTTGGCCTAATGTTTTGAAAATTCTGTAGGCTTCACTTGAGACGTGTTAAAATAAACCAATGTTCCGTTTTTGTTTATTCTACTAAGGATTGCAACATAGTAAAATTTACATTATATTCGCAAGTACGTTTGTAGTATGGAAAAAGAACTGCGAACATTGAAACAATGCCTGGACAGTTAATTGTTTAAGCTGACTTCGCACAAAACAGCGAAACTCAGATATCTTCTCTTGGAACACCGCAAATAAGCATGAAACAACTTCACTGTCAGTCCTCATCCGCTTTTAATCTGCTCTGTTCTGCAGGAGCACACCTCAGCTCGCCTCCTAATTAGGGATTATCCTTCTTTCATGTTTTTATTTCGCAAAAAGCGGAAGCACTTTATTCCAGGCAAAATGTTCATAATCATTTGGAATGAACGAGCGATGTTTGGTTAGCTGACGCTTAGTGTGAAGCTGATCATAATCAAGCGAATATGTATTTCCAAGACTATGAATGTAGGTATCTGGCATCCATATCGACATCTACTAAGTTGTCAACAAATACTGTACGTGCAGAGTATATTCAAGGTGTACATTTTTATCCTTATTCACACGCTCTTACAAACTTGCTGAAGGAGAAGAGATCAAGTTTACTCCGGCACTCATCGCCATAAGGATAAGCCAGTGACTCTTCTTATTATCGTGATGGAAAAGTGGGAATTTGAGTGTTTTTTGTACCTGGAAGGTATCCACTCCTCATTATCCTGAGAGTTGACAGTGACATATGCGTGCTTCATCCGCTGAATTGGATTCAGAGGGTTGAAGTGCTTGTTGGATAATGTCCCTGAGAACTCATTCACAACGTTGCCTGCTTTGTCGATTTCATGGTGAATGACTTTCGGGGAGAACTTTTACTTTCTGATTAATTGTATGAATTTGTTTTTGATTCGAATAAAATATTAATATTTGTTGGGATTAAGGATTAAGGTGAATTTAAGTCTGCCGGCAATTGCTGTAAAAGAAATTTATGTAAATAGCTTTTAACAAAGGTTCTTCTAGAAGGAAAGTTCAAATTTTAGATTTCAATTTGCTTTTCACTATGCAAATGTTGGCAATTAGACTAAAAATTTGGCACTACCTAACTACAAGAAAAGAACAAGCCGCGAGGTGCGACCCTTGAGGTCCACACGGTCAACTTCCCAGGAATATCTACATAAACATCAACAACATTAAACACAATAATAATTTTTTTTTGAAAATACTACTACTTTAAGTAATAACAATGAGAGGTTCTAATAGCAGTAACAGGAATTAGTTAATATGAATCATATCGTCTACGGGAGGATCCATTGATTACGTAAGGTTTTTGGTCGATGAGGACAGATTGAATATTCACGCGGATAAATCGGAGGGGGCCTTTTTGGTCTTGAAAAGTTTTGTATATGCAGTCAAAAATAGGTTCAATTGCATGTAAAAAGTAAAATGTATTACAAATGATGATGGTTATTGAAATCTTACAATTACTAAAGAATGAACCTACTAAAAGCTACAATTTTTTATTCGATGAAAGCTTTTCAAAGCATATGATCTTGCAAAGTATTGACTACAAAAAAATTTATCATTCAAAGCGTTGATACCGCAAATGCAAATTTGATTGAAATTTTGTTAGTTTTCAAAATTCAAGCAGTTTCTTAAATTAAAAGACTCTCAAATTATGCAAATATTTTAAAACATTTTAAGAATAAAAGATATAAAGTGCTATCATTCGTATCAACCCTCTGTACATGGTAACTTTGAATGATTTTTTTATTTTTAATTTAGTTTTTTCATAATCATGGTAGAAAGTTTTTCTGGTGTCTCTTCCAAAACTGATAAGAATGTCTAAATTTTATAAACTGGTATCACTGTGCTGTGCGAATCAAGTTAAAAAAATATTTTTTTAATGAAAAAAACCAAAATTTTTTGCATTCTCTTCTATTAAATTAAAAAAACGGCTGAAACGAATTTTTATAATGTTAAAAACTTCACAAAAATGTGAATACACGTCAACTAACACCATCATGATACAAATATCATATATGGTTCGTGAGATATAGTGAATGATAAAAATGACCTTGAAAATCATGATGACTTTCAATGATTTTTTATTTTTCATTTAATTTTTTACGTAATCATGAGAAAACGTTTTGATGATGTTTCTACAAACATTGTTACAAGTATATAAATTTTATAAACATTGCTTGCTAAATTTTGCACATCAGGTTAAAAATTTATTGTCTATGAAAAAAACCCCAATTTTTTGTACTTTTTTTTCTTAAATTAAAAAACGGCTGCAACGATTTTTTTTTCAAAATTCGAAAAATTCAGTCAAATATAAATAGGCGTACATTGACACCTCAACGATGGAAATCGTATGTTTGGTTCGCGAGATATAACGCATGACAGATATGACCTTGAAGATCATGATTACTGTTAATGATTTTTTTAATTTTTTTTTATTTTTTTTTGTAATCGTGAGAAAAATTTTTGATGATATTTTCAAAAAACTGTTTGGAGTATATAAATTATATGAACATTGATTACTTGAACTTGACAATAAGGTTAAAAATTTATTGTTTTTGAAAAAAAACCCAATTTTTTGCACTTTTTTTTAAAAATTAAAAAACGGCTCCAAGAAATTTTTTAGAAACTTGATAGAATCTCATAAATGTCAATACGCGTCGATTGACACCTTGTTCCAGTAATGATAATACAAAAGGTAATACTCTTAAGAATCATAATGATGAAATTCTACAAGGTTAACTTTTTATTTAACCCTTAACACGTACTTCCCTACACATTTCTTGTGTGAAAACTGGATGTGTGAATTTTTTGAACGTTAAAATTCGTCCAGAAGATACTTGCCACCTTCGTTTTGGTAGTATTTTATAATTTTTAATTGAAACATACAAAAATTTGAAGTTTTGTCTCCTTATTTGAATAAACCGATACATTTTTGGTAAGAAAATAAATATAACTTCAATCAATAACAGAAATTTAAATCGAAGTTCAAAAATATGCAACTTTTGTCGTCGACTGAATCTTCATTTTTCTCGGAAGTTTTGTGCTCTAATATTTGTCGACATTTCCTTCAGTATATCAAAATCAAAACAGCAGCAATTATGAGGTTTAACATAAGATTGTATCACAATATTCAACATTTCTGCTTTAATTGCATCTGTTTTGTTGTATTTTTCAATTGTTTATGGTACTAAAGAAACACTTAATTTCAACATTAAAAATGAGTAATAGAAGAAACGAAGTTCAATAAATCTTCAAAACGATTTTTATTAAATGAGACACGACAGTGTCTTATTTCATTCCAGAATAGCTAGATATTTAGCGTCTATGTATTCCAATTTACTTATGCAATATTGCTTCATTGCATTTCGAATTCCCAAACTTTTTGGCATTCTATTTTCACTTCCTGTAATTTGAAAATAAGCGAATTATTGTTTATTTTAAAGAGAGTATGTAGATACATACCCAGGTGGCTGATTTATATAAAGAAACTTCTCTAATTTATATGAAGAAACTATTCTATACTTTTGATCGTGTCTTTAACAATGAAGTCCGATTATTTTGACAGACAAAATGTTCTAGAATAAATATTTTTAATAAGGCGATAAGTTAAAATATGAAAAAAAAACAAGCCGCGAGGTGCGACCCTTGAGGTCCACACGGTCAACTTCCCAGTAATATCTACATAAACATCAACAACATTAAACACAATAATAATTTTGAAAATAATACTACTTTAAGTAATAACAATGAGAGGTTTTCATAGCAGTAACAGGAATGAGTTAATATGAATCATATCGTCTACGGGAGGGTCCATTGAGTACGTAAGGTTTTTGGTCGATTGAATATTCACGCGGATCAATCGGTTTTGGTCTTCAAAAATTTTGTATATGCAGTCAAAAATAGGTTCAATTGCATGTAAAAAGTAAAATGTATTACAAATGATGATGGTTATTGAAATCGTACGATTACTAAAGAATGAACCTACTAAAAACTTCAATTTTTTATTCGCGGAAAGCTTTTCAAATCATATGATCTTGCAAAGTATTGACTACATAACATTTTACCATCCAAAGCGTTGATACCGCAAATGCAAATTTGATTGAAATTTTGTTGGTTTTCAAAATTTAAACAGTTTTGTAATTAAAAGACTGTAAAAACTAACAAAAATCTGCTCAAATTAATTTGATTGAATTTACAACAATTTTTTAGAATAAAAAAAAATAAAGTAAAAGCATTCGTATGAACCCTCTTTAAATGGTAACTTTGAATGATTTTTTATTTTCAATTTAGCTTTTTCATAATCATGAAAGAAAATTTTGTTGGTTTCTCTTCAAAAACTGATAAGAACATATAAATTTTATAAACTGATATCACTGTGCTGTGCAAATCAAGTTAAAAATTTTTTTTTGAAAAAAAAACCATAATTTTTCGCAATTTCTTCTGTTAAATTAAAAAAACGGCTGAAACGAACTTTCATAATGTTAAAAACTTCACAAAGAGGTTAATACACGTCAACTGACACCATAGTGATGCAAACATTATGTCTGGTTCGTGAGATATAGTGAATGATAAAAATGACCTTGAAAATCATGATGACTTTTAATGATTTTTAATTTTTAATTTAATTTTTTACGTATTTATGAGAAAAAGTTTTGATGATCTTTTTACAAACTTTGTTTGGAGTGTATAAATTTTATAAACATTGATTACTATATTTCGCAAATCAGGTTAAAAATCTATTGTTTATGAAAAAAAACCTAATTTTTTGCACTTTTTTCTTAAATCAAAAAAACAGCTCGAACAATTTTTTTGAAAAAATCCAATAGATTCAGTAAATTGTTAATACGCGTCAATTGTCAGCTAAACGATGCAAATCGTATGTTTGGTTCGCGAGATATAACGCATGACAGAAATGACCTTGAATATTATTGTGACTGTTGATGATATTTTATTTTTAATTTGATTTTTTTTAATCATGAGAAAAAATTTTGATGGCATTTTCAGGAAAACAATTTGGAGTATATAAATTATATAAACATTGATTACTTGGATTCGAAAATATGGTTAAAAATTTATTGTTTTTGAAAAAAAAACCAATTTTTTGCACTTTTTTTTTAAAAATAAAAAAACGGCTCCAAGAAATTTTTTAGAAACTTGATAGAATCACATAAATGCCAATACGCGTCGATTGACACCTTGCTCAAAGAAATCGTAGGTTGGGTTCGCGAGATATAACGCATGACAGAAATGACCTTCAAACGGTCAAAACAGCAACCCTTCCCCCCCCCTCGAGCGAAGTTTCCCAAAAACTAATCAGCTCTTTAAATTGCAAAGACGCTTCGATTGACACCATAACGAAGTCGAGCGGACTTTGTTTACGTGAGTTATGCTCGTAGAAAAAAATGTCCACGAATGTACTGACGTACGTACGTACGTACACACACACACACACACATACATCTTCCTTTCTAAAAACACTTTATATATACTCTATAGACCTCAAAACGTAAAGAAATGTTGAAAATTTCAATTTCGATTTTCGAGGCGATTACAAGAACTTCCCATATACTGGGAAGTTAATAATGTCTTTCAACTTTGGGTGAATATTTGACATAATGAATTTTCTTTAACTGTATTAAATCTAGCAGATCTATTTTATATCTTCAAAAACACTTCAGTGTTCATTAATCGAATCTCGAGAAAACAGCTGTTTCATCTGAAAATCGTGATTTCAGGAGGCGAAAAACATTTCCATCCAAATTTCCTGCTTTTACTGACGTTTTTAATTAATTTTCATCACTTGATACAGTAAACTGACTTTATGTGATTGCACTGCTTTTTGCGTTTAGTTAATATTTTTTAAGATGCAACGCAACGTGGCAGTTTCTAGTAACTGTAATGTTTGTTATTAAAGATTTCAAGAGTTTTTTCTGAGCCATCCTCTAGTTCCAGGTGAAATTTGTTTCATTTGCAACCACTCTTGTATCAAAAATACTCAGGGCTGTTGTTCCAAAGGTCTCATTGTTGATTTAAACCGAATCAAAAGAACTTAAACTTGTATGTTTAAAAATAAATCTTCAAAGTGGACGGCCAGATGTTATGTTTGACCTTCCGCTATGATTGACATGATAGCAACGCCTTTATAATAAGCGAAACTAGGTATTTGTATTTGTATCAACCCATCGTTAACTTGAAAGATCAAAATTCCATGTTAGTTTTGAGAAGTCGAGCACGCATATGCGTAGTTGTTAATAGCCACGCTAACTAGAAATTGAATCCACATAGGTGTGCATTTCTTTTAAATAATAAATTTATTTTACTGAACTCCATTTTGATTTTATCGAAGCAAAATATTAAATTTTTTGGCTGTAAATTAATTGTTATCATTATCTTTTGCGCGACCATGACATGTTTTGTAATCACATTTGCAATGGTTCGTTACTCAAATGTAGCTTCCTTTGCTTTAAATGCCATTTGCATCCAGAAAATGCATGGTTTCGACATTAATTGAGCAGAAATTTTCTATTTACCGCTAACCACGTGTCCTAAACTCTTCGAAATAAGAACAGACACATTTGATAATCGCCATTAGATCTTTGGGCTGATGGCGATGGTGATGTCAACGCTTGACAAGGGCTGTGAAACGCAACAATGAAATACAACTCCCTTCACGCCAAACGCAACATTAGAAGCTCGCCCCGTGAAATCACCCCAATTTCTTTAGCATCTTGGCATACCGTACAATAAAGCCTGATGATTATGAATGGCAATTAAGAAGATTGAGGGTGCGTTTGTGCCTGAAGAAGCATTTAATATCCCTAAGACTCTAACTCTTTTCAGGATGCTTCCTTCTTTACAGACACGAACACGGTAGGAATTCAATCCCGCTGAGATTCCGACATAGACTTGTATTGGGTTCAGTTTTCCTATATTTTTTTCAGTGAATATTTTTCGGACTAGCATACTCCTGGTCGTTATAGGGTAACATGTGCCTAGACAGGCTTTAGATACAAGTCCATTGAAATGTCTTCACATATGGATTTTGTGAAAATAATTTTCTCAAAAGCTTTCGCTTTGAAAATGAATGTGGTGGGATCTGGTAGGTTTTACAGATTATAGGAATGATGAAAATTACGATGGGCATAAAGTCTGGACCAAAGGCTTAGATTGTGCTGCAAATCTATGTAAATGAATGTGAGGGTTGCTTTTGGGATGAGTTGCCGCACCTTATGTCGAGTGCGATCATGAATATTCAATTTTTTTTGGAAAAACTCAGTAACTATCCATGAGTGTCTAACTATTACTACTACTTTTACTACTAGAATAGTATTTGATTATATACACATATGTATAAATTAAAGCCAGTGGATGAAAACCTTGTGCTGTTTTGCCTAAACTAAAGATAATTACATATGTAATACCATTTCATGCAAAACGAATTACTACTAAACATGATAACGACGCATTGCAATGCATTGTTTATGTCTTTTCTAATGTTAATTTTGTGCTCTAAATTAATTAGTTCTAAATTTATAATGTAAGCCCCATTCTCTAATTTGTAATAATATAAACCGGCTAGAAAAGTAAAGTTAGATTTAATTCCGAAATTAATGTAAGCGTGTTTTTATTCAAACATTATAGTCTTATTGACGACATCAAACTCAAAGCAAAAATGGGAGCACGGACAAATGCTTTCCGGTTCACTTGATACATCAAACAGAAGTGAAAATATATTTTCAAAAGCTTGAATTAGAAACCTATTCTTATTTCAGAAAATTAAGTTAATTTAATCGTTAATTTTTTATATTCAATCAAATGCAAATGCGTCGCCTTGAAGTAATGTAACCTCTACTTGAAAATACTTTTCTTGCAAAAAATTGTGAGCATTTCCTCAAAGTGTTTAATGGTTTCCTGACGATTTGAAAATAAAGATGTAGTTAATGAAATGAAAGGGCAACATTGAAATTCTATGCTCTCACTGGCTCGCAAACCAAAAGCCCATGGGTTACTTTCATATAAGGTATTTTATTCAATTTCATTTCGGATTTAAATCAATTTTTTTCGGAAAATTTGCCAACATTGTTTATGAAATAGTGCATATAAACGATCTATCTACTATATAATTTTTCCTTTCACTAAAAATTTCCGAAAAGTTGTCTAAAAATATTTTCGCATTAGATTCTTTGAACATCAAAATTACGTTACAAAGTTTCCCTCTTCTTGAACAAATTTTTTGTAGATAACAGGAAAACATAAATTTCATGACATATTTTTTGGCATTCTTTGTTTGAATGTAAAATAAATATTAGAGGCAGAAAAAAGATGCAAATAAGTTGGTCAGGATGAAAACTCTAATTTCTTCCCGTTTTGTTATGATCAGCTGTCGTTAGAAAATTAAACATGCAATTTTAACTGGGTATCTGAAATTAAACTTATAATTTTCTGAAATATTTAAAAAAAACAAGCTGCTTGAGGTCCACACGGTTCACTTCCCAGTCATATTTACGCTGATATTAAAAATATTAAACATAAAAGTAATAATCAAAAACGCTACTTTAAATAAAAATAATGATTAGTATTTATAAAAGTAATTGGACTGAGTTAATATTGATCGTATCATCATAGGTGGATGGGTGTGGGTTTGTTTGTATATTCACAAAGATCAATTGGAGGTGGAACAAGTTGCAAACCCTTTTCTACGTCATTTGTTTTTTTCCTATTGATGCTTGAACGACAAAAGGGCGCCAGCGAAAATGAATGCAGTTTGTGTTATTACACCAACTGAAGAGATTTTGTCCGGAAACCGCTATTTTGAATAATTGCGTTCAAAATTTCCATGGCTGCGGCGTAATCACTGAATCAGTATTTTCTCACATTTTCACATCAAAGAGACTAATATGTGATTATTTATTTACTTATTTTTAATTTTTTAAAATTGAACATGCAGCCAATAAGCGCTATTTAATTGAATGTAAAAAATAGTATTACAAAATATGGGGGAAGAAGTAATTGAAATCTTACGAAACCTAAACAACTAAACTACGAAAACTACAATTTTCTATTTGATAAAAGCCTTTTAAAGCAATTGATCTTGCAAAGTATTGACTACAAATCATTTTACCATTCAAAACGTTGATTACCACAATTTTTTTCTAAACCTAAGCAGTTTTTCCATTAAAATAAAGAACGGTACTGTGAAAAATGATGAAATTCTGCTCAAATTATGCAAATATTAATGAACGTTGTTTGACAAAGTAACGATGTCTTGAGAGCAAGAGACATCAATGAATATTATTTGTATGAACCATTTTCACAGAGTGAGTTACAATGAATTGTTTATTTTTAATTTGGTGTTTTTAAACATGAAAAAACGTTTTATTGATTTTTTTGCTAAAAAATGTTTCGAGTGCATATATAAATTTGATAAACATTGATAACTGTGTTGTGCTAATCCAGTTGAAAATTTATTTTGTATGAAGAGAACCCTAATTTTTTCCACATTAACGATACAAATCTTACATTTGGATCGCGAGATATAGCGCACGACAGAATTGACCTTCAAAAGGTTAAAAAATCACAATGCCAAAAGTTCCCAAAAACTACTCAGCTCTTAAAATTGCAAAGACGCTTTGATTGATACCTTTACAAAATCGATAAAACTTTGTTTACGTGAGTTATGCTCGTAGAGAAAAACTCTCCACGAACGTTCGTACGTACATACACACACATACATACTTCTTTCTAAAAACACTTTAAATATACTCTTAAGACTTGAAAACGTAAAAAAAAATTCACTTCGGATTTCCGAAGCGATTGCAAAAATTTCTCATACACTGGAAAGTTAAACGTGTTGCGCATCACCCAGGAAATATATTTTTGTCGAAAGTTCCCTTATTTTATACTAATTTTAAAAGGTAATGAAACAAATAAATGAGATCTATTCTGCGCGTGAGATTCTAATGAACTGTAAAACAAAGAATTTTACACTTCTGAGCTTACTTTTTGTTTATATTAACAACATACTTTCGATCATTTGTCAAAAAAAATTTCAAGTTAATACGCTTATTTTTGGCCTCGATTTGGAGTTAGGTGTAAATTTTTTTTTATTCCTATGTTACATCGATTCAATATGCCTTACAATACTTTCGTCATCTCAAACACGTTCTTCACAAAAGCCAAAAATTGGATCACACCGTCGGATAAATTGATGAATTTAGTCTCTTTTAATACTATCTACTAACAACATTTAAAATCTCTAAACAAATTTAAACGCATCTCTCGAACAAGTTGCCAATTTGAGATTCTTGTTTCAATAGATTTTGATTAAAAGATCGAAACATCTCCTAGCAAAAAGTTTGCAACTGTTTGCAAAAAAATATGTTTAAATTTAAAGAAAAGGTAGTCTTCGTTCAAAACCAGCAACACTTTCCTACAAACAAAATGACTATTCGTACATTCAAGAATGAAGTGATAGGCTACAACATTACCGTCATCATTGATATTGGAGGAACTTGGCAAAGAGTTTGAAAATCAGGCGCTTTTATTTCAGTTTGTTTTGTGGCACCACCAGCAAAGATTTCCACTTGCGCAAATTACTTCCCTTTCGACATTCATACTGTCCCGCTTGTCGCCCATTCGGCGTGATGTCCGTTTTCATTTTCTACGCCTAGCCACATCGTACGTTATGCACTTCACAGGACACGAGAGGACGCTTTAATGTGGTTTTTATGTAAATGCCGTAGGAACTGCAGCAGTTCTTAAATCGGCTTTGAGTATGTAGTAAATTTCTGTTTAGCACTTTTAATCTGGTCTGCTCCAAATTTATATGCACATACTGTTGAAAACCGATGGCAAGAAGCTTGGCGAGTGCCACTACTACTCCTACACTAATAAATCCCAGTGCTTCTAATGCTTCTAATGGAATTAATAACGTTCACGATGCACGCAAGGACCAAGAGCGCTCGAATGCCTTATGGTTAGGATAATGGTGATTGGGTGATTGCAGTGACGTTCAAGATGGAGGTGAAGCTATGGGATCCATCCTTGAATTTTTCATCTTATAGCAAGTGATGGCTAGATAGTACTTATAGCTTTGCAGCTTCCAGACTAGTATTAGGTGGCTGGAATGCAGATTTATATTTATTGCTCTTGAAATTTTTGATAAGTTTACAGATGTTTCTGATTTGGTGCAGAAAATTGAAGATCAAAACATAATGTACATTAGCATCAACCTTCAGATTTTGAAGTACTCGCCAAATTGATACTATCAGGTTTTCTATATTAATTGCTTCAGTAATTTACAAAAAACTGCGGCATGAAATCTATCTTGTTGTGTCTAACATTTTTTTATGTTTTTACTAAACAAAATCCTTTAGCTTTTCCACGTGTAAAACAAGGAAGATCCACTTACTAACAGCCTAAGCAATTCAAACACAACTGTTAAACTCGCATATTGTATAAATACCTATTTTATATGTGTAATATTATTAGGTGCTTTATTCAACTTTAATCACCTGAGGGGTCTATCCAGCAACAACCCTTATGGGATCTGCCGTTTAACTTGATTCTTTCTATCCCTGCAATTATTCGGCAGAAATGTGCGGCCGATATAGTCATCGGCAATACGTCGTAGTACATGAATCCTTCTGAAGTGACCCCTGAACATTTTAAAATGCCCTATGGACATGTTGTTTCAAGGAGGGTGTTAGGCATGAGGTTCTTCCTCGGGGTTATTTAATTTTCGTTATTTTGTTGGCTACGCAAATTCTCGATGATGATGGTGAATCGGTTAATTTGATCCTGTGGTTGGATTCGGGTTCGATTATTTATTTGAGCGGCTGCTGGAAAATAATTGTCAGCTAAAGGGGTAAGGTAAATTAATATTGACAGGAAATAAGCTGCTAGCGAAGTAAGGGAAAAGTTGAACTGATTTATTTTTTACCGACTCAGTTCTTCACAGTTTTTTTTAAATAACCTCGCCCGTCTCGAAAAAATATAAACCATTAGTTTGAATACAAATGGTTTGATAAGCTAAAACTTGTACAAGATTTTTATGTTACGCTATAAATCTTTCACAATCAATCTTTAATACATCTGGGCACTGTTTAACAAACATCAGGCGAAACAAACCACCCTTTCGCTATCATGCGCTTCGTCCTTTTCGGGGAAATGAATTATGAACGTATGAACTTTTGTAGCATATGCGATTGAAGCTGATCGATTTAAGTTGGAAGAAGAGCTTGCCCTTTAGAATAACGCGGTGGCTGTTACGAAAATGAATTGCCTAAAGCTATTGGCGATGCAAATATTTTTGCACATTCCGTTTGATGTTGATTTTGCTCCGATTGAAATCCGAATGGGAGACATTCTTTACATTGTAGAGAGGGGAAATCAACCAACGCAATTGTCAAATAATGCTTAATTTATGATCAAATACAGTTTAATTGAATTTATTTTGTGGGCACTTAATTGGACTCGATTGAATATTGTAAATGGCAAAAATGAAAGTAATTTGAATTTTATATGACGTCATTAGTAAGGGGAATCAATCAAACCTTTCGATTTATGTGCACTTAAAATAACATTTGAAAATCTAATAATTCATGGCAGAATAGTTTTCAGACTTGTTAACTTTCCAATATATGGAAATTTCTTGTAAAATAAAAATGAAGTTTTCAGCATATCTTTACGTTTCAAAGTGTTAAGAGTATATTAAGAGCGTTTTTTGGAAAGAAATCGGCCTGTGCGTGTATGGTTCGGATGGGTAACTTTTTTTGTTTTGATCCCTTCACGGTCATTTCTGTCATGCACCATATCTCGCAAACCAAGCATTGCATTTGACTCATAAAGGTGTCAATCGAAGCGTTTTTGTATATTTATTAGTCTAATATATGTTGAATAAATTTAGTGGAGCCATTTTTGAATGCAAAAAAAAAAACAAATAGGTAAAATTAACGTCTGTTTTTCTAACAAATAAGTTTAGTCTATATTCAATCAATGTTTATAAACATCAAATGCTCTAAACAGTTTTTGTCAAAATATCTGTAAAACTTTGTTTTATGACTACAAACAAAAACAAGCCGCGAGGTGCGACCTTTGAGGTACACATGGTCAACTTCCCAGTAATATCTACATAAACATCAACAGCATTAAACACAATAATAATTTTGAAAATAATAGTACTTTAAGTAATAACAATGAGAGGTGTTCATAGTAGTAACAGGAATGAGTTAATATGAATCATATCGTCTACGGGAGGGTCCATTGATTACGTAAGGTTTTTGGTCGATGAGGACAGATTGAATATTCACGCGGATCAATCGGTGGGGGCCTTTTTGGTCTTGAAAATTTTTGTATATGCAGTCAAAAATAGGTTCAATTGCATGTAAAAAGTAAAATGTTTTTCAAATGATGATGGTTATTGAAATCTTACGATGACTAAAGAATGGACCTACTAAAAACTACAATTTTTTATTCGATGAAAGCTTTTCAAAGCATATGATCTTGCAAAGTATTGACTACAAAACATTTTACCATTCAAAGCGTTGATACAAATTTAAGCATATTTTTTAATTAAAAGACTAAATCTGCTCAAATTATGCAAATATTTTAAAACTTTGATTGAATTTACAACAATTTTTTTAGAATAAAGGATATAAAGTAATATCATTCGTATGAACCCTATTTACAAGATAACTGAATGATTTTTAATTTTTAATTTAGCTTTTCTTCATGATCATGTTAAAAAGTTTTGCTGGTTTCTCTTCAAAAACTGATAAGAATCTATAAATTTTATAAACTGGTTTTACTGTGCTGTGCAAATCAAGTTTAAAAAAATATTTTTAGGAAAAAAACCATAATTTTTCGCATTTTCTTCTATTAAATTAAAAAAACGGTTGAAACGAATTTTTTTCGTGTTAAAAACTTCACAAAGATGTGAATATACGTCAACTGACACCAGAATGATGCAAATACTATATCTGGTTCGTGAGATATAGTAAGTGATAAAAATGACCTTGAAAATCATGATGACTTTTAATGATTTTTAATTTTTAATACAATTTTTTACGAAGTCATGAGAAAAAGTTTTGATGCTCTTATTAAAAACATTGTTTGGAGTATATAAAATATATAAACATTGGTTACTTTGACTTGAAAATAAGGTTAAACATTCATTGTTTTTGAAAAACAAATACAATTTTTTGCACATTTTTTTAAAAAATTAAAAACGGCTCAAAGGATTTTTTTAAAAACTTGATATAATCACATAAATGTAAATACGCGTCGATTGACTTTTTGATCAAGGAAATCGTATGTTTGGTTCGCGAGATATAACGCATGACAGAAATGACCTTCAAATGGGCAAAACAGCAAACCCCCCCGACCGAAGTTTCCCAAAAACTAATCAGCTCTTATAATTGCAAAGACGCTTCGATTGGCACCTGAACGAAGTCGATACGACTTTGTTTACGTGAGTTATGCTCGTAGAAAAAAGTGTCCACGAACGTACAGACGTACGTACGTACGTACACATACACACACACATACATCTCTCTTTCTAGAAACACTTTATATATACTCTATAGACCTCAAAACGTAAAGAAATGTTGAAAATTTCAATTTCGATTTTCGAGGCGATTACAAGAACTTCCCATATACTGGGAAGTTAATAATGGTAAATGCTCTGAAGGTGATACCTCTTGGGTGGAGTGGAAGCTCACATTTTAGATGTAAGTTATACTGCATACGAAGGGATTTATACCAGTAACTGGATTAAACTGTATAACCACGAGCTGTCATTAAGTACATGGTTATTCAAGTTTTGGTAGTTCAATTAATTTTTCAACTTTCCAGTTTAAAGGGAAATTACTGCGATAAACTCGAAAAACGAAATAAAAATGTTCAAACTATCTTGTGTTTCAAGGTCACTGCAGTATTTTGCTTGAAACAATTTTTACGAGAAGTACACTCCCGCTCATACGCAACTGTCCACAATGATATTTTGAGATTTTCCATATTAATAGAGTTTTTTTTATGTAAAACGATTTAATTATATATTTCGTTAAGGAGAGGTTCTCTTAGATTTTGGCGGGAAAATCGATTTTTTTTGTTTTACAAAAAATGAAAGTTACATATGTGAAGAGTATGTCTGCAAAAGGAAATTCCGATCCGAAACATTTTAATCGAATTGGAGCGTCTCAAAAGCACCTACTTCACGCGTGCTGGCAAACTTTCTAAAAATTTTGAACGCGTTTTTCTCGAAACCTTATTTTTCATCATAACTTCAAGCACAGATCTTGATCTATTGAGCCGATTCACTTCATTCAAAGTTTGTCCAAAAGAATATACTCTTTTGTATGGCTTATACCTAAAATGAGCTTAAAAATTTGCTAATTTATAATTTTTAAGCGATATCAAAGTAAAAATAAAGGGTGTAAAATTTGCACTTTTTTTGAAATGTCAATAATTTGGTTTATTTTTTATACAAAATAAATCTAATTAGGTATAAGCCATAGAAAACTTCACAAATTTTAATAACTGTAAATTATTACTGATTTCAGTTTACTACAAAAGGCTGCAGGCGTCAAGTTTTCGGAAAATGCCTCGCCTGCAGAGGCAGACAAACGCCGCCATTTTGGAGCCGCCATATTGAGTTTCATAGTAATAAAATTTTTTACGCATTTTAGAACAACAAACAATCAAAATCATCTAAACTGAAAGTTCGCATGTCTTTTATTTATCCCACAAATTTTTTTCACACTTTGCTTTATTTGAGAGAACATTCCCTTAATGCTGACATCTTGTTTGTATAGAAACTTTGTAGGTGTAATTATAAAATCTAACAACTGTTTTTTGAAAAACGGGTTCTCAATGAAAATTACATTAACTAACTTCGGAGATGATTTACCCCATCAAGTAACGGAATTTTTTTGGTTCTCTTTTATTATTGGATAAAGGTACTAGGATGTATTCAGGAATGCGTCGCATTTTGAGTTAACTTTTTAACTGAGAAGAAAATATGATTGAAAATTTATGCTGCCGGCGGACTTGTATTTTTTCTAACTTCTATAGAGCGATTGTTTAATATGGCAAAGACAAAATAACTTTTGAATGAAATACGCGCTACGATATTTACGGATCTTAAATATGGCAAGAACAATTTCTCGGGAACTGAAAATCTCGAAGAGAATATTGAATAAATTTAAGACCTCTGGAAGTGTCAGAAATAAAAAGCGACATGATCACGACTGCAGCTGAAGATATGAAGATAGTAATTGCCAGCAAATGTAACAGACGCCTTACTGCTCCAAAAATAGCCGCTGAAGTGAATTTAGAGCGATCTGAACACCCAAGTATGTCAACCGTCAAACGAAGGCTTCAGGAAGCAGGGATTTATGGCCGTGTTGCGGTTAAAAATCATTATCACATGCCAGAAATAATAAGAAAAGATTGGAATGCGCGAAACAACACAAAACATGGACACCTGATGACTGGATAAATGTGTTCTGAAGTAACGAATCGAAATTCAGCAGAAGGCATTATACCAATGTTCAGTGCCTTCCATCAAACATGGGGGTGGCTGTATTATGGTATGAGGTTGTTGGTCACATTAGAGCACGACAATGACCCGAAACATACCTCCAAGCTTTGTAAGGACTACTTCACGATGCTATCAGCAGAACGACTACTTAATGTAATGGTTTGGCCACCGCAATATTCTCATCTCAACCCAATTGATCTCTTATGAGATGAACTCGGTCCAAACGTCCGAAATGTTTGTCTACCGTCTACCAAATATTTGTGGCATCTTCTACAGTCAGAATCAAATAAAATTTCAGAAGAAACTTTAAACAAGCCGTGAGGTGCGACCCTTGCGGTCCACGCGGAAAACTTCCCAGTAATATTTACAGAAATATTAAAAATATTAAACACAATAATAATTATGGAAATAATACTACTTTTAATAATAAAAATATATTTCTCATAAAATTTATTGGAATGAATTAATATTAATCGTAAAAGTAAGTAAAATATATGTATTACAAATGATGAAGGAAGTAACTGAAATCTTACGAATACTAAAGAACAAAACTCCTAAAAACTACAATTTTCTATTTGATGAAAGCTTTTCAAAGCATATGATCTCAAAAAGTGTTGACTACAAAACGTTTTACCATTCAAAACGTGGGTTACCACAATTGCAAATTTGATTTGATTTGTATTGGTTTTCAAAATTTAAGCAGTTTTTTTATTAAAATTAAAACACGGGTCTGTGAAGACTATTAAAAATCTCCGCAAATTATGCAAATAATTGTAAACTTTGATTGACTTTACAATAATGTCTTTAGAATAAAAGATTTAAGGTATAAAAATTCGTATGAACCGTTTTTCCATGGTGACTTTGAATGATTTTTATTTTATTTTTTATTCAATTTGTTTTGAAATCATGAGGAAATATTTTGCTGGTCTCTCTACAAAAATTGACAAAAGTTGATAAATTTTATAAACATTTATTATTACGATGTTAATTTTATTAATTATTAATTAATTTTTTTATGAAAAAAAACACTAATTTTCAATATTGTTTTATTAAATTTAAAAAAATGGCTCTAAAGATTTTTTTTTAAATTTAAAAACGTCATTAAAATGTTAATACGCGTCGCTTGACTTCTTAATGATGCAAAGATTATATTTGATTCTCGAGATACAATGAATGACATAAATGACCATGGAGGTCATGATGACTTTTAATAATGTTTAATTTTTAATTTAATTTTTTTTGTGATCATGAAAAAAAAATTTGGTTTTTTTTTTACAAGAACTGTTTGGAGTCTATAAATTATATAAACATTGATTACTGCGTCTTGAATATCAGGTTAAAAACTTGATGTTTTTGAAAAAAAATCCAATTTTTTGTACTTTTTTTCAAAAAATTTAAAAACGGCTCCAACGATTTTTAAAAACAATTTAATGGAATAATGCAAATGTTAATACGCGTCGATTGAAATCTTGACAAAGCAAATCGTACATTTGGTTCGCGAGATATAGCGCATGACAGGGTTGACCTTCAAGGGGTGAGAACAGCAAACCCCCCGACCGAAGTGTCCCAAAAACTAATCAGCTCTTAAGATTGCAAAGACGCTTCGATTGACACCTTAACGAAGTCGATACGACTTTGTTTACGTGAGTTATGCTCGTATAAAAACTGTCCGCGAACGCACGTACGTACGTACATACACACACACACACACACACACACATACATACTTCTTTCTAAAAACACTTAAAACATACTCGTAAGACCTCAAAACGTAAAGATATGTTGAAGATTTCAATTTCGATTTACGAGGCGATTACAAGAACTTC